>SKCR01028670.1:0-245311 GCA_019454045.1 Zanthoxylum bungeanum | reverse complement strand
GCTAAAGGCTATACTCAAACCTATGGCGTGGATTATGCTGACACTTTCTCTCATGTTGCTAAATTAACTTCTGTCAAATTATTTATCTCTTTGGAAGCTACCCATGATTGGCCTTTGTATTAGCTCGATATCAATAATGCCTTTCTCCACGGTGATCTCCATGAGGAAGTTTATCTCGAGCAACCTCCAGGGTTTGTTGCTCATGGGGAGTCTGTGAAGGTCTATCGTCTTCACAAATCTCTGTATGGCTTAAAACAAAGTCCTCGAGCTTGGTTTGGCAAGTTTAGTCAGGCAACTGAGAAGTTTGGGATGCTGAATGTAAATATGATAACTCAGTCTTTTACAGGCAATCTACAACTGGGATCATTGTGCTAGTTGTATATGTTGATGACATTGTAATTACTGGAAACGATAGTGTGGGAATCTCATCTCTGAAGTCTTTTCTTCATACTCAGTTTCACACTAAAGACTTAGGGGCGCTGAAGTATTTCTTGGGTGTTGAAGTTACAAGGAGCAAAAAAGGCATTTTTCTTTCTCAGAGGAAGTATATGCTTGACTTATTGACTGAAACATGAAAATTGGGGGCAAAGCCATCAAGTACTCCGATGATTCCCAACATGCAACTTACACTATATCGTATTCTGATGCCTCCCGATGTGCAATGTACAAAGGAGGATGAACTATTTGAAGATCTGGATAGCTTTAGAACAAGATCATGGCCGCACTCATATTGAGTGCTTCTCAGATGCCGATTGGGCAGGTTCAAGGATAGACAGAAGATCTACATCATGCTCTTGTGTCTTTGTTGGGGGAATTTGGTTGCATGGAAGAGTAAGAAGCAGAATGTTGTATCACGTTGAAGTGCTAAATCAGAATATCGGGCTATGACATACTTTGTATGTGAAATTATGTGGATCAATCAACTCTTAACTGAGGTGGGTCTCAAGATTACAATGCCAACTAAGTTGTGGAGTGATAACCAAGTTGCCCTCCATATTGCATCGAATCCTATATTTCATGAGCGAACTAAGCATATTGAGATCATTGACTGTCACTTTGTTTGTGAGAAAATACAACAAGGTTTGATTTCCACGGGATACGTGACGATAGGAGAACACTTAGGAGATCTTCTCACTAAAGCTTTAAATGGGGTCCGAGTTGATTATCTTTGTAACAAGCCGGGCATGATTAACATCTATGCTCCAGTTTGAGGGAGAGTGTTACAGATTGTAATAGTCTAATTATTGTATCCTAACTAGTGTAGATTCCTAATTAGGATATTTTCCTTATTAGCATTTAGTTTCCTTATTAGCATATAACCTATGTATATAAATATGTAACCTATAGCAATTGAATTATATAGAATTTTTCCCATTGTCTTTTACATGAATCAAATCCACGTGAGAATTAGGATAATATATCAATCTATAAAATCTGCACACTTCCACTGAATTGAACCTTGTTAGAAGCACCTACCAATCAAAAAGGCTATCCTATATCAACTATATCCAAAGGATGCTACTTACCTACAAAAGGTGATAATTATCGACAAAAATTCACAAGAGCCCCAGAGACCACACACACCAAAAGGATAAACCAACATAATATCAATTGACAACTATCCTATCATATTTAAGTCTTAATAAGTATTATAATATTAATATTTGAAAATAACTTCCACTATTTTACTTACTTGAGGGCAAGTAGGGCCGCCAGTTGCTTATCCTTCAATCGCAGGCAATACTGCCAACTACTGCTCCAGATACTGTGGCCTCCATACCCTTGTGGTTGTCCAGAGATCGTATGGTTTTCCTCACCACGTTCAATGAGAAGCTGAAGTAATTGATCAGTGGCTCCATTTCGTAGGAATCGATCCGAAAGTGCAAGTGCATCCATTAGTTTTCCTTCATTCATCAATCTGCTTCAAGACAAATATTGGTGATGAGCAGATAGTATGACACTTTGGTCACCATATCATGATCAATCCCAAGAAGAACTGCTAAATCTATGAAACTTGACCGCAACCCAACACCGCCCCCTTCAAAGAGGAAATTTTAGGGAAAGAACAAACAAGAGTATACCCCAAAAAATAGAGAGCACATCTAGAAGAGGAGAACAAAAGAAGTAGAAACTAACAAAAAGGTAATTAAATGTATGCACAATTTGTCCTTTTTCTTATATTTAGGATGCTTTCTTTCCATTTTTTAATAGCAACAATAACATGTACCCTACATGAAAAATGGTTCTCAATGCCAGTATCAGATTACCGGAATCATCAGCTAGAAAAACTTAGACAACCATCAAAACTACTAATGTACTGAATCAAGAAAGAATGAGAAGTACCGCTCCACAGCTTTCTCATACGGGTCTTCGTTTTTCCAATCAAAAGAAAGAAAAACCGTTGAATCATTTTCTGTGTTCTCAGATTTTGAGGAGTCATGCCAAGGGTCAGAAGCTACACCACCTTGACCACTGAGGTCTACCATTGATGATGAAATGTTAGCGCTACCAACAATGTCATCGACTTCTGATTCACAGTCACTGTCATTCTCACGAAGTCTCTTGATAGCAGCTCTTGCTTCATGCTTAACCTTGCCAGTATCAGACTTTTGCTCAGCTGTTATAGCAAACTCTGAAACTCGATGAAGATTAGTTTGCATTTGTATCCACCGATTTAAAGTTGGAAACCTGATCAAGGGAGGGAAAATAAATTAAATTAAATTAGAATAAAAAAAAAGTTAAACTACAAGATCATAATGTCAACTGAATACAGCATTTTAATTCACTCTCGAAGGCTCCTCAGTTACCTCTCAGACTGATCAAGAGCAAACTCATAAAATAAACGGTCAGCATCAGGTGCCTGCAGTTCGTCATCATTCAACGAGCTAGAAATAGTTGAATCGCAGCCACTGTATAATATACTGCTACCAAAAACACATGCTAAGATAGCCCTAACAGGGGATATTTTAACCAAATGTTTTACAATATCTAACTGCAAAGGGTACAAAGGGACTCCAGGTGTTGCTGAGGAACGTCTATAACAAGAGGGCTTAGCTTCTTTAGAAGGGGGAGAAAGCACTTTTTTCTCAGAGAAACTACTAGGGCAGGAAGGAATGACAGGAATGCAAGCCCATCCATGGCCAGACCTTGGAGGATAAACAGGAGGTACACATGCTGAAATAACTTCATGGACAAAATCAGCAGACATGATTTCAGCCACCTTCCCAGCTGCATCAGTGCTGCCTCTCTCAAAAACCAGACGAGTTAAAAGCTGTGAATGAAAAGGAAAATCTGTGATCCCAAAAAGAAATTAAGCTAAACCCATAATGCATTGACTTTTATCATTTAATAAGGCCAGTTTTTCCCGTTATTAGGAATGTTAGTTCCCAAAATTTCCTTCTGCAGGTTCATTTAACATACAGTAGTCAATCTATCAAATGTGCTACAACATAGAAAATTAAAGTTCTTACGTCTTTTGGCCATTCATACACAAGTGAGAAAAAGTTGAAATCGTGAGTTGTATCAGTCCCATCAACTATGTCTCCAATTGCAGCAATATGGAGAATAAATTGTGATAAATAAGTGGTGGGCTTTGCACTTAATGGACCAAACAATCTCTTTCCCATATCCTTCCGATCGTATCCAAAGGACGGCACATTAGTATCTCCAGTTTCTGAGCTTAATGCTCTTTGTTTAACAGGTTTTAGCCCAAGCCCAAGAACCCCGTCCTTGTCAAAATTCAATAGCACTTTTTGGTCTGTATATGAACCATCCCCTTTGCTGAAATTCGGTTCTGTTTCTTCATCAGCAATAGCTCTTGCTAGATTATGAAGCTTACCTAAAATTTCACAGGACAACATGTGTTAAAGGCATGTACATACTTTCTGAAGTACTTCTAAAAGAAAATTAATGATTGTTCAAGACTGTAAGTTACCGCTTGATCAAAAACCTTAAGCTAATAGGTAAAATCCCCAACAATAGTATTAAGCTCTAATAGACACCCTCATGTGCAAGACCAATGCAAAACGGGCTTGTCCCGTGGACCAAGTCCAAACTCCAAACCGAGACAGAAGATAGAAACAAATACAAATGCAAATCACGTGAGGGGAGATTCGGATACAAGACCACTCGGTCAATCTTTGTTAGCTCTGATACCACTTTAAATTACCGTTGACCCAAAAGCTTAAACTAATAGGCAAGAGCCTAAACAATAGCATTAAGCCCTAATAAAGACTAAACCATCCCATATGAGGAATGAAAACGATTAAAGTTACCACTCAGAAACTGTCGCTTGCCCTTGTGAGCATCTTCAATCATCTGATGTAACATAACAAGAGCACGTTCCCTCTGCCCCTGTCGATGGGACTCCTTAGTTGATGAAATAATGATCTCCCCAGCCAGAATGGCCTGAACGGCTGAAGGATTATCCTGGAGGAACAGATTATGCACCAGGATCAACAACAGCCAATTATTTGATTGTAAAGCCTGTAGTATTTACTATGGACCCCCAATAGAACAGATATTAGCATCAGGAGCAATTTTCTATGTACTTTCACATGGAAAACAGAGGAAAAGTGGTATATAGATAGCAATTAAGAATTTGATTTCTTTGTTATGGGTGGACGAAAGTGAGAAATGAAAAGAGGCCCAAAAAACAAAGCAAATTTCCAACACAAAGTTTTATATTTGTCTTATCAAACGAATAAGCAAAGTGTTACAGAACGTGTTATGCAGAGCCACAAATTTTCACATCGAGAGATCAGTTATTTTCTCAATGTGGAAAGAGTGATTCAAAAAATTTCAAATTCCAATTTTTCTTGCTTTTTCATAAAGTATGCATTTCTCACAAATGATCTTATCCTACATTATGATGTTCTCAATATGCGAATAATACATTAGATTTGGCAGGCATCACTTCAGCTACTCCTAGAGATAATTCTTCCATGAAACCTTCCTAGACAACTCTTGTGGAACGTGGTTCTGGAAGGCTTAAACTTCCTATCGTTTTGTTTACTCAAGAAAAGAAATTAGGAGCTTATTCTGAGACCAAGGTAAGACCATGTATCAAACAACACAGATTGAGCCTAACTTGATGGCGTGATAGAAAATTATCAATAACAAGCCTCAAGCAAAGTGAGGCTAACATCCCGCAACAAGGAGTTCTAATCCATCAAATGATATTGGAATTTTACCTGTTCCAAGAATTCATGCAAACGCTTGAGGACACGCCGAGCAACAGATATAACAGCCACATCATGGATCTGATCCCAGTAAGAAGACCCCATCTTTGGAGAAGCTCCTGGATATATCTCAGATAGCATAACCTGAGCCTGCAGATGTTAAAGTGCATGAATAGTGTAATATCAGAACAGTGTACACCCATGTACCAGATAGGAGAGCAAGGATTAAAGAACCAAAGAAAAGGAAGAGGAACAATAGATTATTTATTAAAAAAAAAAGGAACGTAAAAATTTACAAAGCTTAATGCAGTTGAAGCAGTTGCAGAGAGTATAAATGATTTTTTTTCCTCAGCACTTTTATAACTTACAAGATCATTGTTGCAAAGATGACTTGCGTCCCATGATCTAGAGATATTTAAAATTTAAATCCTACTTAATAAAGGAGCATTGCATCTTTTAGAGAGCATTAAATAGGCATTGCAAAGAGGACACTGGTCACAAAGATGGTAAAGAGAATGCTGATTGGCTTCATTCAGCACCAAAGGAAACATCAGAAATTTAAGGAACTGGAATTTCCAAGAAGTTTTAAGGAAAAAAAATAAGAGTAAAAAGCAGAAAGCAGACTTTATAGTTTTGGCCTTGTTACTAGACACTGCAGAAATATTGAAAAAATAAAAAATAAAAATAAAAACAAATGCAATTAGGAGCAAAGAAATGCCAAGCATGGAATTCAAACGCAACAAATACAAACAGATAGTTGAGGCATTACCTGATCCAGAAGCTGCATGGACATATTGGCAGACCTTGCAGAAGTTGCAGCAACATCAATGCAAAGAAGAATCTGACAGGATATAAATGCATATTAATATTCATTAACTTGGGGCAGAGAAAGCAGAATACAGAGTCCTTGTGTGAAGCACTCACTGCAGCCAAAGAACCTAATTGAGAGCGTAATGAGGAGAAGTCCAGATCTTGTATTGCAGAAGTCCCATCAGCAGCACGTGACACTGCATCTTCTACCTGGAAAAAAACAAAGTATATTAATCTTGCATGATCAATCAGAACATAATGAAGGCCTAAAAAATTTAAGCCTGTTCTTGAGATCAGAAAAAGCAAGGAAAAAACAACACCAAAGAAAAATTTTAATTAATTCAGAAGCAAATATCAAGTATCAGCATCGCAACAATGATAACTAGTTTTACTGACAAATTATCTCAATGAGTCAATTCACAAACCCATAAAATCTAGTATATGCAAAACACTGTAACGGCGAGACAGGAGTGAATTTCTATATCAATCACATACAAGCATGGTTCTTCCACTCAAACATGTAAATTTAACATGCAATGCTAGATTATATATACCTGTTGAGTAACCACCAATCCAAAAAAAAAAATCATCTAATATGAAAGGACCAACAATAGATTCTCACACATATCCTTACAAGCATGGCAGAATTGATCAATAGACTTGTCACGTAGGTCCAAACACTTTAATTTGAGGAAGCTTCAGGATTTGACCAAATGACCTCTAAATGAAATAGGTATATATATCATCATGTTTGGTAACCATTAATCCTCATAACTTGAGGTAATTGGGAAAAGGCCAGTGGAATTTAGACTCTACAGATACTTACCATACCACAGACACAATAACATCCTTTAGTCACATAGTATTTAAAATTTTATTTTACATTAGTTGAAAAACATTAAAATGGCGATGACAAAGAATTATGAACAACTGAAAAAAGACAATTGGTTCATACAGATGTTCTTCTGAAGGTACTGTCTACCCATTCAGCTAATTCAAGGGTTGCTCTATCTTCTGCAGATAATGAAAATCGATGTACAGCCTCTTCCCCAATGTCATATTTTGCTCTTTGCATGCAGCTGCAAATTTAAAGAAGATCAATTACAGATGCATCAAGTTCACTAAGAAATCTCCAAGGAAAGAAAAGGTGCCTGCAAAAGTATCCAATGTTATTTCTTTACATGCATGACAGCAGAAGTCTAAAATGGTGAAGATGGTATAGCAAAATGCCAAGGCCCATCCCTAATTTTTTTTCTTTTTCTATTTTGTAAAGAAACTGAAAAGCGTATTAATGATAAAAAAATCTAATACATCTGTAATGTGGAGCTGTCCATAAAATAAGCAAAAAACTCTAGGAGGGGAAACAAAAACTACACATTCCGAAAACTGTGATATACAAAGAGATGCAAAGAGTAAAATCCATTTTTTTTTAAAATCTATTAAGCCACCCATTATTTATTTTTTTAGCTCTTAAATTAGCCCAAATAACTTAACCTATGTATCCCTTATTATTTATTCTAAATAAATTAGCCAACATCTCCTTGGTTTCTTTTCCATATAATGAAGCAAAGTGCATGGTTAGCATGAGCTAAAACAAAGCCTAAAACAATATTCTCCACCATTCAAATCAACCTCAATTTTCAAGCTTTTGGTGTCATTATAAACCCTTTTTTGGTCCAATGTTTAAAGCTCTTCCTGCATGATGAAATACCCAAGCTTGGCAGCCCCAAAAATATCAAAATTCTGAAATGTTTCAAATTAATTTATTCCATATGTATGTTAATCTACTCTTCCTTCTAATGTTTTGCTTCTTTTTGCCAAGCTTTAATTCTAGAGTTTTTCATACTTTTTGACAATAACTCACCACTGTTACCAAATTCTCATTTTCCCCATTCATTCTTGTTAGAATTAGGAATATAATAATTAGATTGATTGCTAGAATAATTAGTATTTATATGTAATACTTTCTTTCCTAATTGGTTGTATTCTCAAGGCTATATAAAGTCATCTCTTATAAATACTTTCTTAAGCAAATATATAGAGTATTCTACTCTACTTCTCTACATGGTATCAGTAGGTTGATCACAGGGCTTCTTTTCACCTTTTTTTTTCCAACTCACTGTTCCAACATTACTATTCCGGCGCCACTGTTCCGACGTCCTCATACTCCTTGTCAGCTGGTTGTCTCAATTTCGTCGTCGATTTCCTCCTTTGGCGTGTCATATACCTGAATTTCCCAAAATACCCTTGAAACCCTAGATTTCCCACCACCACTTTCCGCAACTTCCCCAAACCGCCACCACCATCACACTCAGACGCCGCCGATCTACCCTCGCTGTGAACCGTGCCGCCGTCTTCAGCCCCACTTTTCCCTCTGCGTATGCGTCCCACGCCCTCTTACCTACGCGTGTCTGCCACGCGTCACAACTTGCCTCCCGCCTCTGTTTCCGTGGTTCTGACCAGTTTTCCCTCTGGTTTTCAGAGATCCTTCCTATGGCTGCCACATCTGAAGGCGACACTCATTCCCGAACTCCACTCTTGCCTAAATCACGTGCCTCAATAGTGTTATTTAATGCGCAAGGCGCACCGAGGCGTAAATGGTCCTGGAGCCTAGGCGCGCGCCTGAGGAATGTGAGGTGCATATTTGTATATATAATTTTTCAATTATAAAGAGGAGCATGTATATTCTTCTAATCATTTTGTTTTGAGTATTTTTTAATATTTTGACCAAATTATGACAAAACATTTATAAATTATTGCACTCAATTAAATTTATATACATCACTATTTTCATAACTAAGTTGCTATAATAACTAAGATATTAATATTTACTTATATTGTCTATGTACAATTTTGTTATTGACTAGTATAATCTTTTGGTTAAAATTATGTCCCCAATAATTATAAATGTATGATCTATTATTAATTATTATGGAACACATTTGTATTTTACAAAATATAAATTTTTCTTATAATTTTTAACGATCCCAACAAATTATCTAAGAGTCATGTCAAAAGGAAATAAATTAAGTTAAATTATGAGATTTATTGATATTCTTCTTCTTTTTAACTCTCTCTACTTTAAAAAAACCAAAAACAGTAAAAAAAAAAGTGAGCTTTAATCAACAAAATCGGGTCAAAAATCAAGATTTTTGGCATCAGGCGCCTAAGGCGCGCCTCATTCATTGGCATCAGACGCGCGCCTCATCGACTAGGCGCGCGCCTGATACACGTCGCCTCCCCTGGACACCCTTTAGGCGCAATAGCTGGTGCCTCTACCTAGGCGCGCCTTTGATAACACTGTGTCTCAGTTCCTATTATTTCTGGTTCTCATGTTATTACATCTGAAAAGTTACTTGACTCTTTAAATTATGTCTCTTGGTTGGCTTCAGTTGAATTATGGTTTATGAGGCAAGGGTGTGAAGACTACTTGACCTCCAGTGAGGATGCTATATCGGATGGCGAGCGCAAATCTTGGAAAAAGATTGATGCTCAATTATGTAATCTCTTATGGTAGTCCATTGATCCTAAACTTCTTGTTATGTTTCGGACCTATAAGACTTGCCACGAGTTATGGAGTAAGGCTCAAGCTTTGTATACTAATGATATCCAGAGATTTTATAATGTTGTGTCCAATATGTTTTCCCTGAATCAGCGTGATATGACTATATCTGAGTATATTGGTTGCATTGAACCATTGTGAGAGGAGTTCAATTCTATCTTGCCTATTACTACCACTATTGTTGAACAGGAACGCCAACTCAAACAGTTCTTTATGGTTTTGACTTTGCTTGGGATACGATCTGAGCTTCAGCCCGTTCGTGATCAGATATTGGCTAGTGCTACTATCCCCTCTCTGGAGAATGTTTTTGCTCGGCACCTTCAAGTCTCCTCCTATGCCGTCATTGACTCTGAGTCCCCCTCCGCGGAGACTTCCATCTTAACAGCACAAGACAGTTCCAAGGGCGGTTGGGGTCGAGGTCCCACCCGAGGCGCGCGCCCAAAATGCACTTACTGACATAAGCTTGGTCACCTCCGGGAGCGTTGCTATCAACTTAATGGCAACTAAACTCGTCCCCCTACTGCTAAGGTTGCTCAAGTTGACAGTCCCGCATTCCTTGACTCTTCCGAGCACCCATCTCCGCAAGTCACTTTATCTGGCCCGGCTTATGCAGCTTTCCTTCAGTATCAGGTCTCTCAGCAATCTTCCTCCACCTCCGTTGCCCACACTGGTAATTTTGTGGCTTGCCTCACCCAGTCCTCTCCTCTAGGCCCTTGGGTCCTTGATTCCGGAGCCTCCGACCATATTTCTGGTAATCCACAACTTTTCTCCTCTTTAACAGGTTCAAATTCTCTCCCTATGGTTACCCTTGCTAATGGTTCTAAAACAGTTGCTAAGGGTATAGGGCGAGCTTCTCTCGTTCCTTCCTTCCTTACCTTTGAAATCTGTTCTTTATGTACCGGCCCTACCGGGTTGTCCTTTTAATCTTATCTCTGTCAGTAAACTTACCCATGATCTTAACTCTTCGGTCACATTTCTTAATAATGTTGTTGTGCAGGACCAGAGTACGGGACGGATGATTGGTACAGGACGTGAGTCACAAGGCCTCTATCATCTTTCGCGGTCGCTCCCTTCCGTTACTTGCGCTTCTTCTGATTCTGCCACCGTCATCCATTGTCATTTGGGTCACCCCAGTCTGTCCAAGCTCCAGAAGTTGGCTCCGCATCTATCTAATTTATCTTCCTTTAATTGTGAGTCGTATCAATTTGGAAAACAAACTCATACAAAGTTTCCCAAGCGTGTCAATAATCGGGTTGCGTCCCTCTTTGAATTAGTTCATTCTGATGTTTGGGGTCCATGTCGTGTCAACTCTGTTTTGGGATTTCGATATTTTGTTATATTTATTGATGATCATTCTCGCAATACTTGGTTATTCTTACTTAAAGATCGTTCTGAGTTATTCTCGCAATACTTGGTTATTTTCGGTTTTTCTTATTTCGGTTTTAGACTTACCTGCGCAAAATGGTCTTATTGTCACCCACAAAGGTATTCGTTCCACTCGTAATCCACATCCTATTTACACATTTCCGAGTTATCATCGTTTATCTGCACCATATTATGCTTTTGTTTCCACCTTGTCTTCTGTTTCTATTCCTAAAAAAGCTCAGTGAGGCACTATCACACCCAGGGTGGAAGTAGGCAATGGTTGCTGACATGGCCGCCCTATACTCTAGTGGCACTTGAGATTTAGTTCCTTTACCGCCCGGGAAATTTGTAGTTGGCCGTCGGTGGGTTTATACAGTGAAGGTTGGTCCTGATGGACAAATTGATCGTCTTAAGGCTCGTCTGGTTTCCAAGGGCTATACGCAGATATTTGGTTTGGACTATGGTGACACATTTTCTCTTGTGGCCAAGATGGCCTCTGTCCGTTTGTTCCTCTCTATTTATGCGTCATTGGCCCCTTTATCAGCTCGACATCCATAATGTCTTTCTCCATGGTGATCTTCAGGAATAAGTCTATATGGAACAACCACTTGATTTTGTTGCTCAGGGGGGGTATGGATTGGTATGTCGGCTTCGCCGTTCTCTTTATGGTTTAAAACAATCTCCTCGTGCTTGGTTTGGGAGGTTCAGTTATGTGATTACAGGTTTTGACATATAAGCAACCACCTTGTCCTGGTGCTCTTTTTATATATCTAAGAATTCGTATAACAGCATCCCAAAGACTCTGACAAGGAGTTTGTAGAAACTGGCTAACCATGCTTACAGCAAAAGAAATATTTGGTCGAGTGATTGTAAGATAGTTCAGCTTCCCAACAAGTCTCATGTATTGCCCAGGATCATCCAATGGTTCTCTGATTAACTTCTTATATTCCTCGGGATTCTCAATGGCTCCCCCTCTTTTGGTAGGAGTTTAACAGTTGGATTCATAGGTGTACCCACCAGTCTATAGTCTAACATATCAATCTCCTAAAGAATATCCAATACGTACTTTCTCTGGGAAATGGCTACCCCAGTGGTGGACTGTGCTACCTCTACCTCTATCTCGAGCGGCGCCCCAGCGCCTAGGTGCCTATGCGGGGATTAGGAAATTAAACGGAAATAGAGAATTTTCATAATTAGATTTAAGATTTGGTGTGATTTTGACAAATTAATCACAGGGAAATGTTGTTTGAGCAATGGGTAAGATTTATAAAGGGTCAATTTGATGAGAAACTAACAAAAATCTAAGAAATTAGAGTTTTTTCAATTAGGATTATACATCAAATTGGGGATTTTTAAAATTAATGAGTTAGTTTTTCGAATTATGAGTCGGTCAAGGACCGTTGACCGATGAATTTCGCTCTCAAAATTTGCCGGAATGGGCAGAAAATGCCGCCCATTCCGGCGAGCGCCTGGCCCCAACGATTTGGGGCCAAGCGCGGCGGCCATAGGCCGCCGAGCCTGAACGCGCAGCCTAATAGCGTCTAGGCGGCGCGTTTTAGAACAGTGAGTCTGCTATATGAAGATAAGAGACATACTCAGGTTATTGGTTATTCTGACGCAGATTGGGCAGGTTCTCCATCAGATGGACGCTCTATTATAAGTTATTGTGTTCTGATTGGAGGTAATCTAATATCTTGAAAGAGTAAGAAGCAAGTTGTCATTGCCAGATCTAGTGCAGAGGCAGAGTATAGGGCTATGACCTTAGCAACCTGTAAGCTGGTATGGTTGAAACAATTATTGCAAGAATTAAAATTTGGAGGAGGAGTACAAATGAAGCTAATTTGCGACAACTAGGCAGCATTATATATCGCCTCTATTCATGTATTTCATGAAATGACCAAACACATAGAAGTGGATTGTCACTTTACTTTATCAGAGAGAATTTTATTAGGATGTATTACTACTAGTTTTGTCAACTCTGAAGGCCAATTAGCAGATGTCCTTACTAAGCCACTTAGAGGTCCTCGCATTGATTTCATTTGTATCAAGCATGGTGCATATAACATGTATGTTCCAGCTTGAGGGGAGTGTTAGAATTATGAATATAATAATTAGATTGATTATTAGAATAATTGGTATTATTTATAATATTTTCTTTCTTAATTGGTTGTATTCTCAAGACTATATAAAGTCATCTCTTGTAAATACTTTCTTAAGCAAATATATAGAGTATTCTACTCTACTTCTCTACAATTCTTTTGGGAAGAGTTAAACCAGGAGTGGTGGAAGAGAATTTGGGAGAAATCGAGGAGAATAGCAGGGGGCAGTAAGCATTCTGATGTGAAACCAAACCCCCACCCCAGCAAGCAAACCACATGAGACAGCAAGCAAGAGCTGTGCGGGGTTAGCTGGAAAATGAAATGCTTGTCTATGTTTTTTTTTTCTGAAACCAAACTCCCTCCCTAGAGAAATCATAGTTTTTGACCTATGTTTGTTAATAATATTGTTCTATTCATTGTGATTCATTTAAAACTACCAAAAGTTAGCAATCTGCTCCAGCAGAAGCAACACTAGGAAATGGCTATACACTATTCATGGGGAGGAAAATAATGGACGCTGAATATGTTTCAAAGACACAGAAGTGCACACTTCTAGTCTAGTGTCAATTCTTGTTAAAAGGAAGATGATTCTGATAAAAATTACAACCGGAACATAATACACTACTGCTTGACGAATCATAATCAAATTAACCAACAGAATCCATGCAAACAACCAAGAAAGAAATAACTGATTATTACACTACTCATAAAGTTTCTGAAAAATAAGCAATCAAACTTACAGATTAAGTAGCTTAGATGGGGCTGCCCGCAGCACAGTCAATGCTTCCTTCCAACTCCACTGACGGTCAGATAATGGAAAAAGACGCTGCAAAATCGATAGTCGCCATTCCCAATCTTCGCAGAAACGTTTAGCAATTGAGATTCTCCATTCTAATGCCTGCCTTCCACTGACACTTATACCATCATTTGATGCGCACTCTTCCTCAGCCAAGGTTGACTGAAGATTATGATGCAGTATATCTAGTAGCAACCCTGTGAACAAAACAACCATTTTGTTTCCGCCTTCAATTGTATCGAGATCAGAATGCTCCCAGGTACATGCAGAGGGTGATTCGGGTGAAGCACTGTGCGTCAAATTGAGAGAGATACCATCCATATGTAAAAGTGAAATTATAAGATTCACCATGAGTATCTGCATCAGTGAATAGAATGGGCATTATGTAACAATTGTAAATAAGAACATAATAAAATAATTTTAATATTTAATACCACTACTTACAGATTAGCAGCATTAAGATAGAAAGAAAAAAAATAGAAAGGCTAACGCAAACTTCAAGACAGCTGCACAGACCACATATAATGAATATTGAATCTCTAGCATATATTATGATACAATTGATAAGAATTGTAGAAAAGTTCATCTGTAAATAATATTCTATGCAAAACATGGACCACTTTTGGCAAAAGAAAAAGCATTATTGCATGATTGTAATGTTCATAAAATGAACTTATCATGGTACAATAAATAAATAGAACTAATCCCTCAGCAAACAATGCAAAAAGGAAATGCAAACCACTTAAGACCTTGCGTGGAATACTTGTTATAGCCTCCAAATGGTTCCTCAAGTCTTTCAAGTGGCATAAAGCCACTTGGTGACGATTTCCTCTTTCATCACTCGTAGTTCTTTCCATTGCCCCGAGAGCAAAAATAGTTGATTCCACAGCATAGCGCATGTGCATGAGTTCAATATCTTGCATCCTACCCGCCAAAAATGAAAAAAGAAAATTAACCATAAAAGATGAGGAGTAAACCCAACAAAGGACACGTGTTGACATAATGAAATTACATTATACAGCCTCGGGTACCCAAACCATTTACAGACCATATACTTTGCATTCCTGCTCAAACTTAAGGGCACAAGAGCCCTGATTGAATAATCACCCATACAACAAACGAAGTATTAATAAAAATATCTTAATCCAAAACTTTTAAACATATAAACCAATGAGAATAAAAAAAACGATGGCATAATGCACGAGGCTTCCCACACTTTGGGCTCGGGGGGATTAAATATGTATCTAAAGAAAAATGTAACAGATATAAAAACTCCATGAAAGATAAGAACGAGTTAAGAGAATAGTTATTCATTAAGCTTCAGACATCTATCATTGAAAACATCTCTTTCTTGTTTAGAGCCTTTAAGCAGATAAATAAATAACTATACATATGTTGGTTGTGGTCTTAATAATTCCAACTGCACCAATTCAATGGTCTACAACCTGAGTAACAATTTGAGTCAACAAAGAGGTGCCATTGATAATTGCACTTTCAAAATTTAAGTGCATAGTGCTATGAATCCTGCTCAAGAAAACCACACGAAAACAAAACTTTAACAATTATGAACCACAACCTTGAAGCAACCACCACAATCACTAACACTATTATAACAACTTCAACAACACTCAAACGCACACCATCATCATCGTGAGATAATATCTATCAAAAAAATACGCGTTTCCAATTCATATTTAGATATATTTGATGTAATACACAATAAAAAATTTGGATCGATCATCAGAGGGGTTTCATTTTCATACACACCTCTTCCACGCTGCTATAGCTGAAGCAATTGGTTGCATGCTGATCAATTCAATAGCATCCCGAAATTTTATGTCTGGAACAACGTCAAAAAGTACCTGCAGAACCGATACCCTATTACAAAATCAATAATCCAATTTTTTGAAGGAAAAAAATGTTGTTCATAACAAAGAATGCCGAGATTTTTCACTCAAAACTAAAGATGATTTGTACAAGTTCTAAATTGATCACACAACTAGAGGCAACATGATGTTTCACAAATGTCTAGTCAACATTTCAGATGCCAAAGATTATCGAAGGGACTCATAACACAAAGAAAGCCAAGCATACAAAACGCATAAAAATCTTACAATCAAATTCCTTGATCACTTTCTTCTTTTCTTTATGCACTACAAACTTGTCTTAATAAGAAGAAATTACAATGGAATTCAACATAGAGCTATTACCATAAGCTTAAATGCATTGTATTCCACTCTATGTGGATATTATCTTTCGCTCAGCTTCCCTATACTTTGAACAACCACTATCAACCCCATCTTAAAACTTGATTCAAACAGCTTACCATAAACCCACATCTTCAATACCACTCACCCCATAAAGCTTCCTGATTTCATTTAATACATAACATAATATTAAGGGAAATTATCATTTTGCCACCTAATAAATAGCTTAAGTACTATTTACCATGAAAACTTTGAATTCGTTCTCTTTTCCACCTACAGTTTAATAATTATTCATTTTTCCACCTGAAAAAGTGAAAATGTGTACCAATTTTTCACAAGGTTCGAAAACTCGGTATGCGGTGCGAGGCTGTCTCCCCGCGTGAGATGAGGCGGACAACCTCAAGGCGGTTGCCTTAATCCGAACATTAAAAGATACTAAAAGCATCAAATAACATCCACAACAAATCCATATCAACTACACATAAAAGCATCCATCAAAAACTAAACAAAATGAAACATAACAAAATAGATTCATGAAATAAAATGACCATTAATCTCTAATAGGCTATCATTTATGTCTAATAGCATGAAATGTGTCTGAAGTATCATCATCGCAATGAAATTCCTATTATAAATAAATTTATTAATAATAAATTATAATTAATAAATAAATATAATAGTAAATGTTGGTCAGTGTTATTAAAGGCGCAAGGAACACTGAGGTGCAAAAGGTCCTGGAGCCTAGGCGCACGCCTGAGGAATGTGAGGCGCATATTTGTAGATATAATTTTTCAATTAGAAAGAGGAACATGTATATTCTTCTAATCATTTTGCTTTGAGTATTTTTTAATATTTTGACCAAATTATGACAAAATATTTATAAATTATTGCACTGAATTAAATTTATATACATCACTATTTTCATAACTAAGTTGCTATAATAACTAATATTAATATTTACTTATATTGTCTTATGTACAATTTTGTTATTGACTAGTTTAATCTTTTGGCTAAAATTATGTCCCCAATAATTATAAATGTATGATCTATTATTAAATATTACGGTAAACATTTGTATTTTACAAAATATAAATTTTTCTTATAATTTTTAACGATCCCAACAAATTATCTAAGAGTCGTGTCAAATGTAAATAAATTAAGTTAAATTATGAGATTTATTGTTATTATTCTTCTTTTTTTAACTCTCCTTGTTGAAAAAACCCAAAAAAGTAAAAAAAAGTGAGCTTTAATCAACGAAATCGAGTCAAAAATCAAGCTTTTTGGCATCAGGCGCGCCTCACTCATTGGCATCAGGCGCCTCTTCAGGCGCGCCTTTGATAACACTGATGTTGGTTACTTTTAAAGATAATAATAATTTTATCATTTTCAGCGAAACATCGGGGTAGAGCTACCCTTTCAAAACGGTTAACAACACTGCCCGGTTAGGATTTCAAAAGTGAAAACTTTATTTTCTATAATTTTTGTGTATAAAGAAGATCAAGTCAGAACTATTTATCCTAACTTTCAGCCGCCTTAAATAATTTTTTTATTTTTTTTAAAAAAATTGGTTTCGGGTCGAGGCATCCGCCTCAACCCCGACTCGAGGCGTCATGAGGCCAGCTGCCACAGGCGGGTGGCGGGCCGCCTCAGGCCTATGAGGCGGGTGGCGGGCCTATTGAAAACTTGCCCTGAGGCAACATCCTTGATGCGTCGTGGCTGCGAGGGGTGCCTCGAGGCACGCCTTAGAAGGAGTTTTCAAACTATGATTTTCAATTTTATTTAGGGAAAATTATTTGTTTTCCACCTCATAAAAGTAGAAAAGTGAACTCATGTGAAACTTCAGGTGGAAAAGAGATCAATTTCAAAGTTTTCATGGAAAACGGTACTTACTCCATTTACGAGGTGGAAAAATGATAATTTTCCTAATATTAAAACATTGTTGTAAACAACTTTAAATGTACATGAGGTTTCCGACCAAATTAAATTATGTGCTGTTTCAGTACAATATGCAAAATGCTTTGCCTTAGCTTTAGAGTAGATAAATTGTACCCGAAGAGGACTTTGGGTAGAAAGCCTTTCCAACACAAAGTTTTCAACAAAAGGGTCTAGCTGAGAATCATCACTTCCAAATGCTTCTTGTTCTTTTCCAGACAAAAGCAGCGAGAATTTTGAATTCCATGATTGTCCGGAATTAACGCGAGCAACAAAAGATGCTAGATCAAGTTGATAACATAATAAATCGCAGAGATGTTCGACACAAGATATCTGTCAGAATAAAGAGAAATCAGAGCTTTATTTCAAGCATTCTTTACATATACAACCATATAACACAAGAAAGCTTTGCACCTTGACGATTATTGAAAATAAAAATAGGAATCACCTCATCCGACTGATTTCCATAAAGAGAAGATTCTTCCAGACGATATACTTGCGACTTCGTTGTCCACAGCAGCTGCATTAATTTTCTACGTTCTGTTGTTTTACCAGACAAAAGATCCCAGCCCATGGCAGCTACTAACGGCTGAAGTCGGGGATACAACATAAGAATCTGCCAAGTTTCAGATAAATGAGGTTTGATAAGATTAGAAGTACTCATTGAACAACATTTCATACCAAAATGACTTCTTTGAATAGTGGCAAAAATAAAAATTGCATACTCATACATAATTTAAACAAAACACATACATTGCTAGCTTCTTGAAGCAGCTCCCTCTTAACAGCGGACAGGTTGTATTCATGATGCACTCGAGCACATGACATCCAGAAACACGAGCATAATGGTTCATGTCTCTCGTGCATAAACCGATTGCCATATATAAAGTTGAAGACTTGTCATTTACATTTGCATCAGGTTTCAAATCTACAACAAATCTCTGAAAATGCTCAAGTGATGGTGGAATTTGGTTGTTATCAAGAGTTCTACATGTCTCAATCTCTTGAAGAAGCAACTCATCTTGGATAACCTACAATAAAACCACCTAACCTTTTCACAAGGATGACTTGATTAAAAGAAACTAAGGGTAATCCTCAGACCTTAGCATCGATCAACGACTAAAGCACAATCTAATCAATAAACTGATATATTGCAAATCATAGTCACGTGACATCAGAACAGCCAACAAAATCAGAACAAGGGTCCATCTAGGGACTTCACAAAATGATCCAATACTGGTCCTTCAGGTAATACCAATTTAAATGAAGCCCCGTATGGCTATAATTAAAATAGTACATTTCGGCATCACCGAACTGCTTATAATAGCCCGTCGTGCGGGCCTCCCGCTGGGGGCCCACTATGCCAAAAGCGAGAGAAACCCCATCCCACAAATTTCAAACTATCTGGAACTATATAAGTGGATGACAAGGTTTTGGATTTCAGCAAACAAATTTTGAATTGCTTAACAAGTCCAGCATATAACACATGCATCATATAAGGACTCTTACCAAATGCACTCCTATCAATTTCTAACAGAAAATTAATCAGATAGAAACCACTGATGTTAAGCTAATCATAGCTAACCAATAATTTTAACATATTAAAAATTTTATTACCTGTATCATTTGGACAAGATGCATGCAACTAGAAGAAAGAGCTTCCGTGTAAATCAATAACAATTTGTCTTGCATAGCAAGCCAGGTGTCTGCATTTTCCTTCCTTTTCAACAGAACCCTTTTAAGAAGATCTTCCAAAACCATGCTATAATAAACATCAAAGGGAACCACAAATAAATAAATTGAGAAGAAATGGAGCAAGCAAATCAATCCACATTATTCTAAAGTACAAAGATTACACCCGGGCCAGGATATTAACGAGTTCAGTCAATAAAGCCTCCCAACAGAAATTTTGAATAGTAAAAACAAAAATTAAATTTAAAAGGATGTCGTCTTACATGAAAATAGGAAAACACTATCCCAAGAGAGACAAAGCTTGTGAGCAATCTGCGTTTTTGTTTAACGTTATAACAAGCTACATTTCTCATAATTGATAATCCATGCTACTCTAATATTTTTCAATATTAGACTGATGGATATCATTCCCAATTGTCGAATAAGACAATCAAACTGCAACCTCCAAAATATCTTAGAAGCCAAAACTAGTAAATTAAACTGAGCATTGGAAAGGTTTTCAGGATATACATTCGTAAAGCATTTACAACATTTGACACTCTAATGCAACTCTCTTCCTAACTTCAACTTTCATATATATCAAAATGTAAGATAGACCAAATTAACACACATAAAACACAACCATACATGTTTATATTAGGTTCATTTTTTTTGCTGTTTGAAAAGAATAATAATAAGGAAAAACATACAGAACTACAAATAACAGATAGGCATACCGATACTCAGTCTCCTCCACTCCATAACCAATGTGAAGAAAACGAATACGAGAAACAACTCCATCCTCATCTCCATCTTTTAAACATTCCTTCATTGCATCCAAATGAGCTAACTGAACACTTTTCTTTATCAACCCGAGGACCCTTTTATCCTCCTCATCCAACAAATCCTCTGGCCGCACTATAGCCCTATCAGTGTCAAAACTCCCCCACGTTCTCACTTGCTTATCTATATTCCAACACAACACGTCAAAAACATCCGCATAATCCAAAATTACCTTCCTCAAACACATCAATCCCCCCTCCTCAATCAAAAAATTTACATTTTCATTTACTTTAATATTTACATTTGGTTTCAATCTCTTCACAGCTAATTCCATAACCCTATCCAAAACCCTAACACAATCACCAAATTCACTATTCACATCCCCCAACTCCTCACTTTCATCCAACAACTTAACTTCCTCATCAAAACTCTCACTCGTCTCATTCAACTCGTCCTTCTCTTTCTCTTTCTCAAAGCTATCAAAATCAATATCCTTTCTTGTTCTTTTCACCACGCGGTCACTCAACATCTGAACTAACAACAAGAATTCTGACCTCAATCGCAGCGTTTCGGGATCGAAACTCCATGTGGACGAAGTCGCGTTGTCGAATTGTAAAAGTTCGATAGTTGATAGGAACGCGAGGAGCGACGGCGAAGGGCAGGAGGCCGACCAGAGGATATTATCGAACCTGCCGGAGTTGGCGACGATTGTTTGGAGAATGGCGACGGCTAGGTCGGGGTTTCGGGTTCGGAGAGCAAGGAGAGTGGCTCGTAGCGGCTCGAATTGGGATAGGTGAAGGTGGTTCGCCGCTAGGCGCGAGAGGAGTTCGGTTTCTTTCTCCATTGAGTTTGTGATTGATTGATTATTTCATTTGTGTGTGTGTGTGTGTGTTTGGGGTTTGAGTTGAGATTTGAAAAATGGAATCTCTGTTTGTTTTTCTGTTTCAGTTGTCGAGGAATACTAGCAAGCAACTGGTGAAAAAGTGCATTAATATATAGGTCCATGACTTTGAGGTTTTTCCAATAAAGTAATAGTTTTTTCATTTGTGTAAACTAGGTTCTTATTTTCTATAAACTAGGTGCTTAACCAAAGGATGGCCAAAAAAAATTCCAAATCTTGAATTATTAGGACAAGATTTGTAATGATTTTTTATTGAACGATTTTTCATTTTGAATCTCAATTTTTTATCTTATCTCGAATCTCAAACAGTTCATTTCGAAATTCAAGATAATTTGCATCCTGATTTGAAAATCAATAGGGATTTGGGATAATTTTCATCTCGAATCTATAATCGAAATAAAATTACGATGGGTAATATCATCCCGACCAATTACTATCTCTATTAATTCTAAAAATGATCAAAGTATGTGTACATGTTGAATTTGGACTATTGCAATGTTTAAGGGTAGGGTATATAACTTTGACACCAAATGAGAAGTGTTGGAGTATGTACTTATTCTCACATCCCAAAATATCTGGGACAGGACTGGCAAGAGACGATCTTACCATTTTCTTAAGCCTCTGATATATACATGCATGGTACGATAATATTCATGCACACATGTCTCACAGTGACTGAACCTAAACAAACATTCTTTAGATCGTGTTACAATATGACAAATTATGTGAAATATGTATAACTTATATATAACAATATATTAAACTTGAAATATTTGGATGACTAAATATAACATGACAAGGTTCAAAACAACAAGAGGCCTCATAGCCTAATACATCAAAATGACAAAAATGGACCCATAACATGAATGACCATAAGACAGCAGCGTCATCCATCACCTCCAAGTTGTCCAGTCTGACAAAATGGGTCATCACCAAGAGAGTGCTATAATCGAGTCCTGCAATCAAAAACTAAGTAGTTGGGGGTAAGTCATTGGTACGACCTAGTGAGTGAATATTGAAAGTAAAAATATAAAATGTTAAAGCTTGTAAAATTACCTGTGTATTTAAAACATCATGCTCATGAAAACATAACTTCCGAAGACATATCCCATGTGTGAAACGTAACATAGAAAAATTCATGAAATCTATACTTGTAAATCTATTGTAAAAACCTGCACCAGCCTACTTAGTGGGAACATGACATCATGTGATCGTATATGATCGGTGTATAAACACACACATTATGCAAACGCACGTATCGTTCAAGTAGTATAAAATGTATCGATCCCACGAGGACTAGTACATACGCTATCAATTTATGAAGCTAAATGTCTACTAGTATCTAATTGATTGATTTTTGGTTGGATAGTGATTTTTATCTGAAAGCAAATAATTACAACAATGCGAATGTAAATTAAAGGAAAAATCAATATTATAAAACTATCTATGGTTGTGAATCCTTCCAATATCTTTTAAACATGAAGTGATTATCTCATGTTTGTGTCATATATCAGTTTATTAACCTAGAACACGAAAATATGTAAAAGCTTCCATTGATGGTCAGATGCAAACACCCAAAGTAACTCATTGTGGCTACCCCCGCCCGACAGGTATATGTTTATCCTGTAAGGAAATCTACCTACGGGACATATACCCTAAGGTGAGATCGTGAGCTATTGAGACTAAGGCTGAAACCTAAAATTCCTTCGTCAAGTTCATTTTAAGTTTACCAAATCAATCTTATTAGTGGTCAGTTAATAAGAAGTATTGAAATTAAGTCTCACTAAATAAACCAATATATTACCCAAGACACAAAATAACCAACTTATAAACCGGTGATATTGGAATTCATCACAACCCTAGATAAGGTATTTAGTTACAACACATATATAGGATTATTAAAAACTTAAATAAAGAAAATGACATAAAATAAACTTGAATATTAAAAAGTAAAATAAACAATGAAATAAAAATGTTGGGGTTAGAGGATCCACTTTTATTACTTCTAATTTAGAAATCTCATTTATTATAATATATGAATTTGCATGATATAACCAACCGACCATATATGCGACATTCTAATTAAGTCAGATTTTTTTATTATCTCCAACCGACCATAAAGGCGATTTCCAATTAAGCCATGTTAAAATCAATTTAATTAAGTCTAACCGACCATAAAGGTGGTATCTCATTAAGTCAGGTTTTAAGATAGTTTATATATTATAACTAAGGGAGATTAATCTAAATTATAATAATAAAAATTTTACATTTCACCCCAGTAGAGGGAAGTTACCTACTCATTCTTTAAAGTAAAATAAAGAAAGATCTATTACTTAAAACAAAAATTAAATACAAAAAAGCTGTAAATAAACAAACAAGATATTATCTTCTTAGTATTCTTAAGGGAAATCCCCAGAAGAAAGTATGAAAATTTTTAATGAATTCGGCCTCAATTTATAGGTAAAATTTGGCTCTACGCGTCGCGACGTGTCGTTGTTGCTTGACACGTGTACGCAGCTTTGACGAGATGATGACACGTGGCTTTCGGTAGAATTATTGGCTCGGAATCGCAACGTGTGAAGGCTTGCGAGTCACTACGCTGATGTCATACTGATGCAAAGAATGACGCGTGTCGGCAGAGTAAATTATTGTGCTTTTGTATGTGATGATGTGTCATCAGGCTGAATTATTTATTGACGTAATGATGATGCACATGCTGACGTGTCGATGAAATAAAATGCAATACATAACTTTAAAATAAAATTAAACTAAGCTACTTTCGTATGGATCACAATTGCATTTAGCGTATGCAACAAGCCTTTAAACCTCTAGATGTCCCTAGTGGACGAGTTGTAGTCTCATGAGGGCTTACAGCGATGATACCCACAAACGTCAATCAAATGTAAAATCAAACACACAAAACAAGTTAGTAACTAAACAAGTGAAATTTTTATCCAAGTTAATAGTTGTTTTCTTTCTTTCTAAATTACCAAATAAGTAAATTCTCCGATTATTTTTACCATTCTCCATATACACAACCAACAAGGTATTAATCAAATCATTATGCTCACAATATTCATAATTGTAGTTGAAAAGACAGTAATATTTTTATCATAAAGTTATATCAGAATTCAAACCTTTTTGGCAATGGAATATATTATATATATATATATATATATATATAATATATATATATATATATATATATATATATATATATAACATCTTTAATCTATGTGGCGAGCTTTGGGCCAGTAACTCTCAAGCCAGTTGGTTTTAGGGCACTAGGTGTTATGACACCCTTATGGATTTAATTACTCGAATCTCAAATGTTTAAAGGTTCTACCATTTGATGCAAACAATCTCTGTTTACTGAGGCAAGACGCCCAGTTACTAAGTAGAAACTTTATTATTATTAACTCAAGCTTTTCCGTTTGACGCGAACAATCACCGCTTACTGAGGTAAGATGTCCGGTTACTAAGTAAAAGCATGGTTAATTATTTATATACACATTTTTTTCTTTTTCTTTTTTCTCTTTTTTTTATTCCATTGCTTTCAGATGCTTCCTCCAATAAACTAGAGCACTGAATATTATAAACTTTTCACTGACGACTCATGTCTGTATGTTACAATATTTGTTGATAATATCTGTCAACTGAGCATATGAAGATCCAATTTAATTAGTATTATGGAGAATTCACAAATTTAAATAATTCAAAAGGAAATAAACAAAAATTAACTTGTTACGAAATAAGTTGAGATACGACTTAGGAGTGGAAATTCCTTACACGGCTATCTCAAAACCCAATTCCACATGGTTCGTCAAATTAAAAACATAAAAATCAAAGTTTTTTTAAAAAAATTTTGACTAAAAACCAAGCAAAAATAATATAACGAAAAATAAAAATAAGATACTAGTCAACTATTCTCCACCCCCAAACCTAATTGAGACATTGTCCCTAATATCTAAAAAGAAGATGAAAAGTTTATAAGACAGTACCTGATTAGCGTAGAGTTCTACATTTAAAAAGAAAATTAAAGGTTAGGATCCAGATTTATTCGACGTTTCTTACCACGATCATTATCATACCAGTTTATCTTGGAAAGGATAAGGTTAATTTGTGGTTCAAAGATTAAGATTTGGTCAATTAAATCATTGGCTGTTCCGGCAGTGAAGAGGATATATTTTACGAGTTTTGACATGAATCTATTTATATGGGCATCTTTAAGAAACATAAAAAGAAAGTAAAAAAATCCATCAACATTAAACAGTCCAATTGGTTTCTTATGTATGTTCAAGTTCTCCTAAGATAATACTGTGAAAATTTCCTCCATCGTGCCCAAGCCACCTGGTAAAATAATAAAAGTATCAGCACGATTAATCATTTCAACAAGTCGTTCGGACATACCTGGCACGATGCATTCATCTTTGATTGTACGATAAGATTCGTCTCCGCCAAAGGTTTTAGGATGATTCCCAAAACTTGACTACCTCCTTCCTGTACAGTCCTTGAAATGTATCCCATTAGTCCAAGATTGCCACTGTCATATACTAAGTGCATATTCCTCTCAGCTACGACTCTACCAAACTTATGTACTGTCTCAGTGAATTTTGGTTTAGAACCAGAATTGGTACCGTAAAATACACAAATGTTAATAACTCGTCTTCTTGAAGTTGCTTCCATTTTTTATATTTCTTTCTCAAATCTGGATATCTACAAGAGTGCAATGACGAGCTGAATTTATAGATCCTGAAAAATGGTGAGTAATAATAGCACTAGTACCTGCCAAATGATAATTATTAGCTAAATAGTAAATAAATCATGAAAGTCAAAAAGTTTGGATCATGTCTACGAAATTAAAGGAAAATAACAAAACAAATCACAATTATTAGTTAAAGACAAAGAAATAATAATATGTACAGATAATAACGGCTTGAATGACATCTATACGTCAAGGACAAGCTTTCTACACAATTTTCTTTTAAATTGGCAAACAGAGTCTTTTAAAGTCATATTCCCGAGACTGAATTGTTGCCTTTCTTTTTGAAATTGTGTATGTAACATGTGAATTGCATGATACACAAATCTACCGGGATTCGTCTCAAGAGTCAATGATATGTCATCTAAAGACTCCTTACTCATGTCATCACTAATGAATTTAATTTTATCTTCGCGGTTATCAGACACAATTCTTAAAGAATGACAACGAGTATTACATGTCATGCGTGCACATTTATAGCAAACACCTAATCTTTTAGCTCTTATTTTCTTAGCATATGTGCTTTTTTTTCTAAACTAGGCAGAAATAAAATGAAAGAGTCAGAGGACTCACCTGCCAATTGGACTCGTGATTCAATTATCCAATGGATATCACTAGGAATACCTTTGATCATCAAAAATCACATTCGTTCAATGTGTGATTTGTAGACTTTCATCAGAGAGTTTTGAGGGAGAGAAGGAAAATACTTGTGAAGATTTGCGAGAACGTCTTTCATCTTGTCTGTGAATTTACCTACAAAATTAAACACACAAAAATAAAACATACCAAATCTCAATATCTCACTGCTAGCGCTAAGTTTAACGCGTCAGCTAGACATGACTGCCCAAACATTATGCTGGATCTGCAAGTGTGAAAATTTCTTTTTGTTGCTCAAATGATTCTCCCCAGTAGTGCTTGACACGCTGGCTATTAACTTTGAATATGTTGTTAGAGTTGGGATCATGCAGCTCAACAGCTCCGCATAGTAAAACTTGGGTGATTACAAATGGACCTGACCACCGTAATTTTAGCTTCCCAGTGAAGAATTTCAACCTTGATTTGTTTAACAATACCCAATGTCCTGGTTCCAATTGTCTGCACACTATTTTCTAATCATGTCACTTCTTGGTATTTTCTTTGTACAGTTTGACATTCTATGGAGGCGGAATTCCTCCAATTCATTCAATTGGTGGAGTCGTCTCTCTCCTACTGCTTGTAGATCAAGATTTAGCTTCTTTAGTGCCCAGTACGCTTTATGTTCAAGCTTCACAGGCAGATTGCATGCTTTAAGTTTATAAGTAGAACGTTACATTGTATCTGAGTTCTGGATGATAGTATCTATCACATCAAGTCTGAAACATTCCTCATTCTTTACGTCATTTGGGAAATTCATGGCTTTGAAAACATTGAATGATACTTCTTGGTCTTGCACTCTCATGGTTAGTTCTCATTTTTGTACATCAATAACTGTTCGACCTGTTAGGGTTGGTGCTCTGAGTGTCAAATTCTTATATATTTCCCTGTAAATATTCTTCTATATATTTTATTAATGAATAAAATAAACAGTTTTTATAATATAAATTCTTTTATTATATGATAAAGATGTAAATGACCATATATTGATTGGTTATGATACAGTTACAAAAGCTTCGCAACTGACATTGAGTAGTATCATAACAATATCATTATTTAACTATTCCTGGTCAAGGTTTACAATTACTTGGTCAGTAAGTAAACCCGTTGAGACCGATTCGTGTCGTATATTAGAATGTTGGATTCTAATGGTTTCTCAATGAACCATGAGTCTCGAAGACTCGTATAAACACCTAGGTGTTTATATTGGATAAAAAATGAACGACTCACCGAAGATTCTTAATAGATGGTGCACCAAAGTCAATAAGAATCTTCTCGGGTTGAGTGTGCATAGTGATCCTCCGACTTGAGGTACCACTGTAGATGTATGAGGTATCCTCCACACTTTGATGACAGTCATGTCACCGATCTATTTAGATCAGACCTCCGTCTGTTCGTTGGGTGTGGACTAATCCTCAGGATATCCTATGCGTATCAAGATAGGATCCGTCAGTTCTGTGTACAAAGCATAAGTATCCATTATCGAATTAGCAATATGTTAAATCCATGGGCCCTTGGTACACTGTAGAAATCAGTTCTAAGTGTTATTTAAGAGATTGCTAATAAAATCATCGATGAGATTATACCTAAAGAGATTTGACATTTATATCTATATCTCTGGGATAATCCGGATACCTGTGACGGAAGGATTATACATATGCAGTGACCTCGACCTGTATGGTTCAGAGATTTATCCATGTTCATCATAATTTACGGGTGGGTAGATTATGAACACGAATTGGATTTCCTGACAGATATGTCTGAACCTAGAGAGTCTCACTAATGAGATATACTCGGAGGGCAATAAGGCAACTTTTATAAATAATACTGATTATTTATAAGTCATTTAACGGTTAAAACGAAAATACATATTTTTTTAGATCTTTCGGCCATTTATTAAATGGCGAATTGTGATATTTGACATTATTTTGATTAATTAATGTAAATATAATACATATATTTGAGATATTTGTATTCAATTATTTGATTATTTAAATGTTAAATAATTAAATTAATTAAATATTTAATATCTAGTTTACTTTAATAAAGTAAGTTAAATGACTTTATTTGATTGGTTTTCTTGGCCAATTTTGATTAGTTGGAATGGCATGATTGGTTTATTTGTGATAAATAAAAAATTATTTGATGATTTATAACCACAAATATTTATTAAATCATTTTCCATTAATTGAAAAAAAAAATATAAATAAATGGCTATTATTTTTCCTAATTTTCGTGGCTATTGGGAAAAATATATAAGGCCATTTTTTCTTTTTTGTTTCACAATCTAAGAACCCTAAAAAATCAAATACAAAAGAGAAAGAGAGAAAAATGAGAAAGAAAGCTTGGAAAATCAAGATTTTAGTAAGTTTTTTCTTATTTTTTCCTTCATGAAAATTGTTTCTATCTTACTAAGCCTCAACATGTGTAGCTTAGTTTGTTCTCTACTCTTTTATGGATATGATTTGATGATTGGGAACTTGGATGAAAGATGAAAGCATGTATAATGTTTTAGATTGCTTTTAATTGTTTATTAAGCATTTTTTTTAGCCATATTGATGGAAGTTGCCATTCTTGAGTTACTTAGCCACTCATGTTTGCCTAGAATTATTCTTGAGTTATTTCATGATGGTGAGGCATGATTGGTGTTGTGAGTATTGAATTAAAGTATTGAATTTAATTAATTTGGTGTTACTTTTGTTAATTTGTGAAATTATAAAATTAGGGTTTTTAACCTTCACCAAATTTCGGGCTTTTCATATATGTGATGATATTTGATGTATATATGATGTATATTAAATTTGGAAATTTTTGGATTTGATTTTGACATGTTTTGAACAAAAATGACCAAATTTCAAATTCTTGAAAGTTTAGAGACCATTCAGAAAATTCTAGAAATTCGGTTTCGATGAGTTGAAAATTGTATTTTCATATATTAGACATGTATAAATTATTTTGGGATTGATTTGGAATCAATTAGAATTGTATTTGACAATTTTGGACTAAAATGACAAAAATACAAAGTTTGGGGGTAAAATGGTAATTAATGGAAAATTTGATTTTTGGGTAAGAATTTCAGTTTTTAAGTATTGAGTAATTAAGATAAAATAGTTTATTTTAATTACCCAAGAAAAATTATTGAAATCAGAAAAATTTGATTTTCCGCGTTCTGCTACGTTTACCCGAATTACCACCCAAAACCCCAATAAAAATGGTATCAGAGCATGCCTGAACCTCGACAAATGATATGAATATGCCTTTAAATTCATTGTTTAATTATGTTCTCACTTGGTACATGCTTGTATTTAATTAATTTGATTAATTGAATACGTATCATCTTTGCGGAAAATCCATAATTAATAAGGTTTTGAAAGTAATATGTATTAGATGCATATTTCTTAGTCCGTCTTGTCAATACGGTTTGTGGATATCTGTTCTATGGCTGCATCTAAGATCGTGCCAAAGCAGTGAGGGTGTAGTTGATAGAAATTTAACCATACCGGATGTATATATGATACTAGATTAGTTCAAGCGAAAGTGGAAATCCTGAACGTGCCAAAGCTGTCAGGACTACGCAAGTATCTTGAATTTATCATTGACAAGTTTAACCTTGATATGTCTCCTTGTGAACGTTCCAAAAGTTGTCACAATTAGAAACGACTAGGATCAGAACCTATGAGTCACTATTGAGTTATTGACAATGAGTTGTCTACCTAATGAATATATGTAGGCCAGATCGTGCCAAAGCTGTGAGCTGAAATATATTCATGGGATCCACCTTTCGCTATTAAATTTAATTTGATTAATTGTTTGTTTGCATTCTTTTTGGGGATTATAGTATTGCATGTTATAGTAGGAGAGGTATTTTTAGATTAAAAATCTATGATCTATTTATGCTTTGTTTGATTTATATTATATGAAACTGTTATGTACCATTTTTCGCTATCTATATGATAGATTTGCGATGGCGGCACCTACTTCTAATCCTTTTGCTCGTATACTTGATATGAACAAGCTTAAAGGCGACGAAAACTTTACAGATTGGGACTTGGATATGAGAATTGTTTTTGGGTCTGAGCAATTAGAATATGTGTTGGAATGTCCGTTACCACTGGCCATAGCACCTGATGCTACATCATAGGAACATGAGACTCTCCAAAAGTGGAGAGATGATGATAGATGAGTAAAATCATACATTCTCAATTCCTTGGCACCGGAGCTTAAGAGGTAATATTTTGGATTGCCCGACGCATGTACTATGATGATGCGGTTACGAGAGTCCTTTATGAACCAAAAACGGGTCTCGGTTCATAAAATTTCAATGGAACTACCATGCAAAATTGAAAGAGGGACAGGCTATGAGCCCTCACGTGCTTCATCTGATTGATTTGATCGAACAGTTGAGGCGCCATAATTTCCCTCTCAATGACACTTTAGGACAAAGTGTCATACTAGGATCTCTGCCAGCGTCATATCGCCAATTTATGATCTATTTCAATATGAATGAGAATAGCTGTTCTTACCAGATGCTGCAGACTGCGGAAGAAGATTTGAGGAAGGGTGTACCGACTCGCCCTCCTAAACCCACTATTCTTTCTGATTCCTCTCAATCAAAACAAAAAGGGAAGAAAAATAAATGGAAGAATAAATGAAAGAAAAAGAAGGGTACAAATCTTCCACCACAGGGTAAGATAACTAAACCCAAGAGAGCTGTCGAGGATAAATGCCACCACTAAAGCAAGATCAGCCATTGGAAGAGAAACTGTCTTGATTACCTGGCCCAGAACAGAAAGGAAAAAACATCTACTTGAGGTACTTTTATTTTCCCCATTATTGATATCTCATTAGCTTGTGAAGCTATGTCGTCCTGTTGGATTTTGGATTCTGCTTGACCAATTCACATTTGCAATAAGTTGTAGGTGCCAAAGGAAAGTAGACAGCTAAAATATGGGGAAATGTAATTGTGATTCAGGAGTGGCGACTCTTTAGATGCAATTGCTGTATACTTATACGAGATTCCTTTGCCCAATGAGAGCCTTTTGTTACATGACTTTTTTTTGTACCAGGATGTGTTGCGAACATTGTATCATTTTTGTATTAGATATAAATTTTGATTACACAAAATAACTTGCGGTTATCGTAGTATAGCTGTGGTGTCGATTCCTCAGAGAGATGGTTATATGAACTAATTTACCCAAACAAAAACGTTAACGATAACTTAATAAATAAAACGATAAAATTTGTAATTAAAGTAAAGATAAATAAAATAATGAAAATATAATAACGAATAACGGCAGAGAATAGCAGCAAAGCATCTGGAATCCCTCTTGCATCACTCATATATTCAGTTATTAATTCTTATTACTACTCAGTTGAGGGTTTCACATCCCAAACCAACAACCGGAACATATTCAATTCTACGCATATTAAATTCTAAGGTAATTAATGATTATTTTCTCTATGTTAATAGCACACAAATGTCATCGTTAAGAGTTATCTAACGTCGACAATATACCATCAGGCAATACTGCCAGCAGAAGACCAACACGCAAAATAACTTTTACCAGTCACAATTAAATTCGCAAACCATACATAGATGAAGCATGAATGGATCTATATTGGATTTGAAAAAACATAATTTATGGGCTAAATAATCGAAAGATAATAAAGAATAATAACATCAATTTATTAAACGATTAAAAGATACTTTTAGGAATTAAAAACATAAAGAATAAAAATCAAACACAAGAGTTCATCCCTAGCTTTGCCTAGGAGATTAGTTCTCCATAAAAGAAATAAAAATAGCATGGGATTGGAGAGAATTATTGCTCTCAATCATCATTGCTCCGTGTCCCGGCCTCGCACTCATATTTCTTCTCTGAACTCGCACACTGTTTCTAGGGCTCTCGGCTGAACTGCTTCTCTCTCTCCTCTCGGCTGCTCTCTATTTTATTAAATTTTTTTCCTTCCATTGTGCCCATAGAGAGAGCTTTTAATAATATAATCACGCCGCCCGCTCTCTCTCCTTTAGGGTTTATTTTATATGCGCACCCAGCAGCCTATCTCTTCTCTTTCTTATTATTTTTGTGCACTTCCTTTGTTTATTTTTTGTTTAATACTGCGCACACAGCCTCCCTCTCACGTTTGCATGCAGACACCTCTTGTTTTTTACACTCAAACTCTCATTGTGCACTTAAACTCTCAGCCTCCTTTTAATTCATTTGTGCCACATAGTCCTAAGCTTGCTCTTATTGTTTTTGTCTGCGCCCCTAGGGTTTTTCACGTTGCATGCAGCCCAATTCTCTCATGTATTATGTGCTTGCGCTGCTGTGCTTTTGTTTGTAACCTGTCCAGCCTTTGCTGCTTCAAAACCCTAGTGCTCACCCTTTCTCTTTGTTGTTTTTAGTGCGCCACTCATTCCTTTGTTTCTTGTTTATGTCTTGTGCTTTTGTAACAAGGAAACAAACTCAACAATTGCAAAGTCCTTTGTTTGATTTAATTTCCCAAATTTGTGTGTAGCTTCCTCAATTGCTTTTCTCTTTCAATTCCTACAATTATTAAAAATTACTAAATTAGCTTAAATACTAAAACCTTCTAAATTAACATAATGATAAAAATATCTAATAAAATATGAAATATATAATTAAATGCTGAAAAATAACCTGAATAAGTGATGTTTCAAAATACATTTTCATGCACTTATCACAACCCTCAACCAGCTTATTGCTAGTCCCTAGCAATTCAAGTATAAAATAGAATGAAAATTAAATAAAAACTATCTAATCCCCTCTTGTAGGGATCACGATTGCATTTAGTGTATCCAACAAGCCTTTAAACCCTTAGGTGTCCCTAGTGGACGAGTTATAGTCTCGTGAAGGCTTACAGCGACGACACCCACAAACGTCATTCAAAACACACAGTCATGCAAAAATAATAATTAAGTAGTTCTAATAGTTTCACATAATTTTTGTCCTCAAAGAATGCCTAGTATTGAAACGAGAGAACCTTCAAAGTACTCAACGTAATTCAAACCCAAATCTTTGAATAAATTATCTAAGCAAGACTCATATTGTGTGTGTGAAAGGCTTCATTCACAACTTTATTCCCAGGTAATCCAACTCAATGATTTCGTTTAAAAATTGGGATTGATGGGTCAAATCAACCTAGATATCTCAATTAAGCTTTGTAGTTGCTTTTCTGTGCTCAATATGATATGATATGATTTTCTTTTTCTTTTCTTTTCTTGCCTCTTTTTGCTTTTCCTTTTGAACTTTTTTCTCATTTTCTCTTCTTTTTTTCTTTTTTCAACACACCTACCCTTTAAGGTAGCATTTCTTCTCATGGTGGTCCTAATACTCGCCCATGGGTAGTTTCACGCTTATCAGTTATAAGTGGTTTATTTTCTTTCTTTAGAGATTTTTTCTTTTTATTTTCAACTATACCATACATCATAACACAAGCAAATCAAGATAGAAATCTAAGCAAATGGTCATTCATCGTCATGTAATTTCTACAACTAGTCACCTTGCTAACTACTCAGACTTTCACTGCTAGAAACCTATAGTTAAGTGCTTACGAGTCTAACATAGATAAACTACTCAAATCATCAGATAAAAGTACATTAAAGGACTTATCGTTTCTAAGATTTCACCCTAAAACAAACAATATCATCATTGGACATATGCTTTACTATCAAAGACTAAAAAAAAGCAAACAAAACAACAATTTTTTTTAAATAATCAAATGTATTAAGACACTTTTTCATGTGCATACATACACACCCCACACACTTAAACTTGCTTGTCCTCAATATAAGATAAATATAAAGAAAAGGATTTATTAAGGAACAACACTATCAGGCGCAGAGTTGATCAGGTATTGCTGGCGAGAATTTAGTTAGTAGCTGTGTAAGTTTTACTAAACCTGTAAAAACCTCATGCAACAGAAAAAAATAAACATGCAGTTAGCACACAATAATATAAAACTAAAGTAACTAATTAAATTAAAATTAAATGCCGATTTCAAGGGTTGCTCCCGCTAGCGCTAAGTAAACGCTTCAGCCAGCCGCAAACACTCAGGTTGTCATGTTGGTTTCATCCAGCTAATGATGAAGCACAGAATTTCTGTTCTAAGCTGCAGGCATTTTATCATTGATCCCCCAGTGTCTTGTGGCTTGAAAGTCTTGACTGCACATATGTAGAGGTGACCCAATAATCTCTTTTTTAATTTCAGGTATCATCTTTTACTTGGGCACGAGCTCTCATTTTCTCTTTTTTCCGGTACATTTGGGACCAGTTTCATGTTCAAGAGGATTTGATGCAGGTGTTAGACAATTATGACCCATAGCGTCACCGTTTGTAAAAGACATTGTGTTTTGTACAAAATTGACTATGTAATATTGAAATTGCCTTTTATCATTTCGTAATTCATTTACTATTACATATAAATGGTAAAAGTCCATATGATTAGTTCCGGATTGAGATGATATGAGACAGTATCAATCCATAAAGGTTTAATCATTAAATATCCCTAGTCGTAGTATTATCGAGACTGGACATCGATAATGCGGAATAGACTAGTATTGCACTTGTGCGCGTTGTGAGAGCATAACGGCACAGTTCTCATATGTTTAAGTATAGGATACTTATGCAAGTGCGATAGGAGGTTGTGTTTTACCGATGGTACGGAAAACAGCTTCGCTCTGGATAGACCCCGCGGAATCCCATTGGTAGTATGTATATGTGTCTACGGGAGTCCGCGTCAGGGTAGATGTATTTGGTCTTAACCTGAGACTTACATCGCTAATACTTGCGACAATCGGTAAACTTTGGTTTTGGTCGTCCAGGGCTTTAACAGGTTCTGTGTACGCCTCTATTGGGTTTATCGAGAATCGTAGTGTATTGGATGTGATGTCAAGACGGAAGTGTCACTCCAGACATATGGAGATGATGATCACGCAGGGATTCATAACTCGTTCTCTATTGTGTTGCAACCATCGGGATAATGTGACAAGGTCATGATTATCCGATTCAAAGAGACTAGTTGTTTGATATCCGATATGTGCTTCGTACGGGGCAGACACTATTCCAGCCCCAGGCCTAGCACGTGACATCTGATACTGGATCGCAATACGAGATACTAGGTATTCTACGTCTGACATAGATTATATATTCCAGTAAGAATATTTCTGGAGAATTGGGTAGGCACGGTGCTTTGCTAGAAGCCAACCATGTCTTGTAAATCGGTAAGCACGTAGTACGAGGTACTCGCTTTATCGGATAGTCGATAACCGGATTTACTGCCAACATATCCAGAGATCTCTTGGGTCGCTTCCCAAGGATTCACCGATGACAGTTGACTTAAATTGGAATTAATCTGGGATTAATTAAGAGAGAGAAAATTAATCTGGGATTAATATGGGCTTTGTTTAATCTGGGATTAAAAGTGTACAGTGGCGAAAGAACGCGATTAATTTGGAATTAATCGGTAAAATAAATTTAATAGTTAAATTTGATTTTTCTATTTAATTTATTCAAACGGGCTAAAATTAATATATCGGATATATTAAAATGGATTGGATTTCATTACGAGATTAAAGTCGGACTTTAATGCGAACGAACGAATTAATTTAGAATTAGTTCGTGAACGACGTTCGATATATTTGCGAGGCATCGTTATTTAATTAAATTGGATTTAATTATTTAGCGACGAAGGATCGTTTAATCGGATTAAACGGAACCGAGCCGCGTCAAATGCCCGTAGAGATATTTGAATTTCGGATTCAAATATTTGGAGCCAAAAGTGTGGTAGGTGTTCCCACCACACAACCACCTTGTTTTGTCTTTATGAATACCATTTACCAATCTCTACCTTGTTTTGGGTAAAAGGTGAAATGGTTTCACTTTTTGGTAAATAACAAAAGGCATTTCAACTTTGGTAACACTTGACACAAACCAAAAAACACAAAAACCCTAAGACCAGCTTGGCCGAAATTGGAGAATCCTCTCTCTCTTTGATTTGATTTTCAAATCATCAAAAGCTAGCACTTTGGAAGTGAACAAAGGTGATAGGGAAACTCCTCAATAGCTTGGAATCATCCTAAAGCTTGGATTCATCCTAAAGCTTGGATCTTGGAGATCTTGGATCTCAAAATTTTTAAAAGCTCCAACACTCATTGTAAGTATATTCCGCACCTTATAATGATCAACTCTTATATTATGCATGCTTATTAGATCCTTATAATGTTCTAGGAACACTAACAATGGTATCATGAGCCTAATTTAAGCATGATAATTTTAGGGTTCTTGAACTAAAATTTGGGGTTTTTTGATTTTGAGCATGATTTTTTGAAATTGATGCTTTGAGTATGTTTACAACATGATAACTTAGAGTTATGCATGATTAGATTTCAAATAAATCAAAAGCAACAAAAATTAAAAAAATTTATGTTGGCCGAATGTTACTGCCACTTTGCACTGCAGTTTTTGTTTTTGTAACATGAAATAATGTGTTTGGATGCATGTTTAAATGATGATAGTTGGTTTAATATGATTAGAATCAATGTCTATAATGTTCATGTTAAAATCAAAGTGCATGTTGAGCATGAAATGATGATCTTAGGCTTCAATATGTCTCAAGCATGCAATGATGTGTTTTGGCTTGATTTTATGTTAAGCATGAATTATTAGTTTAAGCATGATTAATTAAGTTAATTAATATTTTGGAAATATTGAGTTTAATTAATTAATTATGGCTAATACACTTTAATTAAAATAATTGTGATATTTGGAATATTATAATTATGTAAATATGCCTTTAAAATTGAATTGGGCTAAAAGTGTGTATTTGGGCCTAATGGGCTTGGTTTGACCAAGTTTGGTTTTGGACTTTTGGATTGGATCCAATTGGGCCCAAAACCAATTCCATGAAGTCCAAATACATCACTTGACCCTTTAAAGTATTTGATTGGGCCTAATGGGCCTAAATTGATTTGATGGCAATAGGGTGATTCCTATTGGGCCTTGGCATTTTGGGTTTGATCCATTATGGCCAAAGCCCATGCCTTAAGAATCAATTAAAAGCCCATTGGACTTTAATTAAAATGACATTGGATGTTATTGGGCCTTTGAGACCCATCAAGATTGGATTTGGAATCCAAGTCTTTAAGGCAACTATGTAAGTGTAAATATTTAATTTGGAATTAAATAAGAATTAGTATTGAATACAAATAAATTGGATTTAAGTTGTAGTTCGATATAATTCAAGAATACGTACTCAAAAGTATTTATTCTCAAACGAGTTGGACTCGCGCAAATCAAATCATTGTTTGAACATTGGATGGTCATTAATCAAAGATTAATTAATTGGATTAGATTGATTGTAATAAACATGTTTTGATTGAATACATAAATGTGATGTATGAATAACGTATATCGGATGGATATTAGAAGGGCAAGGGCAATTTTGGAAATTGTAATAAGTTTAGAATTTATTAAATTGGACCTGCGTGTCCAGCCTTTAATCTCATTACTCCTTGTAATTCTCTTCTCACCTATTCCCCTCAATGTATATGAGGTTTCTTTATTGTATTTGTAAAAGGGTAGGAGTTAGAATAGTTCTAGTCGGGGAGAGGAAAGTGAGTGATTTGTTCTAGGAACAATCTGTTTAAATATCCATCCGCATATCGTTATTAATTTACTTTTGCGCCTTATGATGTTTTAGAAGCATGCTTAAGGGTGTATGATGAGACCTAATCAAAGATAATAAATTGGATGCCAATTTACGCGAAAAACCCTCAAAAATATATTAAGCGTTTTTCCTTCCGTTGAGTGATTCTTACTCAAGATCCAAAGTTGGCATTGGCTTGTTGGCCAAAGTCAAGGCCTTTGTCAATTGAGGATGTGTTTGAATCATGAAGGTTTTGTTACATATCGGTGTCTTGTCCAAGTTGTGATTTGTTGGCCAAAGTCAAGATCACTTCTTGTCCATCGACATTGATTACGAAACTTTCCATGTCAATGGGTCCCGCTTAACTGGAATCATTAAGCTTGTTGTGCCAAAGCCAAGGCTTAGTTGATTCAGAGGAAAAAGGTTAGGAAAATATGTTTGACATATTACATATATAAAGTATATGTGTTTCGGACTTGGATGTCCACCTACCGGATCTAGGAATTGGATGAGATCCAATTGATCTTCGAGATCTACCTAGTTAAGTTTCATACAGCTTGTTGGCCAAAGTCAAGGTTGTATGTTATTTAACGGGATCCTAGCCCACTAGGAAACTAGGTTTCCCGAGTACTCGACAGAGGGTTAGAGGCTCGCCGAAAAATAGTGGGAGGCTAGTATTGAATTTGCAATTTCATTCAGATACTTAGCTTTACGCGCTTTCAAATAATTTCGTCAATATTACTTTATTAGTTGGACTAATATATTGTTATTTTTCTATGTAACAGTTAGACTGTACCCATTATCGTTGACTAGATAGTTAGACTATCGTAGATCAAGATGACTGGCAAAGGAAATGTCCGTGATATTATCATGGGAGATAATGTCTTCAAGGGCACAAATTTTGCTGATTGGGAAATGAACCTTAGGATTGTCCTAGGTTCAGAGAGGCTGTTGTATACTACACAAAGACCTCTTGGGCCAAAACCCGGACCGACTGAGACACTTGAGCTGGAGCTTTGGAAGACTCACAGCGATGATTGTGACACAACTCAGTCAATTATGCTTGCTTCGATGACTCAGCACTTTCGCAGACAAAATAGGGACTTGGATCCTTATAATATGTTGGCAAGGTTGCAAGATCTGCATCGCTCTAACAAGAGGATGCAGAGGTACGAGTTAGTCAGGAAGCTCTTTCGCTCACGCATGACAGATGGCATGTCCGTTGAGTCCCACGTGGCTCAGATGGTCGCCGACATCGATGAGCTGGCCAGCATGGGGATTGTCTTTGAGGCAGAGATTACTGTGGACATGGTCCTGCAATCCCTCCCCGATACTTGGAGACAGTTCATCATAAATTATAATTTGATGAACACCAGTGATACTCTTGGAGAGTTACTGTCAACTCTCAAGGAGGCTGAAAAGGAGTTTCAAAAGGGCAACAAGCGCGAGGCGCACTTTGCATCGACATCTCATGGACCTAAGGCTGGGCCCAAGGCAACTGGAGGTGTGCGAAAGAAGAAGCATATGCAAAAGGGCAAGGCCAAAAAGTCAAAGGCTTCTGGGAAGCCAAAGGACAAATCTCAAGATGTTTGCCTACAGTGCGGCAAGCGGGGTCACTGGAAGCGTGACTGCCGCGAGTACAAGGCGCTTCAGAAGGAGATAAAGGCGGGCAAGGCACCGGCCTCAGGTATGTTTGTTATTGAGATAAACATGGCTACTTCTAGCTTTAAAAATTGGATTTTGATTCTGGTTGTGGTACTCATATATGTACTGATGCGCAGGATCTGCAGATTAGCAGGAGACTGGCTTCAGGAGAGATTGATCTGCGTGTTGGAAACGGGACACCTGTTGCTGTTTTGGCCGTGGGCACTTTTGTTTTAGAACTGCCTTCGGGACATGTACTTAAACTATCAGACTGTTATTATGTACCTAGTTTGACTAGGAATATTATCTCTGTATCTTGTTTGACCCAATGCGGGTACACTTTTGTATTCCGAAACACTGGGTGTTTTGTTTATAAAGATGATTTTGAGATATGTTCAGCTGATGCTAATAATGGTCTTTATATTTTGAATATAAATCAATCTCAAACATATAATGTAACAAACAAAAGGCTCAAACTAAGTAACAAAGATGAGACTTACATGTGGCATTGTCGTCTGGGACACATTAACAAGACTCGCATATCCACACTTTCGAAGAGTGGGTACTTGGACGGATTTGATCCAAATTCATATGACGTCTGCGAATCTTGCTTATTAGGCAAAATGCCAATAAAACACCTTTTAGCGGTAAAGGTGTACGCGCCACCGAACTGTTAGCCCTCGTTCATAGTGACGTTTGTGGGCCCATGTCTAGCCAGGCTAGAGGTGGATTTGAATACTTCGTAACCTTTACGGATGATGCATCGCGTTATGGTTATGTGTATCTTATGAGACACAAGTCGGAAACTTTTGAGAAATTCAAAGAGTTTCGACACGAAGTTGAAAAACAGACCGGCAAGAGTATAAAGACATTACGGTCGGACCGTGGTGGCGAGTACTTGAGCAATGAGTTTCTAGATTACTTGAAAGAATATGGTATTCTTTCACAGTGGACTCCTCCTGGAACACCGCAATTAAACGGTGTATCCGAACGGAGAAACCGAACTCTGTTGGACATGGTAAGGTCTATGATGAGTCGCACTGAGCTACCTATTTCCTTCTGGGGATATGCATTAAACAGTGCAGTTCTTATTTTGAATAAGGTTCCGTCAAAGTCTGTACAACAGACACCATATGAGATATGGACAGGAAAGAAACCGGGTTTCTCATTCCTAAAGATTTGGGGATGCTGGGCATACGTCAAACGTTTGGAAGGTACCAAACTTGAACCCAAATCGGATAAATGCCTATTCGTAGGATATCCTAGGGAAACCAAAGGATATTACTTCTATCACCCACGAGAGAACAAAGTATTTGTTGCTCTACATGCGGTTTTCCTTGAGAAGGAATTCCTAAATACAGTGGTAAGTGGGAGGAAAGTAGAACTCGATGAAAATCGGAGTGATACTGTTCCTGGCATAGAATCCTCAACGGAACAAGAACAGTCCATCCGGGATGAGACTGTACCACAATCTTCTATTACACAAGGACCGCGTAGGTCGGAGAGAGTCAGGAACCAACCTGAGAGGTATGGGTTTCTGATCTCACCTCATGTAGATATTAATCTCATTGAGGAAGACGAACCGGCTACGTATGAGGAAGCGATACAAGATATCGATTCCACTTTATGGCAAGAGGCCATGAAGTCCGAAATGGATTCCATGTACACCAACCAAGTTTGGACACTGGTTGATGCACCAGAAGGCGTAAAGCCTATTGGATGCAAATGGATCTTCAAGAAGAAGACCGACATGGAAGGCAACGTACAAACGTACAAAGCTAGGCTTGTAGCGAAGGGGTATCGTCAACGACATGGTGTCGATTACGACGAAACTTTCTCACCCGTTGCCATGATTAAATCCATTCGGATAATGCTTGCTATTGCTGCATATTTCGATTACGAGATATGGCAGATGGACGTTAAAACCGCTTTCCTTAACGGAAACCTTTTGGAGGATGTTTATATGCAACAGCCTGACGGTTTTATCGTGCCTAAACTTGCAAACAAGGTTTGTAAGTTAAATCGGTCCATTTATGGACTGAAGCAAGCATCGCGGTCATGGAACCAACGTTTTGATGAGATCATAAAAGAATATGATTTCATTCAAAACGAGGATGATCCTTGTGTATATAAGAAGGTTAGTGGGAGCGCACTGACATTCATTGTCCTTTATGTTGACGATGTATTGCTTATGGGCAATGACATTCCCATGTTAACATCGGTGAAAGCTTGGCTTTCATTAAAATTCTCCATGAAAGATCTGGGAGAAGCAGCCTTTATTCTAGGAATAAAGATCTACAGGGATAGATCTAGAAAGCTGCTTGGACTCTCTCAGAGTACGTACATTGACAAAGTGTTGAAAAGATTCAACATGGATCAGTCCAAGAGGGGACTGTTGCCAGTGTCACATGGCATTTCTCTATCTAAGGACATGTGTCCTAAAACTCAAGATGAGAGAAATAGCATGAGTCGGATACCGTTCGCCTCGGCAGTCGGATCGATCATGTATGCCATGATATGTACTCGACCTGATGTCTCGTATGCTTTGAGCATGTGTAGTCGCTATCAGGCCGATCCAGGTGATGGTCACTGGATGGCAGTTAAGAACATCCTTAAGTATCTTAGACGAACTAAGGATGCTTTCTTGATTTATGGAGATGGAGAACTTGAGGTAACTGGGTATACCGATGCAAGTTTCCAAACCGATAAAGACGACTCTAAGTCGCAATCCGGGTACATATTTTGTTTGAACAACGGAGCGGAGCAGTAAGCTGGAAATCTTCCAAGCAAGAGACTGTTGCCGATTCAACAACAGAAGCGGAGTATATTGCTGCATCTGAAGCAGCAAAAGAGGCAGTTTGGATCCGTAAATTCCTAATTGGATTAGGAGTAGTTCCGTTAGCAGCTGAGCCCGTTCCATTATTGTGTGACAATAACGGGGCTATAGCGCAGGCTAAGGAACCACGGTCTCATCAACGATCCAAGCATGTTCTTCGACGTTTCCATCTGATTCGTGAGATCATACATCGTGGCGATGTGAAGATCGAGAAGGTCGCATCAGATGACAACATTGCAGACCCGCTGACGAAAGCTATTTCACAGCAAAAGTTTGAGAAACACATACATAGTTCAGGTGTTAGATGCTTGAGTGACTGGCTATAGGCCAAGTGGGAGATTGTTAGACAATTATGACCCATAGCGTCACCGTTTGTAAAAGACATTGTGTTTTGTACAAAATTGACTATGTAATATTGAAATTGCCTTTTATCATTTCGTAATTCATTTACTATTACATATAAATGGTAAAAGTCCATATGATTAGTTCCGGATTGAGATGATATGAGACAGTATCAATCCATAAAGGTTTAATCATTAAATATCCCTAGTCGTAGTATTATCGAGACTGGACATCGATAATGCGGAATAGACTAGTATTGCACTTGTGCGCGTTGTGAGAGCATAACGGCACAGTTCTCATATGTTTAAGTATAGGATACTTATGCAAGTGCGATAGGAGGTTGTGTTTTACCGATGGTACGGAAAACAGCTTCGCTCTGGATAGACCCCGCGGAATCCCATTGGTAGTATGTATATGTGTCTAGGGAGTCCGCGTCAGGGTAGATGTATTTGGTCTTAACCTGAGACTTACATCGCTAATACTTGCGACAATCGGTAAACTTTGGTTTTGGTCGTCCAGGGCTTTAACAGGTTCTGTGTACGCCTCTATTGGGTTTATCGAGAATCGTAGTGTATTGGATGTGATGTCAAGACGGAAGTGTCACTCCAGACATATGGAGATGATGATCACGCAGGGATTCATAACTCGTTCTCTATTGTGTTGCAACCATCGGGATAATGTGACAAGGTCATGATTATCCGATTCAAAGAGACTAGTTGTTTGATATCCGATATGTGCTTCGTACGGGGCAGACACTATTCCAGCCCCAGGCCTAGCACGTGACATCTGATACTGGATCGAAATACGAGATACTAGGTATTCTACGTCTGACATAGATTATATATTCCAGTAAGAATATTTCTGGAGAATTGGGTAGGCACGGTGCTTTGCTAGAAGCCAACCATGTCTTGTAAATCGGTAAGCACGTAGTACGAGGTACTCGCTTTATCGGATAGTCCGATAACCGGATTTACTGCCAACATATCCAGAGATCTCTTGGGTCGCTTCCCAAGGATTCACCGATGACAGTTGACTTAAATTGGAATTAATCTGGGATTAATTAAGAGAGAGAAAATTAATCTGGGATTAATATGGGCTTTGTTTAATCTGGGATTAAAAGTGTACAGTGGCGAAAGAACGCGATTAATTTGGAATTAATCGGTAAAATAAATTTAATAGTTAAATTTGATTTTTCTATTTAATTTATTCAAACGGGCTAAAATTAATATATCGGATATATTAAAATGGATTGGATTTCATTACGAGATTAAAGTCGGACTTTAATGCGAACGAACGAATTAATTTAGAATTAGTTCGTGAACGACGTTCGTAATATATTTACGAGGCATCGTTATTTAATTAAATTGGATTTAATTATTTAGCGACGAAGGATCGTTTAATCGGATTAAACGGAACCGAGCCGCGGCAAATGCCCGTAGAGATATTTGAATTTCGGATTCAAATATTGGAGCCAAAAGTGTGGTAGGTGTTCCCACCACACAACCACCTTGTTTTGTCTTTATGAATACCATTTACCCATCTCTACCTTGTTTTGGGTAAAAGGTGAAATGGTTTCACTTTTTGGTAAATAACAAAAGGCATTCTCAACTTTGGAACACTTGACACAAACCAAAAAACACAAAAACCTAGGACCCAGGCTTGGGCCGAAAATCTTCATCCTCTCTCTCTTTGATTTGATTTTCAAATCATCAAAAGCTAGCACTTTGGAAGTGAACAAAGGTGATAGGGAAACTCCTCAATAGCTTGGAATCATCCTAAAGCTTGGATTCATCATAAAGCTTGGATCTTGGAGATCTTGGATCTCAAATTTTTTAAAGCTCCAACACTCATTGTAAGTATATTCCGCACCTTATAATGATCAACTCTTATATTATGCATGCTTATTAGATCCTTATAATGTTTGGTTTTACACACACTTTCTTTTTTAGGAAACACTCACAGCAGGTGTTAGAGCAACTGTTTCTGTAGGACTGTTTTCTAGCATATATGTACCCTTGGCACTCATCTCATCCCGTGGTTGTTTTCAACATGAAAAATGTTCACCTCTAGAGTCATATTTCCAAATATTAGCTTCATGAGACCATCCTACAATAATAAGGGCATTAACTGTAGCACGAAAGGACTCCCTAAGATACGGGGAATTTTTGACTCAGTATTAACTACGGACTGCGTGTCTAAGATCAGAAAATCAACAGGGTAGTAGAATTTCTCGATTTGAACTCGACAATCCTCGACTTACTCCTCTGGTGTTCTAATAGATCAGTCAGCTAACTGTAAGGCTATTATGTAGGTTTAATCTCCCAAGCCCTAACTGCACTAAATCGAATATGATATAAGATTAACACTAGCAATATAAATCTAATAATGCCTGACCGAACTCATGGGTGCCAATGTGGCAGGTTATGGTAGGATATCCTGGATCTTTATACTTTAGTGGAGTCCTCTGTTCAATTACTGCACTTGCATGCTCTGTCAAGAATGCAGTCTTCTTCACATTTATGTTTCTTTTATGGTGCATAGATCATTCAAAACCTTCGCATAAGTTGGAACTTGTTTTATCATATGTAATAGCGGAAGGTTGATCTTTACTTGCTTAAGATGTTCTAGGATCTCACCATTAGGGTCTGGAGCTCTCATAGTGGGCCTAAGTGCTTGTGGGAAAGGTACCATTGGTTGGAAATGTGGCACTGGTTCTTCCTGAGGGGTACCTATACCACTCTCTTTGGGGTCATCTATGGTGTTGGACGTGTCTTGCAAGCCTACCTCCTTACCACCCCTATTAAATATGGCATTAACACCATTTACATTGGCTGTTTCGTGATCAGCATGTGCCATGTGTTGGCCTTGTGGATTTGGTTGAGTTGAGATGGGAATTTTCCTTGTTCGTGCACACTCAATACATTAGTTAACTTAGAGATCTGACTCTTAATCTCCCTATTATCTTCAGCTACCTGAGCTATCAATGACTCAAACATTTGATTTGTTTTATTCTGGGCTTTTACAATCACCTTCTGGGCTTCCACGAATGCTTACACGGTATCCTCTAAAGAATTCCTAGGAACGGTAGGTGTGTGATATTGAGGGTGGTGTTTGACTCGGCTGATGAGACTCATGTTTCCAACTAAGGTGGGGATGGTTCCTCTAACTAGTATTATAGGTGTCTGAGTAAGGTGTGTAAGGATTTTGGTACATCCTTAATGCATGGCATTTTCATCATATGTCACTCTCATCTCTCCATATAACAGACACTCTTGGGATTCTAGCTAGGCTACTGAATGCTTTGTCTTGCTGTCTTTGGCTATTAAGGCTTCTATCTGTCTAGTTAACAACTCAACTTGTGTCTTAAGGCTGTCCTCTTTCCTAAAGTGATGTACGCTTCTGCTAGAAGAAGTGCGTGTCCTATCAGTGTTGTCCAAGGCATTGGGTCCAATCCAAGTATGAGATTTTTTAGCTAGGTCATCCAATACTCAAGTGCCTCATCAGGGTCATTTCGGATAAACTCACCATTGCACATTATCTCAATGAATTGGTGCTCCCTAAGGGTCAATCCATCATAGAAATAACTTACTAAATGCCAACTCTCATATCCATGGTGAGGGCAACTAGCTAGCAACTTTTTATACCGCTCTCACATTTGATAAAGGGTCTCACTGTCTCTCTGAGAGAAGGTGGAGATTTTTCTTTTCAGGGCATCCGTCTTATGGTGTGAGAAGTATTTATCGAAAAATACATGGGTCATCTCGCCCCACGATCCTATTGACCTAGGTCTTAAAGAATACAATCAGCTCTTAGCTCTATCCTTAAGGGCAAAGGGAAAGAACTTAAGTCTAATTGTGTCAGTGGTTCCAAGCCGGTCATGGAAGGTTCCTACTACCTCTTCAAACTCCCTAATGTGTACGTAAGGATTTTCGCTCTCTAAATAGTGAAAAGTGGAAGATACTGTATCATTCCAGGCCTAAAGTCTATGTGTGGTGCATTAGGAGGAAACATTATGCACGAAGGCATAGCTGTGCGAGTTGGGTGGAGGTACTCTTCAAGAGTCCTCCTAGGTGGTCTCTCTTATTCACTCATATTATGTGCGCTAGACGCGGATGGTGTAGAAAAAAGGATTTTCAAATGTGTTCTCAGAATCTGAGCTTTCTTCTTCAGTCCTAACAAATCTACCAAATCTATCTCTACATCTAGACATGCAATTGAAGCTCAAATAATACGGGAAACAAGAATAAAAAAAATAAAAGAAAATAAACTAAAGTAAGCAAATAACTAAAATAAATAAATAAATAAAAGACTAGAAATAAAATAAAATAAACTAAATAAGCAAATAGTAAATTAAATAAAAAAATAAAATAAAATGGAACGAAATTACCGCTTCATTGTTGACTAAGCAAACCTGCTCCTTTTGCTTGTAAACCGTTTCCCCGGCAACGGCGTCAAATTTTGATTACACCCAAATATGACTCGCGGTTATCACAGTATAGCTGGGGTGTCAATTCCTCAAAGAGATGGTTACATGAACTAATTTACTCAAACAAAAACATAAGCAATAACTAAAATAAAGAAAACAAATAAATTGATAATTAAAGTAAAGATAAATAAAATAATTAAAAGATAATTAAAATATAACAGCAGAGATAAACAGCAAAGCGTTAGGAATCCCTCTACCATCAAACTCCTATTTTTAGTTATTAATTACTATTATTACTCAGTTGAGGGTTTCACATCCCAAACCAGCAACCGGAAAATATTCAATTCTACACATATTAAATTCTAAGGTAATTAATGATTATTTTCTCTATGTTAACAACACACAAAATTCATCGTTACAAGTTATCTAATGTCGAAAATATACCCTCAAGCAATACTGTAGCAAAAGACCAACACGCAAAATAACTTTACCAGTCACAATTAAACTCGCAAACTACACATAGAAGAAGCATGACTGAATCTATATGGAATTTGACAAAACATAATTTATGGGCTAAATAATCGAAAAATAATAAATAATAATAACCATTAATTTTATTAAACGATAAAATGTACTTAGGAAATCAAAAACATAAATAATAAAAATCAAACACAAGAGTTCATCCCTAGCTTTGCCTAGGGGATTAGTTTCCCATAAAAGAAATTAAAATAGCCTGGGATTGGAGAGACATATCGTTCTGAATTATCGCTGCTCCGTGTCCCAACCTCACGTTGAGTACTTTGAAGGTTCTATCGTTTCACTACTAGGCATTCTTTGAGGACAAAAATTATGTGAAACTATTAGGACTACTTAATTTTTATTTTTGCATGATTGTATGTTTTGAATGACGTTGTGGGGTGTCGTCGCTGTAAGCCCTCACGAGACTATAACTTGTCCACTATGGACACCAAGGGGTTTAAAGGCTTGTTGCATATGCTAAATACAATCGTGATCCCTGCGAAAGTGGCTTAGATAGTTTTTAATTTTTCAGTTCAGCTTTTATTTTATTTTGCACTTGAATTGCTAGACTAGTAATAAGCTGGTTGGGGTTGTGATAAGTGCATGAAAATGTACTATGAAACATCACTTATTCGGGTTTATTGTTAAGTATTTAGCAATATATCTTATATTTTATTATATAATTTTAATTCTAATTCTAATTTAAAATGTATTTGTTATTTAAATATTTTTTATCATTTGTAGGAATAAAAGTTGGCTGCGTGGACAACAAAGAAATAAAAAGGGCTGCTGCCGAGTGAATAACGAAGAAAACAAAAGCAGTGCCCACATGGAGGAAGGCCATGCAACGTAAAAAGCAAGTAGGGTTTCATTGTTATATATAAAGCCATGCACGTATAAAGGAAGGGAGAAAAACTGCTGGTTTAAAAGGGGGCTTTTTAGCGTGTAACATAAACAGCGTGAGTGGATTAAAAAAATATATTAGGGCTGATTGTGTGCAGAATTAAAATAAAGGCAACAAAATTTATTGTTTTGGAAAGAGAGGGAGGGCGGCACAAAGAATAAAACAAAAAGTGGCATTAAGTGGCTGATTATAAAGAAGGCCATGCTATGTACGTGGAAAGCAGGGGCAGCGTAAATATTAAGAAAAGAAAAGCTTCTGTTGGAATCTATGCCCTAGAGCTACATGTGATGTAAACGGTTTTATGTGTTTTTGAAATAAAACGATGCATTATTCATTTATCTATCATCTTAAATACTCTAGATTACTTATGTACCTTCAGACTTAGTGTATGAGTATTATACACAAGAGGATTTAAGTTTGAAGTTAGTAATCTTAAATAGTCCATTGAGAGCAAACAAAGCGGGTACTTTGTTTGTGATTTATCTATAGCTGCGGTCCATTCTAAATTTGTATGGCGATCTTGATCCGGATCGTCCATGTAGAGACATGAGAATGGAGGCACCTTGTGTGATGCGATCATTTAGGACTGGACCCAGATGGAAATGACATTCTTATAATATCCGTTAACTAAGAAAGTCATTTCAATCTACTAGATGGTCATATATGGATTGATCTTAATCCTGAGTGTATTACGAACTCCAGCATGGCAGGCTGTGTCCTTTGATTTACAAAGGTGAGGTTGGTGTAGAAGTCCCGACCAATAGCTACGTACTTTGGGGGCACATTTTGTTTTGTAGCTGGGAACGTTTTACATAGACATGGAGTTCACTCCTTCTTGCGAGAAGTAGATGAGTATCTTTCTTAAGGGTTGATTCGGTACTTGAATGATTTGAGCGCTCAAGTTTCTCTATTACGAATAGAAAGATTAAAATTCATAATAGTTATGAATAAATCGTTCATTAGAGAATCAATGGTACTTAAGGTAAAAATAATTAGAAGGGTATAACGGACATTATGACCCGGCTCTAATTACGAGATACTCGTGAAGGTTCAATTCTTATGTAATGACTATATCGGTGGACACCGACTTGGTTCAGCTTAATATATCATCTGCGGCAACGAGAGTGCAACTTCGGATCTTTAGTGGAATAACCCGGAGTTAATAATTCGGAATATTTAATTAAGAGCTTAATTAATAATTCGAGATTATTGGAGCTCGGAACCATAGGTCCACTTGGTCCCCGTGCTAGCTCGATTCACTATAGCGGATTTAATATAATTGGATAGTCCAATTATATACTCACAAAGATATGCATATTATTAATATGATTAATAAAATTAATTGTCACACTTGAAACTTTATATTAAAAGTTAAAATATAGTTTTATTAAATATATGATATTTAAACACAAGTTATTTAATTATATTAGATATGATTAAATAGAGGTTAAGTAAGTAATTTCCAAATTTTGGATTTTGGAAATCCTTGGACTTAATTTGGAAGTTACACATGTTTAAATAATATTTAACCTTTTTATTTTGTAACATATATTCCATTATGGTAATTGATATACTGATGTTACAAATATTTATTATTTTTCTTATGGTGGCCGATTTTCACAAGCATAAAGGGAATGAATTTGTTTTGATTTGGAAAAAAAAAAAAATTTAATCCATGGCATTAATTTGGAAATTATGATTTTCAAATGGTTAATTGCTTATTTAATTTTGTAACATCTTTTTCAAGAATGGTAATTGAATATTGATGTTTAAAAAATTAAATCATTTTTCCTTGCTTGGCCGATTCTTTGATGATATGAATGGGGAGAGATTTATTTGTTTTGGAAACAATAAACCCTAAGTATAAAAAGAAGATTTTATTTTCTTTTTGAGATAACTCTCATTCTTGGAACCCTAGCCACCTTCTTCTTCTTCTCTACCATTCTCTCAAAAGTTGAGAAACTCCATTGAAGAACAAGAAGAAGAAAAACAAAATACTAAATGTGTGATTGAATCTCTAAATCGTTAGGGTTTTGTTTTGTGAGTGTAGCTCACACTACTTTCTGTTAGTTACGAGTCATAGCACGGAAGACTTTGTGGTGACGAATAAATCTTCTTCTTCATCTATTCTTACAGATCATTGCAGTGAGGTTTGGTATAACCTCATTGCCGCACCTTGTTTGGTTAATTCGGGGCTCAGTTTGTTTTGTTTTAATTCGAGTTTTTGGGAAACACCTTGGGGATATTTTGGGGCTGAGTTGAAACTGTTTTTGAGTGAATAAATCAGACCTAAAACATCCTTGCAGTTCACGTAAATTAGGGCTGATTTGTGTGCAGTTCCGTTGTGTAACGGGTCCAAAATAGTCCAGTATTCACTACAGTTCAGGGGTTGTTCGGGGACTGTTTCGGGGGTATTATGGGGCTGAAATCTTGTCCAACTGGTTACACTCGGCCAAAGGAAGGGAAAGCAGAAAAATATTTCAAGTCCGATCAGTGTGCCTAATTGCTTCCGCTGCGCGAGGAAAGTGTTTCCTACAATTGGCATCAAGAGCGAGGTTGAAAAGTGTTATTAACCCTTCTCTTTTTCATTTAAAGTTTCTGTTTTTAATATATTTATATGAGTTATAAATATGATATGTATGTTTAGATGAGTGGGCACATTGTGATATTCATAGGATGAATGTTTTTATTATTTCATGTGGTGAATGGATTTTGCATTGGTCGTAAATTTTTCCGGCTCATATTTTTGTAGTTGGTTTTGTTTTTGGGATGTAAGGCCATAAGGCCATTGTTTACATTTGTTGTAATTTTATTTTTCAATGTAAAATTTCAATATTTGTAATGTGGAGCACCGAAGTCGCAAAAAGAGCCAACACCACTTTGGAGCGGGATTTGAAGACCAAAGGATGCCTTGGTGAATCTTATGTACGAATTAGATTAGTATAGGAAAAATAAGAGCCCGGTCAATGCAAAATATTTTTTTATGTTATATATATGTTTATTTCGAATCGTTTAAATAACATGTCATATAGCTTAGGGTGCTCTCTCATGTATTTTACATGCCATAACATGTCATAGATGCATTATCATTATAGACATAATATTATGATTTTATGTAATTTAAAATATTTAAATTAGAATATGATATGCATGGAAATCAATTAATTAGATTAATTGGATTTATGGTTTAAAATTTGAATTCTAATATATTGGGCTTAATTGGTGCATAATAAATTCCATTGGTACATAGGATGGAAACCCGGACATAAATTCCCTAGCCGATTCCGAATGGATGGTAATATGGTCTGCACTCGGGATACAATTCCACGTACCATTAGATTTTATAACGCACTAAAATTTAGTAAATTGTTTAATTAAAATTTTGACCTTTTAGAATTCCATAATTTTTAAACTTTATAGTGTCTAGTATTTTAAGAGTTAAAATATAATGGCTCACTTATACCACTCTAATTAAATTAGTTTAATTGAGTAAAATTATTAGTAGAGACTAATGAAATATTAGTGATACAATTTTAATAGTTAAAATTGATTAGGTCACTTATGTCAAACTAGTGTAAATAAAAAATTATGATTTAGCCGCCATAAATTTATCCACACTAGTTAAAATAAAATATAAGATATTTTATATATAGAAACCTTAATTTTCAAATAGTGAATGGGAGAGGGATATACGACAGTATATCCCGCGATCTCCGTTGTTAGTCCAAAAATGTGAGATTCAAAAGACATCTCGAGACGGCTTTGTTTTCGTCCCCCTACGGATGGTGTCAATTTTGAGTCAACATCAGGTTTGGGTTCCGAGAGGATAGAGATTATAGATGTATCTTGTGAACTGACCTACCCTACGGCGGCACTTCACTCGTTAAGTCCAAGAATCCCGAAACGACGGGTTACACTCACAAATGAATAATTAACTGTTAATAAAATTCCTTGATCAAACAAAACAGTAGTTGTTTAATATAGGAATAAGAGTTATTCCCGCATATATTAAATTGAATGAGATTGTCTCGATCTATCGTGCGAGTACTTGACCTACCCTACGGCGGCACTTACTTGTAGGATGATAGATTTCTGTGGCATAGTAATTCTCTTAGGTTTCTAATTCTTTATTCATGGTTCATGCATCATGTTTAATTTTATGCAAAAATTATTTGATGATTTTAATATGCGATGAATGAATGTTAAATGCATGTTTATTTTATTTTTCAGCCATGGTTTCTCCAATTATTTTCATACTATCAAACAATAAATTAACGGGAGAAAACTATGTTAAGTGGAAAAGTAACATGAACGCTATCCTGGTATGTGAAGACCTAAAGTTTGTCCTAACAGAGGAACGTCCTCCCAAGCCGGCCAGAAATGCTGGCCAAGCTGTGCGTGATGCCTACCAGAAATGGGTCACAGCAAATGAGAAAGCCCGCTGCTACTTGCTAGCAGGGATGTCTGAGGTTCTTGCAGCAAAGTATGAACATATGGCTCTAGCTTCTCAAATGATGGAGTCATTGCAGGGCACGTTTGGGCAGCCTTCGGAGCGTCAACGCCATTAGGCCATGGTCTCAGCGATGACTGCTAGGATGAAGGATGAGACATCAGTCCAAGAGCACCTCTTGAGGATGATGACCTATCTCAACATTGCTGAAACCCATGGAGCTCGTATTGACGAGCGTAGCCAGGTGACCATGATTATGGAAACTCTTCCGAAGAGTTTCCTGCAGTTTAAAAGCAGCTATGTTATGAACAAGTTGACTTTTACTTTGACCCAACTACTTAATGAGCTCACCTATTACGAGTCCATGCTTGTGGATCCTCGTAAGTCCAGTGCAGAGGCAAATGTTACGGAGTCTTCTAAATCTGCAAAGATGAAAAAGAAAAACACTGGGAAGTCTAAAGGAAAACCTATGAAGAAGAAGAACAAGAAAGGCTCCAAAGATGCCAAGCCCGAAGGAAAATGTTTCCACTGCAATAAGAATTGGCATTGGAAAAGGAACTGTCCTAAGTACCTTGCTGAGCTGAAGGAGAAAAAGGAAACAGGTAAATATGATTTACTCGTTATTGAATCTCTATTAGTGGAGGATGATAAATCCGATTGGATTGTTGATTCTGGAGCCACTAACCATGTTTCTTCTTCTTTGCAGCTACTTGATTCATGGAGGGACCTTACTGAAGGTGACTACACCATGAGGGTCGGGACAGGGGATGTCGTTTCAGCAAGAGCAGTAGGAGTCTCTACTTTAAATTTTATTAATAATAGTTATTTAAATTTGAACAATGTGTTATTCATTCCTGGTTTTCGTAGGAATTTGATTTCTGTTTCTAAACTCTTGGATGATGGTTATTCAGTTTCTTTTAATAGCAATTTGGTTATTCTTGGTAGAAATGGATTAACTATATGCACAGGAAACTCAGAAAATAACTTGTATGTGTTAAGGCCATTAACACATAGGTCACTGCTCAACGCTGAAATATTTAAGGTTGAGAAACCTAAAACTAAACGGCCAAAGATTTCTCATGATGACACACATCTATGGCATCTTAGACTTGGTCATATCAACCTTGACCAGATAAATAGATTGATAAAGAACGGAGCCTTAAACCAGTTAAAGCTCGGGACTCTACCAGTTTGTGAATCCTATTTAGAAGGAAAAATGACCAAGAGACCTTTTACTGGAAAAGGTATATGAGCCAGTCAACCACTTGAGCTAATACATTCGGACGCTTGCGGACCGATGAATGTAAGAGCCCAAGATGGTTATGAATACTTCATCTCATTCATTGACGATTATTCAAGATATGGGTATGTCTATCTAATGCACAAATCAGATACCTTTGAAAAGTTCAAAGAGTATCGTGCTGAGGTTGAGAACCAATTAGGTAAGACAATCAAAACTCTACGATCAGATCGTGGAGGGGAATACCTCAACAGAGATTTCGAGGAATTCTTAGTTAAGGATGAGATAGTACCCCAGCTCACAGCGCCTGGAACACCACAGCAAAATGGTGTTACAGAGAGGAGAAATCGGACCCTATTAGACATGATGAGATCTATGTTTAGTTATAGCTCACTACCTAGTTCATTCTGGGGATATGCACTGCAAACCGCAATGCATATCCTCAATGTAGTTCCATCTAAGTCTGTTCATAAGACTCCCTTAGAGTTGTGGAATGGTCGTAAAACTAGTTTACGACATTTTTGCATATGGGGTGTCCAGCACATGTGCTGAAGAATAAGACTACAAAGTTGGAGCCACGAAAGTTGACAATTACATAGCACCTTCGACATCTGATAGTCAGATGTAAGCTCGTCAGAATGATCTACCGCCTAGACGCAGTAAGAGGGTTGTACGACAACCTAATTGCTACCTAGGGGTTGGAGAATCACAAGTTATTACATCCAGAGATGGCATAAATGATCTATTGACCTACAGTAGTGCAATGGATGATTCTGACAAAGAGGAATGACTCAAAGCCATGAACCTAGAGATGAAGTCTATGTACTCCAACTTGGTCTGGGAACTTGTAGACCAACCTGATGGGTGAAACCCATAGGTTGCAAGTGGATCTACAAGAGGAAGAGGGGATCATATGGGAAGGTACAGACCTTCAAGACTAGACTAGTGGCCAATGGTTATACCCAGAAAGAGGGAGTTGACTATGAAGAAACTTTCTCGCCAGTAGCCATGCTTAAATCCATCCGCACTCTTCTATCCATTGCCGCATATATGACTATGAAATTTGGCAAATGGATGTCAAGACTGTATTTTTGAATGACAATCTTGATGAAAGTATCTATATGATACAACCAGATCGCAAGGTCAAGAGCAAAAAGGTTTGCAAGCTGCAAAGGTCCATTTATGGACTCAAGCAACATCTCGATCTTGGAATAAAGATTGATACAACGATCAAGTCTTATGATTTGAGCAGAATGTTAATAAGCCTTGTGTATACAAGGCGTCATTGCGGGAAGGTGGTTTTTCTTGTTTTATACGTCGATGATATTTTATCATTGGGAATGAGTAAGGATATTATCAGATGTGAAAACCTAGCTAGCTAACCAATTCCAAATGAAAGATTGGGAGAGACCACTTAATGTCTTGGTATTCAGATACTTCGGGATCGCAAGAAACGACTTACTATGTCTCAGACATCCATATCGATAAGATCCTTGTGCGATTTGGGATGCAGAATCCAAGAAAGGCAATCTACCTTATCGGAATGATTCATTTGTCAAGGAACAGTCTCCTAAGACACCTCTGTTAGACAATTATGACCCATAGCGTCACCGTTTGTAAAAGACATTGTGTTTTGTACAAAATTGACTATGTAATATTGAAATTGCCTTTTATCATTTCGTAATTCATTTACTATTACATATAAATGGTAAAAGTCCATATGATTAGTTCCGGATTGAGATGATATGAGACAGTATCAATCCATAAAGGTTTAATCATTAAATATCCCTAGTCGTAGTATTATCGAGACTGTACATCGATAATGCGGAATAGACTAGTATTGCACTTGTGCGCGTTGTGAGAGCATAACGGCACAGTTCTCATATGTTTAAGTATAGGATACTTATGCAAGTGCGATAGGAGGTTGTGTTTTACCGATGGTACGGAAAACAGCTTCGCTCTGGATAGACCCCGCGGAATCCCATTGGTAGTATGTATATGTGTCTACGGGAGTCCGCGTCAGGGTAGATGTATTTGGTCTTAACCTGAGACTTACATCGCTAATACTTGCGACAATCGGTAAACTTTGGTTTTGGTCGTCCAGGGCTTTAACAGGTTCTGTGTACGCCTCTATTGGGTTTATCGAGAATCGTAGTGTATTGGATGTGATGTCAAGACGGAAGTGTCACTCCAGACATATGGAGATGATGATCACGCAGGGATTCATAACTCGTTCTCTATTGTGTTGCAACCATCGGGATAATGTGACAAGGTCATGATTATCCGATTCAAAGAGACTAGTTGTTTGATATCCGATATGTGCTTCGTACGGGGCAGACACTATTCCAGCCCCAGGCCTAGCACGTGACATCTGATACTGGATCGAAATACGAGATACTAGGTATTCTACGTCTGACATAGATTATATATTCCAGTAAGAATATTTCTGGAGAATTGGGTAGGCACGGTGCTTTGCTAGAAGCCAACCATGTCTTGTAAATCGGTAAGCACGTAGTACGAGGTACTCGCTTTATCGGATAGTCCGATAACCGGATTTACTGCCAACATATCCAGAGATCTCTTGGGTCGCTTCCCAAGGATTCACCGATGACAGTTGACTTAAATTGGAATTAATCTGGGATTAATTAAGAGAGAGAAAATTAATCTGGGATTAATATGGGCTTTGTTTAATCTGGGATTAAAAGTGTACAGTGGCGAAAGAACGCGATTAATTTGGAATTAATCGGTAAAATAAATTTAATAGTTAAATTTGATTTTTCTATTTAATTTATTCAAACGGGCTAAAATTAATATATCGGATATATTAAAATGGATTGGATTTCATTACGAGATTAAAGTCGGACTTTAATGCGAACGAACGAATTAATTTAGAATTAGTTCGTGAACGACGTTCGTAATATATTTACGAGGCATCGTTATTTAATTAAATTGGATTTAATTATTTAGCGACGAAGGATCGTTTAATCGGATTAAACGGAACCGAGCCGCGTCAAATGCCCGTAGAGATATTTGAATTTCGGATTCAAATATTTGGAGCCAAAAGTGTGGTAGGTGTTCCCACCACACAACCACCTTGTTTTGTCTTTATGAATACCACTTACCAATCTCTACCTTGTATTGGGTAAAAGGTGAAATGGTTTCACTTTTGGTAAATAATAAAAGGCATTTCAATTTTTGGTAACACTTGTGAAAAAGACACAAACACAAAAACACAAAAAACCCTAAGGAAGTGGCTTGGCCGAAATCTTCATCACTCTCCTCTCTTTGATTTGATTTTCAAATCATCAAAAGCTAGCACTTTGGAAGTGAACAAAGGTGATAGGGAAACTCCTCAATAGCTTGGAATCATCACAAAGCTTGGATTCATCCTAAAGCTTGGATCTTGGAGATCAAGATCTCAAAATTTTAAAGCTCCAACACTCATTGTAAGCATATTCCGCACCTTATAATGATCAACTCTTATATTATGCATGCTTATTAGATCCTTATAATGTTCTAGGAACACTAACAATGGTATCATGAGCCTAATTTGAGCATGATAATTTTAGGGTTCTTGAATCTTAAAATTTGGGGTTTTTTGATTTTGGGCATGATTTTTTGAAATTGATGCTTTGAGTATGTTTACAACATGATAACTTAGGGTTATGCATGATTAGATTTCAAATAAATCAAAAGCAACAAAAAATAAAAAATTCTTAGTGTGGCCGAATCCTCCTAAGGCAGTGCACTGCAGTTTTTTGTTTTTTGTAACATGAAATAATGTGTTTGGATGCATGTTTAAATGATGATAGTTGGTTTAAGATGATTAGAATCAATGTCTATAATGTTCATGTTAAAATCAAAGTGCATGTTGAGCATGAAATGATGATCTTAGGCTTCAATATGTCTCAAGCATGCAATGATGTGTTTATGGCTTGATTTTATGTTAAGCATGAATTATTAGTTTAAGCATGATTAATTAAGTTAATTAATATTTTGGAAATATTGAGTTTAATTAATTAATTATGGCTAATACACTTTAATTAAAATAATTGTGATATTTGGAATATTATAATTATGTAAATATGCCTTTAAAATTGAATTGGGCTAAAAGTGTGTATTTGGGCCTAATGGGCTTGGTTTGACCAAGTTTGGTTTTGGACTTTTGGATTGGATCCAATTGGGCCCAAAACCAATTCCATGAAGTCCAAATACATCACTTGACCCTTTAAAGTATTTGATTGGGCCTAATGGGCCTAAATTGATTTGATGGCAATAGGGTGATTCCTATTGGGCCTTGGCATTTTGGGTTTGATCCATTATGGCCAAAGCCCATGCCTTAAGAATCAATTAAAAGCCCATTGGACTTTAATTAAAATGACATTGGATGTTATTGGGCCTTTGAGACCCATCAAGATTGGATTTGGAATCCAAGTCTTTAAGGCAACTATGTAAGTGTAAATATTTAATTTGGAATTAAATAAGAATTAGTATTGAATACAAATAAATTGGATTTAACTTGTAGTTCGATATAATTCAAGAATACGTACTCAAAAGTATTTATTCTCAAACGAGTTGGACTCGCGCAAATCAAATCATTGTTTGAACATTGGATGGTCATTAATCAAAGATTAATTAATTGGATTAGATTGATTGTAATAAACATGTTTTGATTGAATACATAAATGTGATGTATGAATAACGTATATCGGATGGATATTAGAAGGGCAAGGGCAATTTTGGAAATTGTAATAAGTTTAGAATTTATTAAATTGGACCTGCGTGTCCAGCCTTTAATCTCATTACTCCTTGTAATTCTCTTCTCACCTATTCCCCTCAATGTATATGAGGTTTCTTTATTGTATTTTGTAAAAGGGTAGGAGTTAGAATAGTTCTAGTCGGGGAGAGGAAAGTGAGTGATTTGTTCTAGGAACAATCTGTTTAAATATCCATCCGCATATCGTTATTAATTTACTTTTGCGCCTTATGATGTTTTAGAAGCATGCTTAAGGGTGTATGATGAGACCTAATCAAAGATAATAAATTGGATGCCAATTTACGCGAAAAACCCTCAAAAATATATTAAGCGTTTTTCCTTCCGTTGAGTGATTCTTACTCAAGATCCAAAGTTGGCATTGGCTTGTGGCCAAAGTCAAGGCCTTTGTCAATTGAGGATGTGTTTGAATCATGAAGGTTTTGTTACATATCGGTGTCTTGTCCAAGTTGTGATTTGTTGGCCAAAGTCAAGATCACTTCTTGTCCATCGACATTGATTACGAAACTTTCCATGTCAATGGGTCCCGCTTAACTGGAATCATTAAGCTTGTTGTGCCAAAGCCAAGGCTTAGTTGATTCAGAGGAAAAAGGTTAGGAAAATATGTTTGACATATTAACATATATAAAGTATATGTGTTTCGGACTTGGATGTCCACCTACCGGATCTAGGAATTGGATGAGATCCAATTGATCTTCGAGATCTACCTAGTTAAGTTTCATACAGCTTGTTGGCCAAAGTCAAGGTTGTATGTTATTTAACGGGATCCTAGCCCACTAGGAAACTAGGTTTCCCGAGTACTCGACAGAGGGTTAGAGGCTCGCCGAAAAATAGTGGGAGGCTAGTATTGAATTTGCAATTTCATTCAGATACTTAGCTTTACGCGCTTTCAAATAATTTCGTCAATATTACTTTATTAGTTGGACTAATATATTGTTATTTTTCTATGTAACAGTTAGACTGTACCCATTATCGTTGACTAGATAGTTAGACTATCGTAGATCAAGATGACTGGCAAAGGAAATGTCCGTGATATTATCATGGGAGATAATGTCTTCAAGGGCACAAATTTTGCTGATTGGGAAATGAACCTTAGGATTGTCCTAGGTTCAGAGAGGCTGTTGTATACTACACAAAGACCTCTTGGGCCAAAACCCGGACCGACTGAGACACTTGAGCTGGAGCTTTGGAAGACTCACAGCGATGATTGTGACACAACTCAGTCAATTATGCTTGCTTCGATGACTCAGCACTTTCGCAGACAAAATAGGGACTTGGATCCTTATAATATGTTGGCAAGGTTGCAAGATCTGCATCGCTCTAACAAGAGGATGCAGAGGTACGAGTTAGTCAGGAAGCTCTTTCGCTCACGCATGACAGATGGCATGTCCGTTGAGTCCCACGTGGCTCAGATGGTCGCCGACATCGATGAGCTGGCCAGCATGGGGATTGTCTTTGAGGCAGAGATTACTGTGGACATGGTCCTGCAATCCCTCCCCGATACTTGGAGACAGTTCATCATAAATTATAATTTGATGAACACCAGTGATACTCTTGGAGAGTTACTGTCAACTCTCAAGGAGGCTGAAAAGGAGTTTCAAAAGGGCAACAAGCGCGAGGCGCACTTTGCATCGACATCTCATGGACCTAAGGCTGGGCCCAAGGCAACTGGAGGTGTGCGAAAGAAGAAGCATATGCAAAAGGGCAAGGCCAAAAAGTCAAAGGCTTCTGGGAAGCCAAAGGACAAATCTCAAGATGTTTGCCTACAGTGCGGCAAGCGGGGTCACTGGAAGCGTGACTGCCGCGAGTACAAGGCGCTTCAGAAGGAGATAAAGGCGGGCAAGGCACCGGCCTCAGGTATGTTTGTTATTGAGATAAACATGGCTACTTCTAGCTTTAAAAATTGGATTTTTGATTCTGGTTGTGGTACTCATATATGTACTGATGCGCAGGATCTGCAGATTAGCAGGAGACTGGCTTCAGGAGAGATTGATCTGCGTGTTGGAAACGGGACACCTGTTGCTGTTTTGGCCGTGGGCACTTTTGTTTTAGAACTGCCTTCGGGACATGTACTTAAACTATCAGACTGTTATTATGTACCTAGTTTGACTAGGAATATTATCTCTGTATCTTGTTTGACCCAATGCGGGTACACTTTTGTATTCCGAAACACTGGGTGTTTTGTTTATAAAGATGATTTTGAGATATGTTCAGCTGATGCTAATAATGGTCTTTATATTTTGAATATAAATCAATCTCAAACATATAATGTAACAAACAAAAGGCTCAAACTAAGTAACAAAGATGAGACTTACATGTGGCATTGTCGTCTGGGACACATTAACAAGACTCGCATATCCACACTTTCGAAGAGTGGGTACTTGGACGGATTTGATCCAAATTCATATGACGTCTGCGAATCTTGCTTATTAGGCAAAATGCCTAAAACACCTTTTAGCGGTAAAGGTGTACGCGCCACCGAACTGTTAGCCCTCGTTCATAGTGACGTTTGTGGGCCCATGTCTAGCCAGGCTAGAGGTGGATTGAATACTTCGTAACCTTTACGGATGATGCATCGCGTTATGGTTATGTGTATCTTATGAGACACAAGTCGGAAACTTTTGAGAAATTCAAAGAGTTTCGACACGAAGTTGAAAAACAGACCGGCAAGAGTATAAAGACATTACGGTCAGACCGTGGTGGCGAGTACTTGAGCAATGAGTTTCTAGATTACTTGAAAGAATATGGTATTCTTTCACAGTGGACTCCTCCTGGAACACCGCAATTAAACGGTGTATCCGAACGGAGAACCGAACTCTGTTGGACATGGTAAGGTCTATGATGAGTCGCACTGAGCTACCTATTTCCTTCTGGGGATATGCATTAAACAGTGCAGTTCTTATTTTGAATAAGGTTCCGTCAAAGTCTGTACACAGACACCATATGAGATATGGACAGGAAAGAAACCGGGTTTCTCATTCCTAAAGATTTGGGGATGCTGGGCATACGTCAAACGTTTGGAAGGTACCAAACTTGAACCCAAATCGGATAAATGCCTATTCGTAGGATATCCTAGGGAAACCAAAGGATATTACTTCTATCACCCACGAGAGAACAAAGTATTTGTTGCTCTACATGCGGTTTTCCTTGAGAAGGAATTCCTAAATACAGTGGTAAGTGGGAGGAAAGTAGAACTCGATGAAAATCGGAGTGATACTGTTCCTGGCATAGAATCCTCAACGGAACAAGAACAGTCCATCCGGGATGAGACTGTACCACAATCTTCTATTACACAAGGACCGCGTAGGTCGGAGAGAGTCAGGAACCAACCTGAGAGGTATGGGTTTCTGATCTCACCTCATGTAGATATTAATCTCATTGAGGAAGACGAACCGGCTACGTATGAGGAAGCGATACAAGATATCGATTCCACTTTATGGCAAGAGGCCATGAAGTCCGAAATGGATTCCATGTACACCAACCAAGTTTGGACACTGGTTGATGCACCAGAAGGCGTAAAGCCTATTGGATGCAAATGGATCTTCAAGAAGAAGACCGACATGGAAGGCAACGTACAAACGTACAAAGCTAGGCTTGTAGCGAAGGGGTATCGTCAACGACATGGTGTCGATTACGACGAAACTTTCTCACCCGTTGCCATGATTAAATCCATTCGGATAATGCTTGCTATTGCTGCATATTTCGATTACGAGATATGGCAGATGGACGTTAAAACCGCTTTCCTTAACGGAAACCTTTTGGAGGATGTTTATATGCAACAGCCTGACGGTTTTATCGTGCCTAAACTTGCAAACAAGGTTTGTAAGTTAAATCGGTCCATTTATGGACTGAAGCAAGCATCGCGGTCATGGAACCAACGTTTTGATGAGATCATAAAAGAATATGATTTCATTCAAAACGAGGATGATCCTTGTGTATATAAGAAGGTTAGTGGGAGCGCACTGACATTCATTGTCCTTTATGTTGACGATGTATTGCTTATGGGCAATGACATTCCCATGTTAACATCGGTGAAAGCTTGGCTTTCATTAAAATTCTCCATGAAAGATCTGGGAGAAGCAGCCTTTATTCTAGGAATAAAGATCTACAGGGATAGATCTAGAAAGCTGCTTGACTCTCTCAGAGTACGTATATTGACAAAGTGTTGAAAAGATTCAACATGGATCAGTCCAAGAGGGGACTGTTGCCAGTGTCACATGGCATTTCTCTATCTAAGGACATGTGTCCTAAAACTCAAGATGAGAGAAATAGCATGAGTCGGATACCGTTCGCCTCGGCAGTCGGATCGATCATGTATGCCATGATATGTACTCGACCTGATGTCTCGTATGCTTTGAGCATGTGTAGTCGCTATCAGGCCGATCCAGGTGATGGTCACTGGATGGCAGTTAAGAACATCCTTAAGTATCTTAGACGAACTAAGGATGCTTTCTTGATTTATGGAGATGGAGAACTTGAGGTAACTGGGTATACCGATGCAAGTTTCCAAACCGATAAAGACGACTCTAAGTCGCAATCCGGGTACATTTTGTTTGAACAACGGAGCAGTAAGCTGGAAATCTTCCAAGCAAGAGACTGTTGCCGATTCAACAACAGAAGCGGAGTATATTGCTGCATCTGAAGCAGCAAAAGAGGCAGTTTGGATCCGTAAATTCCTAATTGGATTAGGAGTAGTTCCGTTAGCAGCTGAGCCCGTTCCATTATTGTGTGACAATAACGGGGCTATAGCGCAGGCTAAGGAACCACGGTCTCATCAACGATCCAAGCATGTTCTTCGACGTTTCCATCTGATTCGTGAGATCATACATCGTGGCGATGTGAAGATCGAGAAGGTCGCATCAGATGACAACATTGCAGACCCGCTGACGAAAGCTATTTCACAGCAAAAGTTTGAGAAACACATACATAGTTCAGGTGTTAGATGCTTGAGTGACTGGCTATAGGCCAAGTGGGAGATTGTTAGACAATTATGACCCATAGCGTCACCGTTTGTAAAAGACATTGTGTTTTGTACAAAATTGACTATGTAATATTGAAATTGCCTTTTATCATTTCGTAATTCATTTACTATTACATATAAATGGTAAAAGTCCATATGATTAGTTCCGGATTGAGATGATATGAGACAGTATCAATCCATAAAGGTTTAATCATTAAATATCCCTAGTCGTAGTATTATCGAGACTGGACATCGATAATGCGGAATAGACTAGTATTGCACTTGTGCGCGTTGTGAGAGCATAACGGCACAGTTCTCATATGTTTAAGTATAGGATACTTATGCAAGTGCGATAGGAGGTTGTGTTTTACCGATGGTACGGAAAACAGCTTCGCTCTGGATAGACCCCGCGGAATCCCATTGGTAGTATGTATATGTGTCTACGGGAGTCCGCGTCAGGGTAGATGTATTTGGTCTTAACCTGAGACTTACATCGCTAATACTTGCGACAATCGGTAAACTTTGGTTTTGGTCGTCCAGGGCTTTAACAGGTTCTGTGTACGCCTCTATTGGGTTTATCGAGAATCGTAGTGTATTGGATGTGATGTCAAGACGGAAGTGTCACTCCAGACATATGGAGATGATGATCACGCAGGGATTCATAACTCGTTCTCTATTGTGTTGCAACCATCGGGATAATGTGACAAGGTCATGATTATCCGATTCAAAGAGACTAGTTGTTTGATATCCGATATGTGCTTCGTACGGGGCAGACACTATTCCAGCCCCAGGCCTAGCACGTGACATCTGATACTGGATCGTAATACGAGATACTAGGTATTCTACGTCTGACATAGATTATATATTCAGTAAGAATATTTCTGGAGAATTGGGTAGGCACGGTGCTTTGCTAGAAGCCAACCATGTCTTGTAAATCGGTAAGCACGTAGTACGAGGTACTCGCTTTATCGGATAGTCCGATAACCGGATTTACTGCCAACATATCCAGAGATCTCTTGGGTCGCTTCCCAAGGATTCACCGATGACAGTTGACTTAAATTGGAATTAATCTGGGATTAATTAAGAGAGAAAATTAATCTGGGATTAATATGGGCTTTGTTTAATCTGGGATTAAAAGTGTACAGTGGCGAAAGAACGCGATTAATTTGGAATTAATCGGTAAAATAAATTTAATAGTTAAATTTGATTTTTCTATTTAATTTATTCAAACGGGCTAAAATTAATATATCGGATATATTAAAATGGATTGGATTTCATTACGAGATTAAAGTCGGACTTTAATGCGAACGAACGAATTAATTTAGAATTAGTTCGTGAACGACGTTCGTAATATATTTACGAGGCATCGTTATTTAATTAAATTGGATTTAATTATTTAGCGACGAAGGATCGTTTAATCGGATTAAACGGAACCGAGCCGCGTCAAATGCCCGTAGAGATATTTGAATTTCGGATTCAAATATTTGGAGCCAAAAGTGTGGTAGGTGTTCCCACCACACAACCACCTTGTTTTGTCTTAATGAATACCACTTACCAATCTCTACCTTGTATTGGGTAAAAGGTGAAATGGTTTCACCTTTTGGTAAATAATAAAAGGCATTTCAATTTTTGGTAACACTTGTAAAAAAAAGACACAAACACAAAAACACAAAACCCTAAAGGAAGTTGGCTTGGCCGAAATCTTCATCACTCTCCTCTCTTTGGTTTGATTTTCAAATCATCAAAAGCTAGCACTTTGGAAGTGAACAAATGTGATAGGGAAACTCCTCAATAGCTTGGAATCATCACAAAGCTTGGATTCATCCTAAAGCTTGGATCTTGGAGATCCAAGATCTCAAAATTTTAAAGCTCCAACACTCATTGTAAGCATATTCCGCACCTTATAATGATCAACTCTTATATTATGCATGCTTATTAGATCCTTATAATGTTCTAGGAACACTAACAACCTCAAGATATTGAGGAAATGAGACATGTCTCATACGCCTCAGCAGTTGGCAGTCTCATGTATGCTATGTTATGCACGAGACCGGACATCTGTTTTGCAGTGGGAATAGTCAGTAGGTTTCAATCAAACCCAGGATTGGATCACTGGGTGGCTGTGAAACACATTCTCAAGTATCTTAAGAGAACGAGAAATTATATGTTTGTCTATTCCGGTGAGGATATGATCCTAAGGGGATATACAGACTCTGATTTTCAGACAGGTGTAGATTATAGGAAATCTACATCTGGATCAGTGTTCACCCTAGGTGGTGAGGTTATAGTATGGCGGAGCATAAAGCAATCTTGTATTGCTGACTCCACCATGGAGGCTGAATATGTAGCAGCTTGTGAAGCAGCTAAAGAAGCAGTCTGGCTCCGTAAATTCTTAGGAGATCTGGAAGTTGTTCCAGATATGGATAGACCACTCACACTCTATTGCGATAATAGCGGTGCGGTGGCAAACTCCAAGGAACCAAGAAGCCACAAGAGGGGAAAGCATATAGAGAGGAAATATCATCTCATCAGGGAGATAGTACAGAGAGGAGACGTTACTGTCACAAAGATTGCTTCCGTAGAGAACCTAGCTGATCCGTTTACAAAAACTTTGCTAGCTAAAGTTTTTGAAGGTCACCTAGATGGTATAGGATTACGTGACACGTCCTATTTGCTCTAGTGCAAATGGGAGATTGTTGGAATCTATGCCCTAGAGCTACATGTGATGTAAACAATTTTATGTATTTTTGAAATAAAACGATGCATTATTCATTTATCAAATTTTTTGTGTAATTTTCGCATATTATATATCATCTTAAATACCCTAGATTACTTATGTACCTTCAGACTTAGAGTATGAGTGTCATACACAAGAAGATTTAAGTCTGAAGTTAGTAATCTTAAATAGTCTATAGAGAGCAAACAAAGCGGATACTTTGTTTGTGGTTTATCTATAGCTGCGGTCCATTCTATATTTGTATGGCGATCTTGATCCGGATCGTCTATGTAGAGACATGAGAATGGAGGCACATTGTATGATGCAATCATATCTGACTGGACCCAGATGGAAATGACATTCTTATAATATCTGTTAAGCTAAGAAAGTCATTTCAATCTACTAGATGGTCATATATGGATGATCTTAATCCTGAGTGTATTACAAACTCCTGCATGGCAGACTGTGTCATTTGATTTACAAAGGTGAGGTTGGTGTAGAAGTCCCGACCAATAGCTACGTACTTTTGGGGCACATTTTATTTTGTAGCTGGGAATATTTTACATATATATGGAGTTCACTCCTTCTTGCGAGAAGTAGATGAGTATCTTTCTTAAGGGTTGATTCGGTACTTGAACGATTTGAGCGCTCAAGTCTCTCTATTACGAATAGAAATATTAAAATTCATAATAGTTATGAATAAATCGTTCATTAGAGAATCAATGGTACTTAAGGTAAAAATAATTAGAGGGGTATAACGGACATTATGACCCGGCTCTAATTACGAGATACTCGTGAAGGTTCAATTCGTATGTAATGACTATATCGGTGGACACCGACTTGGTTCGGCTTAATATATCATCTGCGGCAATGAGAGTGCAACTTCGGGTCTTTAGTGGAATAACCCGGAGTTAATAATTCGGAAGCTCGGAACCGTAGGTACATTTGGTTCCCGTGCTAGCTCGATTCACTATAGTGGATTTAATATAATTGGATAGTCCAATTATATACTCACAAAGATATGCATATTATTAATATGATTAATAAAATTAATTGTCACACTTCAAATAAAAGAGTTACGAGACCCATAATATATTGATTTACATCTACTCGAGGAGATCTAGTCAATTGTAGCATCCTTCAAAGCCGCTGGCATGTCTCGACGTGCGGCGCACGTTGCGACGCGAAACTGCAATTCCAGGATTTTTGCTGTGCGTTTTTAACGCAATTTAGAGTTCCAGGATTTTTCTATATAAACCCAACTTCGTCCTAAACCCTGGGGGAGAAGAAAATCATAGAGAAATAGAGGAAAAACACACAAAAAGAGCCAAAAACACAATTCATAGAGAGGAAGAACGAAGAACTTTAAGGAAATCATGAAGTCTCTCCAATCTATTCAGGCTGCATCTCTTTCTTCTATGGAGAAATAATCTCCTAGGCAAAGCTAAGGATGAACTTCTATATTTAAACTTCTTATATTCATGTTGTTGATTCTTGAATGAACCTTTTAACGTTTAATAAAATTGATGGTTGTTATTCTATATTTTCCTTCGATTTATTATCCCATAAGTTGTGTTTTGTCAAATCCCATATAGATCCAGTTATGCTTTTTCTATGTGTGATTTGTGAAACCAGTTGTGACTGGTAAAGTTGTTTATATGTTGGTCTTCTACTGCAGTATTGCCTGAGGGTATATTGTTGACGTTAGATTGCTCGTAATGATAACTTTTGTGTGCTGTTAACATAGAGAAAATAATCATTGATTACCCTAGAATTAATATGAGTAGAATTGAATATCTTCCAATTGTTGGTTTGGGATGTGAAACCTTCATTTGTGTAATGAAAAGAATCAATAACTGAATACATGAGGTTGACACAAGAGGAATTTCTGATGCTTTGCTGTTTATCTTTATAGATATTTCCTGCATACTTTTCATAGTTTTTATTTTATTTTATCTTATATTATCAATTTCATTCGTTTTCTTTATTTAAGTTATTGCTAAAGTTTTTGTTTGAGTAAGTTAGTTCCTGTAACCATCTCTCTGAGGAATCGACACCCCAGCTATTCTGCGATAACCGTAAGTTATTTTTTGGCGTAATCAACGGGTCCAAAACAGTCCGATTTTTCACTGCAGTTGGGGGGCTATTCTGCGACTGTTTTTGGGGTATTCCGGGGCTGAAATCTTGTCCGAAATAAAAGCAAAATTTCAGTATACCCATTGGTTACATTCGGCCAAAGGAAAGGGAAAACAGAAAAAAAATTTCAAGTCCGATCCGTGTGCTTAATCGCTTCCGCTGCGCGAGGAAAGCATTTCCTACAGCTTTAACGTGAAATAAAACAAGAAAATAATAATAACGTGGCTGTGTGCATGAATTAACAAAAAGTTGCATGAATATACATTATAAAAGCCATGAAAACGTAAAGAACGGGGGAGCCTGCGCATATAGAAAAATAAATAGAAAACAAAAGAGAGAAGGGCTGCAGGTAGAAAAACAAAGAAGAAAAGGCTTCAAGCTGCGCATAGTGCAATAAAATTAAAAAAGAAAAACAGAGAGCAGTGGCTGCGCAAGAACAAGAACAAAAACAATGAGTAGTGTCGAGCCAGAGAGAGAAGAAATATGAGCGCGAGATCGGGACACAAAGCGGCGATAATTCAGAATGACATGTCTCTCCAATCCCAGGCCATTTTTTATTTCTTTTATGGGGAACTAATCCCCTAGGCAATGCTAGGGATGAACTCTTATGTTTGACTTTTATTATTTATGTTTTTGATTTCCTAAGTACCTTTTATCGTTTAATAAAATTAATGGTTATTATTCTTTATTACTTTCTGATTATTTAGCCCAGAAATTATGTTTTGTCAGATTCCATACAGATCCATTCATGCTTCTTCTATGTGTGGTTTGCGAGTTTAATTGTGATTGGTAAATTTGTTTTGCTTGTTGGTTTTCTGCTACAGTATTGCCTGAGGGTATATTGTTGACGTTAGATAACTCGTAACAATGACTTTTGTGTGCTGTTAACATAGAGAAAATAATCATTAATTACCTTAGAGTTTAATATGTGAATATTTTTCGGTTGCTGGTTTTGGATTTGAAACCCTCAACTGAGTAATAATAGGAATTAATAATTAAATATAGGAGTTTGATACAAGAGGGATTCCCGAAGCTTTGCTGCTTTTCTCTACCGTTATCTTTTATTATCTCCTCATTTTTTTATTTATCTTTAATTTAATTACCAATTTTATCTTTTTATTTATTAAGTTACAGTTAACATTTTTGTTTGAGTGAATTAGTTCCGTTGTGGCCTTCTCTCTGCGGAATCGACACCCCAGCTATACTGCAATAACCGCAAGTTATTTTTGGGCGTAATCAAAATTTGACGCCCTTGCTGGTTTGGGATGTGAAACCCTCAACTAAGTAATAATAGGAATTAATAACTAAAAATAGGAATTTGATGCAAGTGGGATTCCTAACGCTTTGCAGTTTATCTCTGCTGTTATCTTTTAGTTTTCTTTTTTTATTTTATTTTATTTATCTTTACTTTAATTATCAATTTATTTGTTTTCTTTATTTTAGTTATTGCTTACTTTTTTGTTTGAGTAAATTTGTTCTTATAACCATCTCTTTGAGGAATCGACACCCCAGCTATACTGCGATAACTGCAAGTCATATTTGGGTGTAATCAGATACTGAAGGCTATAATGTAAATATTAAGAATCGTTCTCTATATTTATATGATAGTGTTAACGGGTGATTTTCATCTCAGGGGCAGTTTCGAGATAACTCACCCGAGACAATCGTTCTTCAACCTTGAATTTTTTTGGTTATGGGGAGACCAAAGGCAATCGTAATAAAAAGGCGATAAAAACACACAAATTGACAAGAGAGTTTTAACATGGTTCGGTGGAGCAAATCTAGCCTACGTCCATGGGTGCAAAATGGTGGGCGTTGTTCTATTACCAGAACTAACTCGGCCGACATGTTTTGAAAGAGGTCCAAGTGAGACCGAGCAGTTTATCGACTTTTACAAGTAGAGTTATTTTTCTTGTTATTACAAATTTGCTCTCCCTACAAATGAATCTAACTTTTCTTTATATACTCAGGAATTACAACACTATTCCCCTAACTTTATGACGTTTCCCGCGTGGTCTCCGACTGATTGATGGGCTCTATACCCCAAGACTACTTCACCGAAAGTAAACCTGTCGTCTGACGACCTCTCACCTTACTATGTTTTCTCCACTGTTACACGCAACAACAATTGTGCCAGTATGTAAAGTGCTTTTGAAAAAAGGACACATGTCGAAGGAAAAAATAACCACTCTGATCTTCTATCGGTCTTCAAGAGGTCAGCCAAGGGACATGCCGAGCTTCCCCAATGGATATCGTCTTGACCTGAAATACCCGAACTCATCTATTTTTCCAGAAGGCAAGGCAGAAGCAAACTGAACTTCTGATCTAATATGGTCGGCCTTGGTTCTGATGTTGTCGGTCCCTAAGTCCGCACCATGTTACATCCTATGGTCGGTCATGCCCAAGAAAATGGACCCGAGCCCTACATCGGTTTGTAGAATGACAACTATCCTCTGACCCCCGGTCTTCTGGATGAGGAGAAATTTCCTTCCCTGTAATTACCGAACTGTTTAAAAACCTTAGGCATAGTTCTCGGTTCCAATGAGTGTTCGAGTTGGTGCCGGGAACTATAAAAATCTGAAGTGAGCTGATCAACTAACTGGTGTCTAACTCGGAAACAAAACAGAGAACTTCCCAATTTGAGTCAAATCCCTCTTTTACCCTTCTGGTAGCTGCTCCTCGAGAACCGCAAGCTATCAAATCTTCATAAATGCTTGTCAAATCAACTTTTAGGGTTTTAACCCGATCATGCCACTTGTCAAAAGCTCATGGTCTTCCCGCCAAAAACTCAAATCAATCGATCATCCCCAAGGCAGCCAAAGGTCTCTTATTCTCAACCGTTCATCCTCATCTGATCCGATGGAGTCCGAAGAAGACACACGGCGCACATCCGAAGACTCTCCCGATTTGACGGCAAAAAACGCACTGTGCTGACTATAAGAAAGCAAAACAATGCTCCTTTCTTTCTTTTACGAATATCACAACTCTCAAACTACAGAGGCTCTTTCACTCGTGATACCAGTAACTTCCAACCCACCAAACCAAATGCCAACTCTTCTTCCCAATCTAAATAAGTTTTTGCTTGACCATTCTCTATTTATTTAATGTATTATACCATTGTTGCTTGGTGCTTTCAGACTTTCTACTTGCTTTTGCTTGTTCTTCTTTTTCTTCTGGCATGCTTGCCTTCCCATTCTATGTTGCGGATCTTGTTTTGGATTGGATGCTGGATGTGTGGTATATGTGTTTTCTGGTTAAAGGATGGGTGGTGGGTAGGATGCATGCGTTTCGTGTTTTTTAAAGTTTCGTATTTGGTTGTATATGTTTAGGGAGAGATTTACTGTTTGTGGCTATTACTAGGGCATTTAGAGACTATAGGTCTAGGTTCTCGGTAGTCAGAATAGCCCTCGAATCCGTTGTGCCTTAAATTGACCGCTGACTAACCTTCTTATTCATGGCGACTGTCAGGAATGTCTGACGCTGAATCCTCTTCTGCCAAGCCCAAAATCTTCAACCTCCTCATGCTGAAGAATCTTCCTCGAGCTCGGGGGGACCCAGCCTAGAGGATTTGGATACTACCCCTTCCCCATTTGAAATAGATTATGATACCTACCACCATAGAATCCTCCGGAAAGACCCTGAGCAGGAGAACTAGGCAGTTCAGTCTTGGACATGAACCGACCTTCCACCATCACTGGAGATGCCTTGTGTGTGATTCGTCAGTAGTATGAAATCCCGATCGACATAGCTCTTGAGGTCTCTGGCTCGTGTGATCGTGCGAGCCAACCTGACGAGGGCTTGGTCGCCCTTCTTTCTTCATTCTTTGAGTGCGATCTTTGGCTACCCATTCAACCATACTTCGCGGGGATGTTGGCGAGGATGGAGATTGCCCCTGCCAATTAAACTTGAATAGTTGGAGAATTCTGACCGGCTTGCATGTGATCTGGCACCGGGCAGACTTTGAAGAGCCGACTTTTGAGAACCCGCTGAAGGCTAACCCGAAATCCCATCACGGTTGGAACAACCTTTCCTCGTATGCCGATGTCCCCACACTCATCAAAGACCTTCCCCAAACCAACAAAAATTTCAAAGACCTTTGGTTCTGGGTTACAGGCGACTAGGGACGGACCTGGCCAACGTGCTCGGAGATGACAGAAGTCCCCGATATCTTCAAAGCGGGAGGTTAGGACTCGGTTTCTTGGCTTCTTTTTCTCAACTTTCATGTCAAAATGCTAACTCTTTAACCTTTCTCAGCCTGCTGGAGGGATCCTCTCAAGGTTACCCATGTGGTCTGTTCTAGGATTAAGGTGGCCCGGAGCTATGCCAGCCACAGGAAGAGGGTAGTCAATGACTCGGCCTTCTTGGAATCAGGCCTCATTCTGAGTGCACCTCTACAGGTCTCGAGGTGGCTGGGTAGGTTCTGAGTGACCTTCTAACTGGTCCCTTTGTATGATTAACCCAAAAACGAATGAAGTGATCTGAATACCAAACTGAACATGTCTCTTACCTTGTTATTTTGCAGAAATATCGAGACGACCAAAATATCTTGACCAACTGGTTGGTGCAGCAAAGAGGATTGGTTCGGTCAAAGCTAGGTCTTGTCAAAAATGGCCAACAGCTATCGAGACCAAAAGGAAAACCAAAGAGGTGGCCCGACCGACTGCTCAAGTCTCAATCTCCCATTTAGGGTGCTCCCGACAACCATAACCCGAACTTCTAACCTTCCAAGGTCTGCTAGCAAACGAAGATGCCTGATCGGGGCGGGAGAGGCCGAGGCAGTGGAAGAGGAAGAGGAAGAACAACCTCTGGTCAGGAGGCAGGCTACTTGGAGAGAGAGAAGAACTGCAGAGGCTCCTCTAAGAAAGAAAAAGGTGTCGTGGTGCTTGAGGCGGATGACCGAGAGGCCACTTCCCACATTGTGTCGACAATTAATGAACTGGCTGATGCAATTCCTTCTAGCAGTAAAATTATCTTATGGCCAAAAAAAAAAGACCTGCTCATCAGTCTTCTATCCGAGGGAGGTCAAGCGCAGAGGCTTCATGGCCAGATTACCGAGTAGGAGGCCACATTGACCAAAAATACAGAATTAATAAAAACTTTGGAGAAGACCGTTGCCGAGACCCTCTCACAGAATGAATCTCTTAGGACCGCCTCTGCCCTGGTCAGGAAGAACGCGGAGGCTGCCAAGGTAGAGATGGAGAAAGGCCAGGAGGAAACCAAACACATGAGGTGGGAGGTGCACAGCGCCGAATCCAAAATCAAGAAATTAACTGAGGAGAGAGACCAGGCTCGAGAGGATCTCAAGAAAAAGGAAACAGAGCTGGAGGATGAGTGGGATGCCATCATACTTGAGGGGGTCGGTGATTGCGCCGAAATCATTCTATTTGTGATGTTGGCCTAGATATGAGGCCCATCCATGCGGCCATTCGGTTCTGCAAAGGGGAGCTCTCAAAAGAGGAGCTACAAGAATGATTCCTCCCCCTTCAGAAAAGATCCAGGATCCTGAGCCTATTTCGGCAGTACCAATGTCCATGACCCCTGAAGAGAATCAACTCGAGGCCCCCGCTCCCACTCTCGAAGCTGAGATAGCCGACGTCTCTCCTGTCTCCCAGGTCGAAATCATTACCCTCCCTACCGAGGCCTAGCCTGCTCAGCTGCCATTCGAGCCTATTGAAGAAGAAACTGTTGCCCCTGCGCGGGCTGATCAGTAAAGGGTGACCCGAACGAGGCCCTATGTAAACTTGGAACAAATCACTATTTCTTCTTCCTTTTTGTAATAACATTTATAACTTTTCTTCTACAATGTACTTTGTATTTCATCTGCTACTTTTCATAACTTATTCTGAATGTGATTTTTCACCCGACCAACTCCAATCCGTCCACGAGGGGATAGTCTGTCTCCGAGTCGAAATCAAATGCATTCGGTGAGACATAACCCATTCTCGAGCTGAGAAAAACACTTGGCTCTAGGGGAATGTTACATCCCCATACCAATGAGACGGACTCGGTAGGATGTAGCCTGACCTCGAGCTGAGAAGAACATTTGTCTCTGGGGGAATGTTACGTCCCTAGACCAATGAGACGGACTCGGCGGGATGTAGCCCGACCCCGAGCTGAGAAAAACACTTGGCTCTGGGGAAATGTTATGTCCCCAGACCAATGTGACGGACTCGGTGGGATGTAGCCCGACCCCGAGCTGATGGAACATAGCACCGGTGGATCGAGTCCAGCCTCGAACTGGTGGAACAAAGAGAGTCCAGCCCCGAGCTGGTGGAACAAAGCATCGGCGGAACGATCCCCATGAGAGTCTAGGCTACTGATACGCCGATCCGGGGCGGTCAGGCAAATCCCCACGGGGGAAGAAGACACCCAGTGTGTGCCCTCCCCGGGTGTTTCTCAATAGGATTCACCAGCCAACTTACATGGGAAGAAACCTCAATGGGTCTGATTTACCCGAGACTCCTGTAATCAAGGGGACCATTCAACCATACCCAAACAAAGTGGTCTGATGGTTCTCAACGGGACTCACTAGCCGACTCGCAGGGGAAAAAACCTTCATGAGTCCGATTTACCCGGGAGCATGATGGTCATGGAGGCAATTAAGCCATCCATATGCCATACTCTCCGATAGTCTTCAACGGGATTCACCAGCCGACCTATAGGGGAAAAAATTTCCCTAGGTCTGGTTTACCCGAGCTTTTCCTCAAAATACGAGCCATAGGGTAGTAACGCTCCGACTTCAAAGGTTTGATATTGACACCAGAGATTGGCGTGCCACGAGGGGTTCGCGCATTTCCCACATGTACCCCTTCCCTTGATGCGTTCTGGATCCTCAAAGGTGAATGGAGTCAGGTCGGACACTTCCATCCGGAGGTTTGATAATGACACCCGGGATTGGCGTGCCATGGGCTTGGTGCCCTTTCCGACTACTGAACACCTCTTTGCATCGAGCAAATCCCAAGAATATTGAACATCGCTTTCGGATTCGATTAACAAACAAGTAAAATGGACAAGTTTCCTAATTCAAAAGAGAAAGCTTTATTTATATTCAAGGGGCCTACTACCATTCTTACAACTCTTTGCGGGTCATTTCAAAAGAGGCTTTTAGAATATTTTATTCTGGTTCTTGTCTTGGAGTCCGACATATCTTCGATTCTGAGCTTATTCAGATCCGTCTGAACTTGCTTCCCAAACATGCGCAGAATGCTCCATAAGCATTCTTGAACAAAGTATTTTCCCGGGACCTTGCATATCCCAAGAAAATATGCGAGCCTAGCCGAGGTCTTCTATTTTGACCCTTTGTGCTTCTCCCCGTGGGCTTTTTCTCTTTTCCTCTCATTCCGTGTTACCATTGCCTTGGTCGGGGGGGGCACCCATTTAAATTGACCGAGGACCCGGACATGTTGGTTCACCTGCCACCTGAAGAGGAACATCGAGGTTGGGCAGATGATGATCTGGCTGTTCTAACAACTGCTACAACTCCTTTAGGATGAGCTTGTACGTATGTATAGGATAGCGTGCGTATTCAGTCAGCTCCCTTCATTATATTTCATTCCACAACTCAGTCATAATCGGTGAATTTTGACCACCTTTTTTACATTTCATTCTACAGCTTAAAAGGGGAGCTCCTACTATCAACCCCCTCATTCTTCCTGTGGACCCTTTTTTCTTCTCCCATTCCAACCAGCTTCTTCCCATTCCTTTTCCCTTTCGTCCATTCTTCTGCTGAACTCTCCAACAGCCCATGGTTTCCACCTTCTACTATCGACTTACTACGCAAGTCGCTTTTTATCAACATTCCCTACAAACGGCACCAACTGTTGACATGTGATTTTCGTCCCAGGGGAAGTTTCGAGATAACTCACCCGAGACAATCCTTCTTCAACCTTGAATTTGTTTGGTTATGGGGAGACCAAAGGCAATTGTAGTAAAAGGCGAGAAAAACACACAAGTTGACAAGAGAGTCTTAACGTGGTTTGGTGGAGCAAATCTAGCCTACTACCAGAGCTAACTCGGCCGACCTGTTTTGAAAGAGGTCCAAGTGAGACCAAGCAGTTTATCGACTTTTACAAGTAGAGTTATTTTTCTTTGTATTACAAATCGCTCTCCCATACAAATGAATATAACTTTTCTTTATATACTTAGGAATTACAACACTATTCCCCCAATTTTATAATGTTTCCCGCGTGGTCTCCGACTGATTGACGGGCTCTCTACCCCAAGAATGTCTTCGCCGAAAGAAAACCTGCCGTCTGATGGCCTGTCACATCACTTTATTTTCTCCACTGTTACACGTAACAACAATTGTGCCAGCATTTAAAGTGCTTTTGAAAAAAAAAGACAAATGTCGAATGAAAAAACAACCACTCTGATCTTCTGTTGGTCTTCAAGAGGTCGGCCAAGGGACATGCCGAGCTTCCTCAATGGATATCATCTTGACCTAAAATACACGAACTCATCTATTTTTCCAGAAGGCAGGGCAGGACCAAACTGAACTTCTGATCTAATATGATCGGCCTCGGTTCCGATGTTGTCGGTCATTGAAGTCTGCATCACGTTACATCATTTGGTCGATCATGCCCAAGAAATTGTTGGGATGTATGCCCTAGAGCTACATGTGATGTAAACGGTTTCATGTGTTTTGAAATAAAACGATGCATTATTCATTTATCAAATTGTTTGTTTAATTTTCGCATATTATATATCTTCTTAAATATCCTAGATTACTTATGTACCTTCAGACTTAGTGTATGAGTGTCATATACAAGAGGATTTAAGTCTGAAGTTAGTAATCTCAAATAGTCCATAGAGAGCAAACAAAGCGGGTGCTTTGTTTGTAGTTTATCTATATCTGTGGTCCATTCTATATTTATATGGCGATCTTGATCCAGATCGTCTATGTAGAGATATGAGAATAGATGCACCTTGTATGATGCGATCATATAGGACTGGACCCAGATAGAAATGACATTCTTATAATATCCGTTAAGCAAAGGAAGTCATTTCAATCTACTTGATGGTCATATATGGATTGATCTTAATCCTGAGTGTACTACGAACTCCCGCATGGCAGGTTGTGTCCTTTGATTTACAAAGGTGAGGTTGGTGTAGCAGTCCCGATAAGTACAGTTTGCTTTGTAGCTGGGAACGTTTTACAGCTACGTACTTTGGGGGCACAGTTTGCTTTGTAGCTGGGAACGTTTTACATAGACATGGAGTTCACTCATTCTTGCGAGAAGTAGATGAGTATCTTTCTTAAAGGTTGATTCAGTACTTGAACGATTTGAGTGCTCAAGTCTTTCTATTACGAATAGAAAGATTAATATTCATAATAGTTATGAATAAATCGTTCATTAGAGAATCAATGGAACTTAAGGTAAAAATAAATAGAGGGGTATAACGGACATTATGACCCGGCTCTAATTACGAGTACTCGTGAGGGGTCAATTCATATGTAATGACTATATCGGTGGACACCGACTTGGTTCGACTTAATATTTCATCTACGGCAATGAGAGTGCAACTTCGGGTTTTTAGTGGAATAATCCGGAGTTAATAATTCAGTGGAATAACCCGGAGTTAATAATATTTTGAGATTATTGGAGCTCAGAACCGTAGGTCCATTTGGTCCCCGTGCTAGCTCGATTTACTATGGCGGATTTAATGTAATTGGATAGTCCAATTATATGCTCACATATGTATAAGTATTATTTATATGATTAGTAATATTATTTGTCACACTTGAAACTATATATTAAAAGTTAATGTATGGTATTAATAATTATATGTTAATTATTAAATATAAAATATTGAATTATATATATGATTAAATTTAATAAGGCTAAGATTGTAATTTCTATATTATGGGTTTTGGAAACCCTTGATTTAATTTTGGAAGTAATGACTTTCAAAATATTAATCATACATTTAATTTGTAATATATATTGGCTTTATGAAAAGTAAATATTGTTGTTATAAAATTAATGAAAGAATATATGCCATGGCCGAATTCCTTAGTGCATAAGGGGAAAATTTTGATTGTTTTGGAAACAATAAATCCTTGGCTTTGGTTTTAGTAGTTACACCTTTTTGAAAGGTAATAACTAATTATTTTTGTAACATATAATTCCTTTATGGATATTAATATTACATGTTACAAAATTAATTAAGAAAATTCCTACCTTGGCCGATTATTACACTAATAGAGAGGGGATTGGTTGATTTATTTTGGAAATAATTTGACCTAAGTATAAAAAAATATTTGATTTTCTTTTTACACTCTCTCTCATTCTAGCAACCCTAGGCATTTTCTTCCTCTTCTCTATTCTCTCAAAAGTTGAGAAACACCATTGAAGAACAAGAAGAAAAAAAATAAAATCAAGTGTGTGATTGAATCTCTAAATCGTTTAGGGATTTGTTTTGTGAGTGTAGCCCACACTACCCTCCGTTGGTAACGAGACATAGCACGGAAGACTTTGTGGTGACGAACAAATCATATTCTTCCTCTATTCATCAAGGTCACGGCAGTGAGGCTTTATTTCACCTCATTGCCGCACATTTGCCTCTTGATTCGGGGCTTGTTTTGTTTCGTTTTAATTCGGAATTTGGGAAAACACCTTGGGGACGTTTTAGGGCTGAGTTGGGACTGTTTTTGAGTGATAAAATCAGACCTATATCATCACAGCAGTTCACATATATAGTGGACTGATTTGTGTGCAGTTCGGTTGTGTAACGGGTGCAAAACAGCCTATTAATTCACTGCAGTTTGGGGGCTGTTCGGGGACTGTTTCGAGGCTGAAATCTTGTCCGAAAAAGAAGCAAAATTTTAGTATAACCACTGGTTATATTCGGCCTAAGGAAGGGCAAAGTAGAAAAATTTTTCAAGTTCGGTCCGTGAGCCTAATCGCTTCCGCTGCGCGAGAAAAGCGTTTCCTACAGAAACTGGACCCGAGCCCTACGTCGGGTTAAAGAACGACAACTATTCTTTGACCCCCGGTCCTCTGGATGAGGAGAAACTTCCTTCCCTACCCTTATCGAAATGTTCAGAAACCTTAGTCACAGAAATCCCCATTAACAGATAGATATAATGTTCAGATCTTTGTTTGTCCAAATGAGTATGGTCATTACATTTTGCATACCTCACATGATATCTTTAATGCTGGTATTAATAAACGTTAAGTATTTTATATAAATAATACTGAACTGTGACATATGAGGTTGAGTCATATGGGAGTGAAACACCTAACCCAGTTGGTTAGGAATGGTTTGTTACAGGATCTCACCATTGAACCTTATTCGGCTTGTGAATCTTGTTTTCGGGTAAAATGACCAAAGCCCCATTTTCGGGTGTAGGACACCCAGCCACTGGCTTATTGGAACTAATACATTCTGATGTATGTGGTCCCATGAGTCACACTGCTCACAGTGGTTTTACCGATGATTTGTCATGGTATGGTTATGTTTATTTGATGAAATAGAAATTGGAAACCTTTGAAAAGTTCAAAGAATTCCCAAAAGAAGTGGAAAAATAGATTGGTAAGTATATTAAATGTCTTCGATCTGATCAAGGCGGTGAATATATGAGTGGTGAGTTCACCAATTATTTAAAGGAGAATGAGATTCTTGCTCAATATACTCCTCCGGGTACTCCACAGCACAATGAAATGTCAAAAAGGAGAAATCAGACTTTATTAGATATGGTTCGAACGATGTTGAGTTTTACAGATTTCCCCTATTACTTATGGGGATATGCTCTTTTAACTGTTGCACATCTTTTGAATAAGATTCCTTCCAAGGCTGTTCCTATAACTCTATATGAGGTATGGACTGGTAAGAAACCGAATCTTAATTATGTTAAGATTTGGGGCTATCTTGCCTATGTCAGGATGACTCAGCCAGATAAACTTTGGCCTCGACGGTAAAAGTTTAGATTTGTTGGATATCCTTCAAATATGAAAGAATATTTGTTCTATGATACCGAGCATTGAAATGTGTTCGTAGCTCACTTCGCAAAATTTCCAGAGGTAGAATTTTTATCTGAAGGAGATCATAGACATGTTAAACTTGATGAAGTACAACTTAGAACCAACTAACCAGTGGAGGAACATGAAGTTCAAATAGATGAAGTGACTTCAACACACACACTCTGTAGGTCCCAAAGGGTGTCTAGACCTCCTGAACGCTTGTATTTGATATAAGAAAAGAGTCTGGATGTTCTTTTAATCGAAGAGACCGACCCTTATACCTATAGAGAAGCGATGTTAGACATCGACTCCGCGAAATGCAAGAGGCCATGAAATCAGAGTTGGACTCTATTTATCATAATCAAGTTTGGGTCTTAGTTCCGCTTCCTGAAGGAATTGTTCCAATTGGCAGTATATGGGTTTACAAGAGAAAGCGTGGGCCTGACGGAAAGGTTGAAACCTTCAAGGCCAGACTGGTAGCTAAAGGTTACACGCAGCGACCTGGTGTCGACTACGATGAAACTTTTTCGCCAGTTACGATGCTAAAGTCTATAAGGATTTTATTATCTATTGCTGCTTACCATGATTATGAGATTTGGACAAATGGATGTCAAAACGACTTTTCTAAATGGATTTCTTGATGAATAAATCTATATGGAACAGTTAGAGGGTTTTGTATCCAGTGAAACCTCAGACATGGTTTGTAAGCTTAAGAAGTCCATTTATGGACTTAAGCAAGCTTCACAAAGTTGGAATCTACGATTCGACTAGATTATTAGATTGTCTGGTTTTCTCAAGAATACAGAAGAATCCTGTGTGTAACAGAAGGCCAGTGGGAGTATGATAGTATTTTTTGGTTCTCTATGTTGATGAAATCCTAATCATTGTGAATGATATAAGAATGATGCAAGACTTCAAAGCTTACCTATGAAAGAATTTCTCCATGAAGGACCTGGGTGAAACTTCTTATATCTTGGGTATAAATCTCTATAGAGATAGAGAAAGGAAGCTTATTGGGTTATCCCAATCGACGTACATAGATAAGATCTTAGAACTGTATAATTTTGCTAACTATAAGACAACAAATATATCATTCAGATATGCATTCATCTTTCGAAGAAGATGTGTCCGCAAACTGAAGATGAGATGATTAGAATTTCTAATCTGCCTTATACTTCCTGTTTGGGTAGCATTATGTATGTCATGTTATGTACGAGGCCTGATATTAGCTATGCGGTTAGTGTAATCAGTAGATATCAGTCTAATATAAGAGATGACCCTTGGATGGTCGTTAAACATATCTTGAAGTATCTTAAAGGTACTAAGGATAAGTTTATCATTTATGGAGGAAATGAACTGCAGGTTAATGGGTATACAGATTCTGATTTCCAATCGGATCCCGATAATAGAAAGACTACATTAAGATTCATATTTATCCTTAACGGGGGTGTAATTTGTTGGAAAAGTTTCAGACAGGGGTCTTCAGTTGATTCCACCACCGAGGAGGAATATATTGCTACTTCTGAAGCTGCAAAAGAAGCTATTTGGCTTAAGAAATTTATCACAGAACTGGGAGTTGTCCCGAGTATCGAGAATCCTATTCCGTTATACTGTGATAATACTAGTGTCATTGCGCAAGTAAAAGAACTGAGGGTACATCAGAAGTCAAAGCATATGGAACGAAAGTACTATATTATTCGAGAGATTGTGTCGCGAGGTGACATTATCATGTGCAAAATTCCTAGTAAAGATAATGTAGTAGACCCGCTCACGAAGGCCTTACCTCCGAAGTTATTTGATAAACATGTGGAGTCGATGGGCATTAGGTACAATTGATATTGGCACCAGAGCAAGTGGGAGATTTTGTTAGGGTTGGTGCTATGAGCGCCAATTTCTTATGTATTTCCCTGTAAATATTCTTGTATATATTTTATTAATGAATAATATAAATAGTTTCTATAATATAAATTCTTTTATTATATGGTAAATACATAAATGACTATAGAGTGATTGGTTATGATACAGTTGCAAGAGTGTCGCAACTAACATTGAGCAATATCATTTTTTAACTGTTTCTGGTCAAGGTTTACAATTATTTGGTCAGTAAGTAAACCCGCTGAGACCAGTACGTATCGTATATTGGAATGTTGGATTATAATGGTTTCTCAATGAACCATGAGTCTCGGGAGACTCGTATAGACATATATTATATCGGATAACACTGAACGAGTCGCCGAAGATTCTTAATAGATGGCACACCAACGTCAATAAGAATCTTCTCGGGTTGAGTGAGTATAGTGATCCTCTGACTTGAAGAACCACTGTGGATGTATGAGGTATCATCCACATTTTAATGGCAGTCACGTCACCGATCTATTTAGATCAGACCTCCGCGTGTTCGTTGGGTGTAGACTGATCCACAAGATATCCTATGCGTATCAAGATAGGATCCTTCAATTCTGTGTACCGATCATAGGTATCCATTATGGAATTAGCAATCTGTTAAATCCATGGGCTCGTGGTACATTGTAGAAATCAGTTCTAAGTGTTATTTAAGAGATTGCTAATAGAATCGCGACGAGATTATACCTAAAGAGATTTGATGTTTATATCTATATCTCTGGGATAATCCGGATACCTGTGTCGGAATGATTATATGTATGTAGTGACCTCGACCTGTATGGTTCAGAGATTTTATCTGTGTTCGTCATAATTTACTAGTGGGTAGATTATGGACACAAAATTGGATTTCGTGACGGATATGCCTGAACCTAGAGAGTCTCACTAATGAGATATAATCGTAGGGCACTATGACAACTTTTATAAATAATACTAATTATTTATAAGTCGTTTAACGGTTAAACGAAAATACATATTTTTTGAGATCTTTCGGCCATTTATTAAATCTCGAATTGTAATATTTGGCATTTATTGTTAATATAAATATTTTGATTATTTAATAGAAATATAATAGAGATATTTGTATTCAATTATTTAATTATTTAAATGTTAAATAATTAAATTAAATAAATATTTAATATCTAGTTTAATTTAATTAAAGTAAGCTAAAAGACTTTATTTGATTGGTTTTCTTGGACAATTTTGATTGGTTGGAATGACATGATTTAATTAGTTTATTTGTGATAAACATCAAATTTTTTGATGATTTATAACCACAAATATTTACTAAATAATTTTCCATTAATTGAAATAAAAATAGAAAATAAATGGCTATTATTTTTCCTGATTTTCGTGGCTATTGGGAAAAATATATATGGGCATTTTTTCCTTTTTGATTCACAATCTAAGAACCCTAAAAAATCAAATACAAAAGAGAAAGGGAGAAAAAAGGAGAAAGAAAGAAAGAAAGCTTGGAAAATCAAGATTTTAGTAAGTGTTTTCTACTTTTTCCTTCATGAAAATTGTTTCTATCTTACTAAGCCTCAACATGTGTAGCTTAGTTTGTTCTCTACTCTTTTATAGATGTGATTTGATGATTGAGAACTTGGATGAAAGATGGAAGCATGTATATTATTTTAGATTGCTTTAAATTGTTTATTAAACATTCTTTTTAACGATATTGACGGGTTGTTCTTGAGTTATTTCATGATGGTGAGGCTTGATTGATGTTGTGAGTATTGAGTTAAAGTATTGAATTTAATTAATTTGGTGTTAATTTTTATAATTTGTGAAATTATAAAATTAGGATTTTTTAACCTTCACCAAATTTGGGGCTTTTCATATATGTGATGAGATTTAATGTATATATGATATATATTAAATTTGGGAATTTTTGGATTTGATCTTGACATGTTTTGAACAAAAAAGACCAAATTGTAAATTCTTGATAGTTTAGAGACCATACGATAAATTCTGGAAATTCATTTTCTATGAGTTTCAAATTGTATTTTCATGTATAAATCATTTTGGGATTTATTTGGAATCAATTAGAATTGTATTTGACAATTTTGGACTAAAATGATAAAAATACAAAGTTTTGGGGCAAAATGATAATTACTGAAAAATCTGATTTTTGGGTAAAAATTTCAGTTTTTAAGTATTGAGTAATTAAGATAAATTATTTTATTTTAATTACCTAAGAAAAATTATTGAAATCGGTAAATTTTAATTTTCTGCCTTACGCTGCGTTTACCCTAATTACCACTCAAAACCATTCACGACCTATAGCCAAGAATGGTCTCCCGAGAATGGTAGGTACGTATTTGTCTTCCTCCATGTCAATGACAATGAAATCTGTTGGGAAAATGAAAAAAATAAACTTTGACCAATACATCTTCCAATACATCTCTTGGAAATGTGAGTGATCTATCAGCAAGTTACAGAGTAACGAGGTGGGCTTTGCTTCTCTAATCTGCAGTTTCCTATAAATATACAAAGACATCAAGTTAATACTCGCACCTAAATCACACAAAGCCTTACCGAAGTAATGTTCTCCTATGGTGCAAGGGATGGTGAAGCTGTCAGGATCTTTCAACTTTGGGGGAAGTTTCATCTGAAGGATGGCGCTGCATTCTTCTGTCAATGCTACAGTCTCGTAAGCTCTCAATCTTCATTTTCGTGACAGAATATATTTCATGAATTTGATATTGCTGGGCATTTGTTCCAACACTTCTGCAAATGGAATATTGATTTGCAGCTTTTTGAAGATCTTCAGGAATCAAGCAAACTATTTGTCTAGTTTGTGTTTCTGAAGACGTTGTGGAAAAGGTGGAGGTGGAGTGAATCTTTCTCGATCATTTTCTTTTGCCTATTTTTCCTAAATTTTTGGATCTACTTCCCTGCTTTCTTTTGGAACTTCTTCAGTAGATGCCTTGACTCCAACATCTTTGTTGATTTCAGTGCCGTTTTTCAAAGTGATGGCTTGACATTGCTCATTCGTTCTGTTCATTGGATTTGGTTCTGTGTTGCTAGGAAGGATACCTTGCAGTCTGTAACTCTAAGCTTTGGCCAGTTGTCCCATTTGATTTTCCTGTGCCTTTATTGAAACTACTTGATTTTGAACCATAGCTGCTAAAAAGTCGTATTTGGCTTCTTACTTTTTCAACTAGGCCAGCACTTCTGTTATTCTCGATTCTTTTTTATACTTATGGCCTTTGATTCGGTGTTGAAATCCTGGTGGTGGATTGTTCATTTGCCCTGAATTGTTGCTCAATGTGAAATTGAGATGATTCCTCGAACCTGGGTTATAGGTATTAGAATATGGATTGTTTCCCTGTCTATTGAAATTGTTGACATAGTTTGCAGTCTCATCATTTTAGTCGTAAGATTCTGCCTCTAGTGCTCCTCCATATGGTGATCTTGTAGATCTAGCATTACCCTGCATGCTAAGAGTTTCCATGAATTTTCAAATTTGATCCAGCTTGGCATTCAATGTTGTGTTGGCTCATACTTCGTAGATTCTGCTATTCTTAATCATCATGCTCCTTTCTGTTAGCCGCAAGAATTTATTGTTAGCCATTTCTTCAATTAGTCTTAGGCTTGATCTTCTCATTTTTTCCATTAACTCCTCCATCAGCTTTTGGATGTATGCCCTAAAGCTACATGTAATGTAGACGACTTTATTTATTTTAGAAATAAAATGATGCTTATTCATTTATCAAAATATTTTGTTTAATTTTCGCATATTATAAATTATCTTGATTACCCTAGATTACTTATGTGCCTTCAGACTTAGTGTATGAGTGTCATACATAAGAGGATTTAAGTCTGAAGTTAGTAATCTTAAATACTCCATAGAGAGCAAACAAAGCGGTACTTTATTTGTGGTTTATCTATAGCTGCGGTCCATTCTATATTTGTATATCGACTTTGATTCAGATCGTCCATTAGAGACATGAGAATGAGGGCACCTTGTATGATGGTGATCTTAGGAACAAGACCCAAATGAAAATGACATTCTTATAACATTTGTTAAACCAGAAGTCTTTTAATCTACTAAATGATCACTATGATTGATCTTAATCCTGAGTGTACTACAACTCCTACATGGCGGCTATATCCTTTGATTCATAGGTGAGGTTGTGTAGCAGCACCCGACCAATAGCTACGTACTTATGTAGGGGTTGGTGCTCACACAGCGCGCAATTCCCGGTTGTATTTCCTTGTAAATACTTCTGTAAAACATTATTATATTAATAATATATGCAGTTTCTTTAATATAACGAATCTTATAATATGGTAAAGACGTAATGACCCTAGAATGATTAGTCATGATACAGTTGCAAAAGCGTCGCAACGGACATTGACAAGTATCATGACGTTGTCATTCTCAGACAGTTCCTGGTCAAGGTTTACACTGCTTGGTCAGTATAGTAAACCCGTTGAGACCGGTACAAGTCGTATACTGGAATATATGATTCCAATGGTTTCTCAATGAACCATAAGTCTTGGAGACTGGTATAGACCTGTAGGTGTTTATATAGCGGATAAACACTGAACGACTCACCGAAGATTCTTATGGATGGTACACCCAACGTCAATAAGAATCTTCTTGGGTTGAGTAGCACTTGTGATTCTTAGACTTGAGATGCCATTGTGGGCACTTGAGACATCTTCTACACTTAGATGGCAGTCACGTCACCGATCTATTTAGATCAGACCTCCGCCTGTTCGTTGGGTGTAGATAGATCCTCAGTGTGTCCTATGTGTGTCAAGATAGGATCCGTCAGTTCTGTGTAACAGAGCATAGGTAGTCCATACAATTAGCAATCAGATAAAACCATGGGCCCGTGGTAAAGTTTAGAAGCTAGTTCTAAACATTCTTGTGAGATTGCTAATAGAATAGTCGACTGGATAATCCCCATAGAGATTTGACGTTTACATCTATATCTCTGGGATAAATCCGGATACCTGTGACGGAGGAATTAAACATTTGCCATGACCTCGACCTGTATGATTCAGCCAGTTTATCCGTGATCGTCATAATTTATGGGTGGATAAATTATGGACACGAAATTTGATTTCGTGACGGATACGCCTGAATCTAGAGAGTCTCAATAATGAAATAAACTCGTAGAGCACTAGAGCAACATTAATAAACAATATTGATTGTTTATAAAGTGTTTAAAGGTTAAACGCAAAATACATGTGTAGGGACCCGATAGTCATTTCTAGATTATTGTGTATTTACATTTAATACTGATTATTTTAAATACACATTAATTAAATGTCAAATTGAGATATTTGACTTATATCATAAATGAATATATGTATTTAATATTTAATGTAAATATAATACATATATTTGAGATATTTGTATTTAATTAATTAATTAATTATTTAATTGTTAAATGATTATATAATTAAAATATAAATATCTTATATTTAGATATTTGTTTTTGTAATGATTAAGTTGCCTTATTAAAGTAAATAAATATCTTTAAAGTAGTTTAGATATTTAATTTACTTTAACCAAATGTAACCAAATGAAATTGAAATGAAAATTTGGTATATGCTTCGTACATGAATTCGGCCAAGGCTTATTTTTGTCTAAGTATATATTGTTTCATTTGTTAACCTAATACATTTCACAAAAATCAAACTCCATTGAAGAACAAAAGGAAGCTTGAGAAAGAAAGAAAACTTCAAAGCTTGGAAATTTAGTAAGTTGCTATTAGTAAGGAATATGTTCCTTAGGTTCTAGGCTTTAATATATGATATTCTTAGGATGTTTCTTTCTTTGTTCCTTGTGTTTTTGATGATGGAAGTTTTGGTGAAAGTGTTGAGCATGTGTAATGAAGGAAGTGTTTAACTATTGTAGTAATAAACATTCTTTTAAGGTTTATGAAACCATGTTGCTAATCTAGAGTTGTTGATCCACTCTAAGATGACCTAGATTTGATCTTGAGTTGTTTCATTGTGTTGAGACTTGGATTGGATGTAAGAAAGATGATTGAAGTAATTGATTTGGTGTGTATTTAGTCTAATTTGTCCAATTTGTTGAAATTGAGAAATTAGGGTTTATAACTAATTCCAAATTTGGGGCTTTTTCATTTATGTTATGCATTTGGATGTGTATATGATGCATATAAAGTTTCATGTTGATTGGATTACATCTTGATGTGTTTTGATGCATGAAATGACAAAATGCAAATCCCCCCCTTTGGAGCTCTCGGCCAAGATGTTAAATTTGGGGATTTTGGTTCTTTGGTGTTTTGATGATTCAAGCATGCTAAGTTCATCTTAGAAATGATTTAGAATCATTCAAAATTGATTAGATCAATTTCGGACTAAATGGACAAATTACCATGTAGGGGCAATTTGGTAAATTCACTTGAATTTGATTCATTTGAATTTTGTTTTCATAATTTGATTATTGGGATGTTAAATAAATATGTTTATTTAATTAATCCGAGAAAAAGTTTTGAAATCCGAAAATGATTTTCGACGCTTCCGCTGCGTTACCGGATTCACCCCTAATAAAACCCCTTCAAAATGGTATCAGAGCGAGTCTGATTCTAGGCCGTTTAAAATGATTGGCTTTATTTTAATCATCTTTTCTTGACTTATGCATGCTTATTAGAAACTGAATCGGTTAGATTTAGGGTGTATGACACTTAGCGGAAAATCCCTAATAATAAGGTTTTTATGTACTATGTATTTGATGCATGTTATATGGTCCGTCTCGTCAATACGGTTTATGAATACTTCTTTGTGACTACATCCGAGACCGTGCCTCTGCTGTGAGGGTGTAGCCGATAAATTTATTTATACCGATGTATATCAGATACTAGATAAATTCAGTCAAAAAGCGGAATTCTGAACGTGCCCTAGCTGTCAGGATTACGTGAGTAACTTGAGTTTATCATTGACGAGTTTAACCTTGGTACGTCTCCTTGTGGGCCTGCCTTCGCAGCGACAACGAGAACGACTAGGACCAAAACTTTAGGAGTCACTATTGAGTGATTGACAAATGAGTTGTCTACCTGATGAATATACGTAGGCGAGACCGTGCCTCTGCTGTGAGCTGAAATATATTCACGGGGTCCACTTTTCACTATTTATTTAATTTAATTATTAAATATTTGTATTCTGTTTTGGGATTACAGTAATGCATGATTTAGTGGGATAGATTAAAAATCCATGATCTAGTTTATGCTTTTGATATTATATGAAACTGTTTAATTTCTGCTAACCGTTTTTCGTGATCTATATGATAGATTTGCGATGGCGGGTCAATCCACAAACCAGTTTGCGCGTATGCTTGATGCGAACAAACTGAAAGGCGCTGAGAACTTTACGGACTGGGAAATGGACTTGAGGATTGTCCTCGATTCCGAAAAGTTGGGATATGTGCTTGAGGGTCCTTTGCCCCTTGCAGTGGGTGAGGAGGCTTCGGAAGAGGAACGCCGAGTTTTGAAACTTGGAAGGATGATGATTTAAGGGTTAAATCATACATCCTCAGTTCACTCTCTCCGAAACTCAAACAACAATACTATGGTATGATTGATTCCTACAGTATGATGACGCGATTGAGACAATCGTTCGAGAACCAAGAACAAGTGATTGTTCATAAAGTCGCCATGGAACTGTTCATGCGCGTCTGGATGAGGGGCAAAGTGTTAGCCCACATGTTCTTCAAATGATCGATTTGATCGATCAATTGAGGCAACATAATCTCATCCTGAATGACATTCTCGGGAGGAGTGTCATTCTTGGTTCTCTGCCAGCTTCATTCCGACAGTTTGTGATGTACTTCAACATGCACGGGACTATCTCGTACCTACCATGAGCTACATAGGATGTTGCTCACGGCAGAGGAGGACCTTAAGAAGGGATTACCGACTCGCCCTCCTAGATCTACTTCTCTTTCAGCTTCTTCCCAAGGAATGTCCAAGGGAAAGAACAAGAAAGGGAAGAAGAAGAAGAAGGCAGTTGGTCCTCAACAGCAAGCAAAGATAGCCAAGCCCAAGAGGGCTTCTGAGGACAAATGCCACCACTGCGGCAAAGTCGGGCACTGGAAGAGGAACTGTCCAGATTACATTGCCCAGATCAGGAGGGAGAGAGCATCGACATCATACTTTTTTTTTCCAGTTATTGATATATCTTTGGCTTGTGAAGCCGTTACATCCAACTGGATTTTAGATTCTGCTTGTCCCATTCACATTTGCAATACGTTGCAGGTGCTGAAGGAAAGTAGGAGGCTGAAGCCTGGAGAGATGCAGTTGCGATTCGGGAGTGGAGACTCACTGGATGCAGTTGCAGTGGGAGTATGCGAGATCTCATTGCCGAATGAGACACTTTTGTTAAATGAATGTTTTTTGTGCCAGGATGTGTGGCTAATATTATATCCCTTTTTGTATTAGATACAGAAGGCTTTTGTATTAATATTAAGAATAGTTCTTTGTATTTATATGATAAGAATAATATTCAGATCCTTTGTTGTCCAAATATGCATGGTCATTATACACTGCAAACATCAAAGATATATATTAAGTTCTGGAATTAATAAACGTAGATTACCTGAAGTTAATAATACTGAACTATGGCATATGCGGCTAGGTCACATTGGGGCTAAACGCCTTAATCAAATGGTTAGGAATGGTTTGATACCAGATCTCACCATTGAATCCTATCCAACCTGTGAATCCTGTATTCAGGGTAAAATGACCAAAGCCCCATTTTCTGGTGTTGGACACCGAGCCACAAACTTACCGGAACTCGTACATTCTGATGTATATGGTCCACTAAGTCAAACTGCTCACAGTGGTTATTCATACTTCGTTACCTTTACCGATGATTTATCACGGTACAGTTATGTCTATTTGATGCGACATAAATCGGAAACCTTTGAAAAGTTCAAAGAATTCCGAAATGAAGTAGAAAAACAAACTGGGAAATATATTAAATGCCTTCGATCTGATCGAGGTGGCGAATATATGAGTGGTGAGTTCATTGATTATATGAAAGAGAATGGGATTCTCGCTCAATACACTCCTCCAGGTACCCCACAACACAATGGAGTATCTGAGAGGAGAAATCGGACTTTATTGGATATGGTCCGATCAATGTTGAGTTTCACACAGATTTGCCCTATTATTTATGGGGCTACTCTCTCTTAACACCGCACATCTTTTGAATAAGATTCCTTCAAAGGCTGTTCCTACGACACCGTATGAGATATGGTTCGGTAGGAGACCAAATCTTAATTATATTAAGGTTTGGGGTTGTCCTGCCTATGTCAGGGTGACTCAGCAAAGTAAGCTTTCACCTCGAGGGCAAAAGTTTAGGTTTGTTGGATATCCTCAAAATACGAGGGGATATCTTTTCTATGATACCGAGCATCGAAATGTATTCGTAGCTCGCTTCGCAAAATTTCTAGAAGTAGAATTTTTGTCAGAAGGTGGTGATCATAGACAGGTTATGCTTGATGAAGTACAACCTGAAAACAACGAACCAACGGAGGAACCTGAAGTTCAAGTAGATGAAGGACCTTCAACACATACACTCCGTAGGTCACAAAGGGTATCTAGACCTCCTGAACGCTTGTATTTGATACAAGAAAAGAGTCTGGATGTTCTCTTAATAGAAGAGACAGATCATTTCACCTATAGAGAATCGATGTTGGACATCGACTCCGTGAAATGGCAGAGTGCCATGAAATCCGAGATAGACTCAATGCATGAGAATCAAGTTTGGGACTTGGTTCCGCTTCCAGAGGGAATTGTTCCTATCGGCTGTAAATGGGTTTACAAGAGGAAGCGAGGGCCTGACGGTAAGGTTGAAACTTACAAGGCCCGACTGGTAGCAAAAGGTTACACACAGCGACCTGGCGTCGACTACGATGAGACTTTTTCACCGGTTGCAATGCTTAAGTCTATTCAGATTTTGCTTTCTATAGCTGCGTATCATGACTACGAGATTTGGCAAATGGATGTCAAAACGGCTTTTCTAAATGGATTTCTTGATGAAGAAATCTATATGGAACAGCCGGAAGGTTTGCATCTAGCGAAAACTCGGGTATGGTATGTAAGCTTAAGAAGTCCATTTATGGACTTAAACAAGCTTCACGAAGTTGGAATCTTCGATTCGACGAGATTATTAGATCGTCTGGTTTTCTCAAGAATTCAGAAGAATCATGTGTGTATCAGAAGGCCAGTGGGAGCATGGTCGTATTTTTAGTCCTATATGTTGATGACATCCTAATCATTGGGAATGATTTAGGTATGTTACAAAGCGTTAAAGCGTACCTCTGTAAGAATTTCTCCATGAAGGACCTGAGAGAAGCTTCCTATGTTTTAGGGATAAAACTCTATAGAGATAGACAAAGGAAGCTGATTGGTTTATCCCAATCAACGTACATAGATAAGATCTTAGAACGGTATAATTTTGGTAACTGTAAGACAGCAAACATACCGTTCAGACATGGGATTCATCTTTCAAAGAAGATGTGTCCGTAAACCAAAGATGAGAAGGTTAGAATGTCTAGCCAACCTTATGCTTCGTGTTTGGGCAGCATAATGTATGCCATGTTATGTACAAGGCCTGATATCAGTTTCGCTGTTAGCGTAACTAGCAGATATCAGTCCAACCCAGGAAATGACCATTGGATGCCCATTAAACATATCCTCAAGTATCTTAAAGGTACTAAGGATAAGTTAATAATTTATGGAGGAAACGAACTGCAAGTTAATGGGTATACAGACTCCGATTTCCAATCGGATCCCGATGATAGAAAGTCTACATCTGGATTTGTCTTTACCCTTAACGGAGGTGCAGTTTGTTGGAAGAGTTCCAAGCAGGGATCTACAGCTGATTCCACCACTGAGGCGGAATATATTGCAGCTTCTGAAGCCGCAAAAGAGGCTGTGTGGATAAGAATTTTATCACAGAATTGGGAGTTGTCCCAAGTATCGAGAATGCGATTCCGTTATACTGTGATAATACTGGAGCCATTGCGCAAGCAAAGGAACCAAGGGCGCATCAGAAGTCGAAGCATGTGGAACGCAAGTACCACATCATTCGAGAGATTGTGTCACGAGGGGATATTATCGTATGCAAGGTACCGAGTGAAGACAATGTAGCAGACCCGCTGACGAAGGCCATACCTCCGAAGTTGTTTGATAAACACGTGGAGTCGATGGGTATTAGATACAATTGTTATTGGCACTAGAGCAAGTGGGAGTTTTTGTAGGGGTTGGTGCTCACAGCGCCAATTCCCGATTGTATTTCCTTGTAAATACTTCTGTAAAACATTATTATTATGAATAATATATGCAGTTTCTTTAATATAACGAATCTTATAATATGGAAAAGACGTAATGACCCTAGAATGATTAGTCATGATACAGTTGCAAAAGCATCGCAACGGACATTGACAAGTATCATGATGTTGTCATTCTCAGACAGTTCCTGGTCAAGGTTTACACTGCTTGGTCAGTATAGTAAACCCGTTGAGACCGGAACGAGTCGTATACTGGAATTTATGATTCCAATGGTTTCTCAATGAACCATAAGTCTTGGAGACTGGTATAGACCTGTAGGTGTTTATAGCGGATAAACACTGAACGACTCACCGAAGATTCTTAATGGATGATACACCAACGTCAATAAGAATCTTCTTGGGTTGAGTAGCACTTGTGATTCTTAGACTTGAGATGCCATTGTGGGCACTTGAGACATCTTCTACACTTAGATGACAGTCACGTCACCGATCTATTTAGATCAGACCTCCGCCTGTTCGTTGGGTGTAGATAGATCCTCAGTGTGTCCTATGTGTGTCAAGATAGGATCCGTCAGTTCTGTGTAACAGAGCATAGGTAGTCCATACAATTAGCAATCAGATAAAACCATGGGCCTGTGGTAAAGTTTAGAAGCAAGTTCTAAACATTCTTGTGAGATTGCTAATAGAATAGTCGACTGGATAATCCCCATAGAGATTTGACGTTTATATCTATATCTCTGGGATAAATCCGGATACCTGTGACGGAGGAATTAAACATTTTCCATGACCTAGACCTGTATGATTCAGCCAGTTTATCCGTGATCGTCATAATTTATGGGTGGATAAATTATGGACACGAAATTTGATTTCGTGACGGATACGCCTGAATCTAGAGAGTCTCAATAATGAAATAAACTCGTAGAGCACTAGAGCAACATTAATAAACAATATTGATTGTTTATAAAGTTGTTTAAAGGTTAAACGCAAAGTACATGTGTAGGGACCCGATAGTCATTTACTAGATTATTGTGTATTTACATTTAATACATGATTATTTTAAATACACATTAATTAAATGTCAAATTGAGATATTTGACTAATATCATAAATGAATATATGTATTTAATATTTAATGTAAATATAATACATATATTTGAGATATTTGTATTTAATTAATTAATTAATTAATTAATTGTTAAATGATTAATATAATTAAAATATAAATATCTTATATTTAGATATTTGTTTTGTAATGATTAAAGTTGCATTTATTAAAGTAAATAAATATCTTTAAAGTAAGTTTAGATATTTAATTTACTTTAACCAAATGATAACCAAATGAAATTGAAATGAAAAATTTGGTATATGCTTCTACATTGAATTCGGCCAAGGCTTATTTTTGTCTAAGTATATATTGTTTTCATTTGCTTTTCATTTGGTTAACCTAATACATTTCACAAAAATCAAAATCTCCATTGAAGAACAAAAGGGAAAGCTTGAGAAAGAAAGAAAACTTCAAAAGCTTGGAAATTTAGTAAGTTGCTATTAGTAAGGAATATGTTCCTTAGGTTCTAGGCTTTAATATATGATATTCTTATGATGTTTCTTTCTTTGTTCCTTGTGATTTTTGATGATGGAAGTTTTGGTGAAGTGTGAAGCATGTGTAATGAAGGAAGTGTTTAACTATTGTAGTAATAAACATTCTTTTAAGGTTTATGAAACCATGTTGCTAATCTAGAGTTGTTGATCCACTCTAAGATGACCTAGATTGATCTTGAGTTGTTTCATTGTGTTGAGACTTGGATTGGATGTAAGAAAGATAATTGAAGTAATTGATTTGGTGTATTTAGTCTAATTTGCCCAATTTGTGAAATTGAGAAATTATGGTTTATAACTAATTCCAAATTTGGGGCTTTTCATTTATGTTATGCATTTGGATGTGTATATGATGCATATAAAGTTTCATGTTGATTGGATTACATCTTAATGTGTTTTGATCATGAAATGACAAAATGCAAATCCCCCCCCCTTTGGAGGCTCTCGGCCAAGATGTTAAATTTGGGGATTTTGGTTCTTTTGGTGTTTTGATGATTCAAGCATGCTAAGTTCATCTTAGAAATGATTTAGAATCATTCAAAATTGATTAGATCAATTTCGGACTAAAATGGACAAATTACCATGTAGGGGCAATTTGGTAAATTCACTTGAATTTGATTCATTTGAATTTTGTTTTCATAATTTGATTATTGGGATGTTAAATAAATATGTTTATTTAATTACTTCGAGAAAAAGTTTTGAAATCTGAAAATGCGATTTTCGACGCTTCCGCTGCGTTACCGGATTCACCCCGTAATAAAACCCCTTCACTTTAGGGCATGGTCTGTTGTGTAGCTGGGAACATCTTACATAGATATGGAATTCACTCATTCTTGCGAGAAGTAGAGGAGTAACTTTCTTAAGGATTGATTTGGTACTTGAACGGTTTGAGCGCTCAAGTCTTTCTATTACGAATAGAAAAATTAAAATTCATAATCGTTATGAATAAATCATTCATTAGAGAATCAATGGTACTTAAGGTAAAATAATTAGAGGGGTAAAACGGAAATTATGACCCGACTCTAATTACGAGATACTCGTGAAGGGTTAATCTATATGTTGTGACTTTATCGATGAACACCGACTTAGTTCAGGTTAATATATTATCTGCATTAACGAGAGTGCAACTTTGGGTTTTCAGTGAAATAACCTGGAGTTAATAATTCTGAATATTTAATTAAGAGCTTAATTAATATTTCAAGATTATTGGAGCTCGGAACCGTAGGTCAATTTGGTCCCCGTGCTAGCTCGCTATACTATAGCGGATTTAGTATAATTGGATAGTCCAATTATATACTCACAAAGGTATAAATATTATTTCACACTTGAAACATTATATTAAAAGTTAATATATGGTTTTATTAAATATATGATATTTATACACATGTGATTTAATTATATTAGATATAATTAACTGAAAAGGTTAAATAGTAACTTCTAAATTTGGGTTTTGGAAACCTTTGGATTTAATTTAGAAGTTACAATTTTTTAAATAGGCATTTAACCTTTTTTTTGTAACATCTTTTCTATTAAAGAAAGTAAATATTGATGTTACAAAATTTTTTATTCACACATGTGCTTGGCCGAATTTTGGCTTAGAGGAAGAGGTAGGGTTTTGTTTTATTTTTTAAAATTAAACCCTAAGTATAAAAAGGAAAATATGATTTTTCTTTGTGAACTCTCTCATTCTAACCCTAGCCTCCATCTTCTTCTTGTTCATTCTCTCTCAAAAGTTGAGACAAAACCAAAAAAAGAAATTAAAAATAAATATCAAGTGTGTTTAAATCTCTAAATCGTTTAGGGATTATTTTGTAAGTCTTGCACACATAAGTTTATTCATTGGTAACGAGATATAGTTCAAAAGACTTTGTGTTGTCAAACAAATCTTCATCTTCATCTATTTCTTATTGCTCACGGTAGTGAGCATTGTTTTTGATCATTGCCGCCCTTTTACTTGGTGAAACGGAACTCGGTTTGGTTTCGTTTTAATCCAATTTTTTGGGGGAATATTTTATGGTGTTTTGGGGTTGTGTTGGGGTTGTTTTTCAAGTGAAAAATCATAATCAAAATACAGCTGATGTCCGCATATTTCAGTGGATGTTTCTGTAATGCGTTGGGCACGAATCGAGTCCAAAAGAGTCCAGTTTTTGTCCTGCTATTTGGGGCTGTTCGGGGACTATTCCGAGGCAGTTTCGGGGCGGGAATTTTGTCTAAAACTGAAGTAAAAGTTCAATGGTGGTGGCAGTAGCATTCGGCTATACAAATGGAATGGCATAAAAAATTTTCAAGTCCGATTCGTGTGCCTAATCCGTTTCCGCTGTGTAGGGAAAATGTTTCGTACAACAGTAGCATCCATTGCGGTTCTTATTAGTCCAGAAAGTCCATTATAGAAAGTTTGGACTTGAAGCCATTTTGCAATCTCATACTGAGGGCATTTCCGGAGCAATTCCTTGTACCTTTCCCAAGCTTTGGAAAAGGGATTATGGGTCATGTTGTACAAATGATGTAATGTCATTCCTCAGCTTTGCTGTTCTGGCTAAGGGAAAATATTTTGTAAGGAATTTGGTTGCAAGAGTGTTCCAAGTTGTGATGGAACTTGTTGGTAGTGAATGGACCAAAGCCTTAGCTCTGTCTTTCAAAGAATATGGGAACACACGAAGTCTCATTGCTTCTTCTGCCGCTCGGTTGTAATTGAATGTGCCGCAAACTTCCAGGAAGTTGCTGATGTGGGCATTAGGATCTTCAGTTGCACTTCCCCCAAACTGAACTGATTGTTGTATCATCTGAATGTATGTTTTGATGTCACACGCATTTACTAGTAATGGAGGAAGTAGAATCCATGAAATGAAGCCGTCAACCACCAAAATTGTTATGTCTTGAATGAGAATAGGTGGTGCAACCTCCAAAGGTTTAAGTTTTTAATTATTCATGTTGATCAGTGCTTCTTGGCCTTCTCGCCTTTCCCTTCTCAACTGTCTGATTGTTCTTTCAATTTTTGGGTCAAGCAGATGAATTTCGAAGCTTCTGCTTCTTCTCATGTAGTGTCTGAGAACCTGAACACAATGAAATAAAAATAATAAGTAAAAATTAATTAGACACAAGTAAAGTATCTAACCCCAAAATTAATAGTAAAAGATAAATAAGTCCTCTGCAACGGCGCCAAAAACTTGATCAGTGTATAACACACATGTTACGCAAGCGCACATATCGCTCAAGTAATATAAAATATATCGATCCCACGAGAAATTAATACATAAGCTATCAATTTATGAAGCTAAATGTCTACTAATATCTAATTGATTGATTGTTGGTTGGATGGTGATTTTTATATGAAAATAAGTAATTAAAACAGTGCGAATGTAAATTAAAAGAAAAATCAATATTATAAAACTATCTAGGGTTATGAGTCATTCTAATATCTTTTAAAGATGGAGTGATTATCTTATGTTTGTGTCATATATCAGTTTATTAACCTGGAACACGAAAATATGCAAAAGCCTTTGTCGATGGTCAGATGCAAACACCAAAAGTAACCCAATTAATCATATGTCTATGTTAACCGAGTTACCTGAATTCATTAAGATTAAGTTCCAACCTAACTGTATTCTAAGCTATTTAAATGCAATGGCATGCATGAGAACCATAACTCAATTTAAAATACTTTTGTTTCTCATATCTGTGTACTCTAAATACTTTTCTTCACAAACATAAACAGATTCTCATAATGACTCATACTATACTAGTGCATACAAGAAATTTTTACTTTGACACTGACTAGACTCTTATGCTATATGACTCAATGCTGGTGGACTCCATCCCTGATGACTACATCAATATCCGTCCTCCCATAAAGACTGGGGTGGGAGTTAGATCGCTATACGATCTAAGTGAGTGGACATGAAGCTGAAAAACTCAAATCAAAACATTAAATCTTTAAAACAAGGTTTTAAGAAAAATCACTTCATTCGAAATCTCTTTAACAAACCTGATCTTTCTGAAAATTGATTTTGAAACTCTGATTTTCCAAAAACTAAGTTCTAAAATCTTAAGATCTGAAAACTTTATGCTGAAGATCTGAAAACTGTGTGTTGGAAATCTAAAAACTGAAAACTGCTCTACGTCCAGGAAAACGACTCAACTGGACATATCCGGGAAACAATTCAACCGGGTCTCTGAAACTGGTGACGCCCAGGAAAACTACTCAACTGGGCGTCTTTGAAACTGGTGGTGCCCTACGCATAAGAAAATGACTCAACTGAATGTAGAGCTCTATGTCCAAGAAAACAACTAAACTGGACATAGCACCACTAGAGTCTAGGTACACGAACCTAAGTCGTCATCCTGACTTTCTGCATGTGCACATGTCCTATGCATCCGTCAATTCCAACTGTATCTCAAGTTACATACTGGGGTGAGGTTTTACCTCATGTCCCGAAAAATCATAAACTTATGCTTTAAAACTTAAAACTGTAAATAATGTCTTCTGAAAATCTTTTACTCACTCAAAAATGACTGTAAATAAAATAACTGTAAATAAATTTTTTTAACACCCTAAAGCGTGAAAATATAAGTATGAAACAATGATAACGAAAAAAAATTAGTTTAAAGGGAAAAAAAGTATCCACTCACAGAACTAGGGAACTGGCTGGGACTATACTGCTTGACGTAGGAGATCACAATTCCTGCAATGTTCTAGAGGTGATAGCTTTATTAGACTAAAAGTTACGAGATGAATTCAAGAATTAGACTATACCACTAGTTTTAAATGCGTAAGGTCATAATTTATTATATTATGTTGTATTGAGAAGTAATGCGAGCTTAAGAACTGATTTGAGGTCTTAAGGGTGGTCTTTACTATACCGGGGTGGAACTGGGATTGTCTAAAATCAATTCGGCTACCTGAAAAATTCCTCCCAGGAATTCTGTCTCGCGTCGCGATGCAAGGATCCTTCCTGCGACGCTACGCAAGTCTGCTTTCCAGATTTCTGGATTTTCTTCCCCTATGCGATTTTCACCCCTAATCTTCCATAATATTCGCAACACACGATTTTGGAAAAATGTTTAATGCAGAAGTTGTAGGTTGATTACGCCAAAAAATAACTTGTGGTTATCGCAATATAGTTAGGGTATCGATTCCTCAGAGAGATGGTTACAGCAGAACTAATTCACTTAAACAAATACGTTAACGGTGACTTAATAAATAAAATGATAAAATTGATAATTAAAATAAAGATAAATAAAATAATAGTAAGATAATAAAAGATAACGGCAGAGAAAGGCAGCAAAGCATTGGGAATCCCTCTTGCATCAAACTCCTATATTCAATTATTAATTCCTATTACTACTCAGTTGAGGGTTTCACATCCCAAACCAACAACCGGAACATATTCAATTCTATGCATATTAAATTCTAAGGTAATTAATGATTATTTTCTCTATGTTAACAGTACACAAAAGTCGTCGTTACGAGTTATCTAACGTCGAAAATATATCCTCAGGCAATACTGCAGCAGAAGACCAACACGCAAAATAACGTTTACCAGTCACAATCAAGTTCGAAAACCACATATAGAAGAAGCATGATTGGATCTATATGGGATTTGACAACGTAATTTATGGATTCAATAATCATAAAATAATAAAGAATAATAACCATTAATTTTATTAAACGATTAAAAGATACGTTTGGGAATTAAAAACATAAATAATAAAACTCAAACACAAGAGTTCATCCCTAACTTTACCTAGGGGATTAGTTCCTCATAAAAGAAATAAAAATAGCCTGAGATTGGAGAGACATATCGCTCTGAATCATCTTGGCTCCGCATCCCGGCTTCTGGGCTCTGATTTCTTCTCTGAACTCTCGGCACTGCTCACTGCTTTTCTTGTTCTCGGCCAGCCTAGCTTTCTCTTTTCTATTCGGCTGCTGCTTCTTATGCATGAAGAGGACAACTGTGCCCCTTCAACCTCCTTCTTCTCTCGGCAGTTTTTTCTCTTTTTTTTCAACTCATGCTTATGCTCTCTCCCCCATCTCTCTACGTACTTCTATCTCTTGTTGTCTGTTTTATGAGCCTCTTTGATTGTCTATTTTCTTTGTTTAATTTCTCTCATTTATGCGCATGTTCAGCCACCCTTTGTTGTTTCTTCTTTATGCATGCGCAGCCTTCACCCTCTTCACGTAGTCGCTCTCTCTCATATATAATACATGCACAGCCACTAACCTTTGTTCATTAAAATAAACCCTTATGTTGACACGCCCTGATTAATACATGCGGCCCACTCACTTAAGCTACTTCACGCAAGCCCTTTTGTTCTTTTTTTTAAAATTTATTTTATGTGCCCCCTTTGCCTTTGCTAGCCTTTCTCTCTCTCTTTATTCCTTCATGTTTTGTTGCTGCCCCAATTTAACCTAATTGAATTTGGATGCATGCCCATTCACATACAGCCCATTTACTTAATCTTCAATTTAATTTTTCTTTCCAATTCCTAAAATAATAATAAAGTGAAAAAAATCATTGAATTAACTTTAATAACAAATATTTTCTAAATTAAAATAATGATAAAAATTATATAATAAAATATAAAATATAGAATTAAATACTTGACAATAAAACCGAATAAGTGATGTTTCAAAGTATATTTTCATGCACTTATCATAGGTCTCGGTATTAGCTTTCTGACGATATAAAATTCATAAAAATCAGAGATCGCATGAAAAAGTCATGCCCCAAATACTAGGGGCGGTCCAATAGGAACGCGGTACAGTCCCGTCCCGGGACTTCTAGAAATTTACCGATCGTCTCCAAAGTCGTTCCATGAGCGTATTTGAGTCTAGTCATAATTTATTTTTACGTGCCTTCATCTCGTACCTAGTAATATCACTGTAGGCAATAATAGGAATTATCGATTATTATAGAAATCTGGGTTTGGAACCAGAATCAGTTGTAACCGCTTCGGTTACAGTTCCAAATAGATAGAACTGATTTTTAACTAATCCGGTTCCGGTTCCAGAACAACCGGACCATAGAACCGGAACCGGAACCGAATTTAGAACCAGATTTGATACCCGTATTGATACCCGGATGTAGAACCGAATTTGATACCCGATTTCATATCCGATTAGGTAAAACGACATCATTTTTTTAGAGGATAAAACTTAAGAAGCAGCAACCCTAAAACCCATTTGCATCGCTGCCAGCCTGCTATCGTACAAACACTCTTTTCACTCAGTAACTCAAATTTGTATCACTTCTTATTCTTAGGAATTTGAATCACTTCTCATTTCTCACTTCTCATTGCACATAGCCACATACACATTTTTCCTCACTTCTCACACAAACACATTTCTCCTCACTTCTCATTTCTTCGAATTTGAATCGATGCCATCGTTTCAGGTAATTCACCTTCACCACTTCTCTCTTATTGATATCTTTAGATTTTTCTTTATCTTTTGTTTTGGTTAAGTTCTTAGTCTTGAATATTCTATGGCAGAGTTATCAATCAATCATTCAAATAGCATGTTTATTAGTTGTTGAGCATGCAGATTCATAGTTATCAATCAATCATAGGCTACTATACTATATGACCATTCTAGTTGTGGAGAATACTTATTCCCCTTGGACTTATAGCCAAAAGGGGGGCTGTGGGAGGGAATATTGCAATAGAAGTTAGCATTATGGAGGAGAAACTAGTAAGAATCTTCAAAGCTTGGATGAACTTGGATGTTTTCTGTTTATCTTTTGAAAAAATGAGGATACAAAACTTCTTAATAGAGCAAACCTACCATGTGACTGTGATGACTTAGGTGTTAAACTACGAGTGGTGACAATTGAGTTATGCTACAAAACTTCTTTAATCACTTACTTGCTATTAAATGAAAATGTTATATTAATAGGGTAATTCTGAACCAGGCCGGAAGGAAATTGGAACCGAATAATAGGGTACCCTATTTAATTTGGTAGGTTCTGGTTCCACTTAGTTAGGAACCAATTTTTTCCGGGTAGGTTCCGGTTCCAGGCGGAACCGGAACCAAAATCGATTTTGCTAACCCATAGTCTATCGTGTAAGGAAATCTATCTAAGGGACATCTACCCTAAACCGGTGATATTAGAATTCATCACAATCCTAGATAAGGTATTTAGTTACAACACATATCTAGGATTATTAAAAACTTAAATAAAGAAAATGATGACATAAAATTAACTTGAATATTCAAAAGTAAAATAAATACTGAAATAAAATACTAGGGGTAGAGGATCCACTTTTATTACTTATAATATATAAATTTGCATGACATTACCAACCGACCATATATGTGGTATCTTGATTAAGTCAGATTTTTGATTAATTTCAACCGACCATAAAGGCAGTATCCAATTAAGTCAGGTTAAAATCAATTTAATTAAGTCCAACCGACCATAAAAGCGGTATCCCATTAAGTCAAGTTTTAAGATAGTTTATATATTACAACTAAGGGAGATTAATCTAAAATATAATAATAAAAGATTTATCTTTCAGCCCAGCAGAGGGAAGTTACCTACTCATACTTTAAAGTAAAATAAAGAAAGATCTATTGCTTAAAATAAAAATTAAATTCAAGAAAGCTGTAAATAAACAAAGAAGATACTATCTTCTTAGTATTCTTAAGGAAATCCCTAGAAGAAAATATGAAAATTTCAAATGAATTCGGCCTTAATTTATAGGCAAAATTTGGCCATGCACGTCGCTACGCGTGAATCTTGCGCGTCGCGATGCGCCATCGATGCTTGACACTTGTACATGGTTTTGACTAGATGATGACACGTGGTTGTCGGTAGAATTATTGGCTCGAAATCACGATGTGTGAGGGTTTGTAAGTCACGATGCTAACATCATGCTGACGCAATGAATGATGCATGTCGGCAGAGTGAATTATTATGCTGACATCATACTGACGTGTCATTAGGCTGAATTATTGGCTGACGTCATGGTGACGTAATGATGACTCATATACTGATGTGGCGATGATGAGTGTCGGTAGCATAATAACTAAGGTGCGTCGAGACACAGAGAGTGTGTGCGTCGTGATGCGAAATTCCAATTTTGCCATTTTTTTTCCGTTTTTCACTATTTTAGCCCTGATTTGATTCCATTGTGTCCTGAAATCTTATTTATCTATAAAATAACATAAAACACATCAAAATATTCACAAAACTCGAGAAACTATATAAAATAATAAGTAAATGGGTGAAAAATATTGATATATTTTCCGCTTATCAGTATACATGAACATGAATAAACCTAAGAGGGTTTCAAGAAACATTAGGAACATATAGCTTACTCGAGTAGTTAAACATGAGAGGACGATACTCTACTGGTATTTGAAATGATTTAGTTACTTGTATAACTTATTTGGGAATAAGTTAAGTCATATACTGTAAACTTGTAAACCATAATCATGTAATGTGTTAAACTTTTAAACACAATCTTGTAAATCATATATAATTTTCATGATATGTAAATGAAACATATTTTTAAGTAGTGTAACATATAAAGGTAACAAGTATAAAACATGATTATAAAAGTCTAAATCTCGATATTCATGTGAAACTTAAATTTAATTTAAAAAAATATTTGAAATCTAAAAATATGAAAATAATAACATTCAATCACTGAGTTGGTGCCAATCCTACCGTTCGTATTGTCGCATGGAACTGGATGGGGCTTCCTGAGCCAGATTTATGAACATAAGGTTATAATAATGTTTACGATTTCAAACATGTGCATGCATGATGTATGTACTCATGTCGACAAGGAAGCTTAGGGGACTATATGACATCCTAGAATGAGACTGAAATTAAATGAAAAGAAGCTCTAAATTTGGCTATGTGTCACGATGCAAGGTAAGGTGCGTCACATGCCAACCTGAAGCAGTTCGCGTCACGTTGTGACTAACTTTGTGTCATGGCGCGCGCATAATATGCATTTGGTCAGAGAGTTAAACTCTAGGTCACGTCGCGACACAACCCTATAAGCATCCCGATGTGCACATGACATGAATCGGGGTCAGATAGCTCTATTATGTGTCCCGTCATGATGAAACCCTCTAGTTTCTCGACGCGAGCCCGATATCACGGCTACTCATTGATGAACAATAAAAAAATACACATTTATTAAAAGAAAAATTATTTATTTTAAACTTGTACTTTCATTAACCCCCTTAATTTAACATATTTGTGAAATAATAATTAAATTTATGTTATATATATATTTTTTAGGTAAAATACTATTTCGGATGCTCAATAGGAAAATGGATATGAAATTTGAATTCCAAGAAACCTAAAAGGACGTGACAATTAAATTCAAACCGGACTTGGAAAATATTCACCGTGTTTAGATTGGCGACAAAATGAGCTTATGATGTATTTAACTACACATGTATTTTATATAGATATATAAAGAAAACAATACAAAAGAATAAAAACAAACAAAACAAAATTATAATTGTTTTCCACCTTTTGGTGGAAAGAAATTACAAGCTCAACTTGTTGGGAAGCAGCCGTGAGTGCGCAGAGAAAAATTAAAATTATTACGCTGTTTTGCCTTTACCCAAGATCCATTTGTTTTGATTATTCTACAAGCCTAGACATGTTACTATATATTCTAAGCATAAAACTATAAAACATGCAAAGAACATAAACTTAAACATGCTAACTATCATAAGAATTCTAATTAAAATAAAGAAAGAAAAAGACTTACTTGAATCGAAGACTCCTCCAGTCCTCCCTCCAATCTACAAGCTTTTCTCGAACTCAGCAAGCTCTTCCACGTTCCAAAGAGCCACCCAAGTGTGTGGCCTCCAAATATGCACACACCAAAGGCAAAACTCAACGGCAAGACTATGCCTCGAGTGCACAGGTATTTTTCCCTTGGTGCTAGCCTAGGCAAATACCTCAAAACTTTTAACTCGAGGTTCCTCTAGTCAATTAGACTTAAGGATCCTCAAAATCAATGGCTTACTTGCTCACTTATATAAACCCAAGCTATGAAAGGTTTTAGTGTAAAAATTTGTGAAAAATTCTTCGGGTTTATATAGTGCTCCAAAGATAACAAAATTAATTAAGAATCCGATGTGGGATAAAATCTAATTTAATCTTAGCCATTGGATCTTAATTTAGTGGTTTAATAAGATTATAAAATCCTAATAAGAATTTAGGCCGAATCGGAATTCAAAACAAATAATAAATTTTTTTTTACGATTCATATGAATAGTAATTTTTTTAATTCCAATTCCCAAAGTGCCCCTATCGTCATTCACCAATCTCTAAGCCACTATGGAACCTCATAAATGATCTGTTCAATAATTAAACATATTGAACCATTTATGAATAATTCCTACAGCAATCATATATGCTGTTATATTTGTACCGTGCACTATTAACCATTGATTTCGACTTTGTAGTGTGTGACCTTTTGGGTTCCCCTCAAGTTGGATATGAAATGAATCCTGATAATTTAATCGAACATAAATTATCCTCCGACCAGATGGTCGTTCGATTTCAATGATCAAGGTTGACATCTAGCAACATGCCAAGGCCCCCAAATGAGAAAGAAAGATATATATACACTCATTCTGTATACGATTTACATATGATACGATCCTTCGCCTCACTGTATCCCCACCTATTGACCTAGGGTACGGAAAGTGTCTACCATATGGTCAAAGGTATGATGTTGATAATGTCATGAATCGTGCTAACCCAAGAATCTCACATGATTCTTCCGCTGTGGCCACAGTCTCAAGCACTGATCACACATATCAAACCGCGAACTGGAATACTATTCTTATAAGAAAATATTATCCGAGAGAGTGGCGATTCTCTGTTGTATCCTTACAAACTTCATATGTTTCAATAAATTACCCAATCATACCCATATGATCGGATTTTTTGAACCGGGGAATGAGAATGTCAAAGTTATTTGATCCACACATACGATTGTAAAGACCTCAAGTTTAAGAATTAGTCATATAATTGATACATGAAAGTTCTCACAGACATATGGGATAAACACTCCATATGAAAACTTTCGGCGGTCAGTTCGATGGACACGAGCAACTCATGTATCCATGTGATACACCAAGCGGACGGATCTCCGCTAGTAGCCTTTGAGATCAGCTACCCCACTTAAGGGCAGATCATATCATCATGCTAGTCCTCTCCACTTTGTGAATGTAGATATGGTACAGAGGTGTGCCACGCTGTCCGGGCTCGTAGCCCGATCGGGAGTATGAAGTAGCCTACGGGGGACTAAACCGGAGAATAAAGGAGTCGCCACCCAGTGTGAACTGGGAAATGATTTAAGGCCGCACTCATCCATTGCAAGGGAAGACCTCAAATCATTGGGATGTATCAAATCCCAAATCCCGAGTCCAAAGAATCCGTCAATTCCGAACTAGATCTCAAGTTACATACTGGGGTGAGTTTTTACCTCAAGCCCCGAAATCCACAAAACCACAATCTGTAGCTCAAGCTGTAAAAATATTTTCTGAAATACGATTCTTTTCAAAAACATTCGAAATCCTTTCTTTAAAACACCTGAAATCATTGAAAACATTATTCTCGTCTGTTCAACTATTGAAAACTTAACACACACACACACACACATGAATATGCATATATGCATTCTCATGCTTCTTTCTACTCTAGTTATGTTCTTACCAACATGTGCTTAAATGTCGACATAATACTTGTTCAAACTAACATGCTAAATTCATCTTACATTCATACATATCCATATATATATGCTCGCATCAAACCATCACAATTTAGCTTACCTTTCTAACTTACCTGCTAATGGCTCACAGCAATAAATTATACAATTTATATTCACACACATACACTCGAAGTTCTACTACTATGTCATATATCAAACATATATATAGTTTCCACTGCCATCGTTCTTAAACTTCTTAGTCATTTCTAACTATCCACCTGTACTCGAGAATCTCATACTTTGCATAATTCATTCATTCAGGTTCTTTATCACTTTATATATTTTCGTATCTATCCTTATTTTGCTAATAGTCTTATATAACACATTAAATACAGTTTTCTTTCATATCTTTAGTTCATATCTGATTATCTCGTTTATAACTCTAATCCCATTCCCTAAGGTGTAGTTTCTACATCCCCCATACCCAAGTCTCAAGTATATTAGGTTTATCAGTATTTACTCTCGCTTCCTGTATACGCTTGTACACTGTCATTCTTGTATTTCAATCTAAAGCTTACTGATGACTGTTTATTTATATACCTATCTACATACATTTCTTTACCTCTAAATGCTCATGTCTGTCTTTTACTCATATATATGTCTAGAACTACTTATTCTTACCTACATGTACATACAATACACTTGCCTCCTCTTTCTACATTGATCTTTATATATATAAATATATACAAGTTTCATACGTATCACCCTATTTAACTTTATTGTGTTTATAATGCCGAACATCATTAAACATTCTAAGCATTTCTAGTATGAGTTGCTTACCTGGCTAGACGAACACTCCTAATCCCGGTCCGATCTGTCAAACAATTAACAACGCAAGGTTAGTACCGCTATTTGCGGAAACTTCCAACTTTTCTAAAACAACTACGGGCATCCTCGGAACACCCGAATCAACTCTAATACTACGATCTGAACTTCATTACTCTAATACATGCTCACTTGCTATTCTAAACTAGCTAGATGGGTCAAATTCTCGTTTTACGTGTTTACGGTAAAACTTGCGAAAAAGTTTCCGCAAACGCTACGGAAGGGTCTCAAACCCTCCGAACTAATCCAAAATTACTTAATTACCCTCGCAATGCCATATATACATCATAACTATGTTTACGACCAATTACGCTCAATCAAGCGAGAAACTCTGTTTTACCGGAATCTCGCTAAATCTACTGGATCGATCATATCTCATCCGATTCACCCCGGATTCTACCTCATTTATCGTTTTAACGTATAAAGACATGTCCAATTCATTTCATGCAAATTCGTTGCACTACGAAACTACCGGAAACATCCGAATACAAATTGATATACTTGAAAATAATAAAATCTAAACGGAGAGTCGTACCGAAATTCCGAGGCCATATTCGGACTCCCCTCGGCCATACGAAAGCGCTGGTGTGATCGGATTTCCGATCGGAGCTACTGTTCACATGGGTGCTACAGTGCACGTGCCACTTTCCTCCTCGATTCACGTGCTTCCGGCCGCTGTTCGGTGAAACCGACTCCGCACACTCGAAGTACTCTCCGAGGGCTTCGATTTGGTAGGTGGCTCGGGCCGTGAAAAGAACCGACGAACAGGATCCACGAAACCCATTTCACGCCCAAAAAAAAGCTCCTCGCCGTCGCCGTTGCCGGCATTGTCACGACCGCCGCCTGTCGTCTTCGTGTTCGCCGTTGCTGGGTGGTCGGTTCTACACCGGCGCGCCGACATGTGCGGGTAGAGGAAGGATGAAGGGTTTTGTCATTTTTGCAATTTACTGAAACCTTGGGGCTTTATATAATGCCCTGGCAAATATCATATCAGCCCATGCGAAAATAACAAATCAGTCCATGTTCTAGAACTCTTTAGAAATTCGTAATTTCGGAGCCCTTCTGATACGATTCTCGAAACGTGTTCAACACGAAAATTGTTTGTATCAGACAAATGAGTCCAATGGTCCAAAAATCAGCTCTTTCGGAGTTCGTTTGCTCAATTCGTGTCTAAAACAACAAACTTTACGCGTTTTACGAAAATCGCGTAACTGACTTTTAATCTCATGCATTTTCCAACGCGACGTAAATTCATAAAATAATATTCCAACTCATATAGCCTCACTTAAACTCTTATTCTTCCTCATCCTCATGCTCCGAGACTAAAACAGCTGTCCGAGAATCTTCTAGAACGATCCCGAAAATCTGGGATGTTACATTCACCCCTCCTTATAAAAATTTCGTCCTCGAAATTTCTCCGTCCTTACAACTACTGATTCCAACCCGATCTCACGAGCGGAAACTATCTTACTCTAACTCCACTGGTATCACTTCTCTGTCTCAACAGTTAACTAGCCACTATCTATAAACTAGAATAGATAATAGCTCATCTATGGCTTTAAACTAACTATACTAGTCTAATTCTCATTTCTGGCTATACTAATCTGGCTCTTATCTTGGACCGTACTACTCCGATTCTTATCTTGAATCATCTGGCCTCACTCGGGCCCTAAACTGATTCTATCTTACCCTTGCTGATTCTCTGATCCAAAGGCCGCAAAAGTACAAACTTAATCCAATATCTTCCTATACGAAGATAGCTAATCTATTCATAACAAATGAGTCACCCATGGACTCATATCCAAGCAAACAAGGCACTGAAGAATACAACCATATCACGTCAAACAATCATAGAAGATACATACAAGACCTATGTGGTCTTTACCAAACCGAAGACAATTTCCGACAGCTGGATCCCCACTATTGCAGTCACTGACTTCTAAACTATGCTACTGACTCTAACTCTTAAACCATGCTCTGATACCATCTTTGTAACATCCCGCCTAGGCCAGGATGCTACCGGCAGGAGACAGGCTAAACCCATCTCCCTAAGCCTCTGAATCTACCGAAATTTCGGCATGATGTAATCGTAACATCATGCAACCTGGCCTGTAGCCAGCATCCATATACATCAAGAAACACATGAAGGGGTTTTTCTAGGGACTAAATCCGGTAACGGAGCGGAAGCGGTGAAAATCGTATTTTCAGATTTCAAAACTTTCTCTCAGATTAATTAAATAAACATATTTATTTAACATTCCAATAATCAAATTATGAAAACAAAAATTCAAATGAATCATATTCAAGTGAATTTACCAAATTACCCTTACATGGTATTTTTGTCCATTTTAGTCCGAAATTGATCTAATCAATTTTGAATGATTCTAAATCATTTCTAAGATGAACTTAGCATGTTCAAAACATCAAAAACACCAAAGCAACAAAAATCCCAATTTTGCTATCTTGGCCGAGAGCCTCCTTAGGGGGGGTTTGTGCATTTTGTCATTTCATGCATCAAAACACATCATGATGTAATCCAATCAACATGAAACTTTATATGCATCATATACACATCCAAATGCATAACATAAATGAAAAGCCCCAAATTTGGAATTAGTTATAAACCCTAATTTTTCAATTTCCACAAATTGGACAAATTAGACTAAATACACCAAATCAATTACTTCAATCATCTTTCTTACATCCAATCCAAGTCTCAACACAGTGAAACAACTCAAGATCAAATCTAGGTCATCTTAGAGTGGATCAACTGTAGGGTTTTTAGGGGAATATCGGTAATGCAGCGGAAGCGGTGGAAAATCAAATTTTCCGATTTCAAAACTTTTTCTCGGATTAATTAAATAAACATATTTATTTAATTATCCAATAATCAAATCATGAAATAAAATTCAATAAATCATATTGAAGTGAATTTACCGAATTGCCCTTACACTTGGTATTTTGTCCATTTTAGTCCGAAATTGATCTAATCAATTTTGAATGATTCTAAATCATTTCTAAGATGAACTTAGCATGTTCAAAACATCAAAACACCAAGGCAACACAAAATCCCATTTTTTCATCCTTGGCCGAATGCTCCATTTGGTGGGCAAATTGTGCATTTTGTCATTTCATGCATCAAAACACATCAAGATGTAATCCAATGAACATGAAACTTTATATGCATCATATACACATACAAATGCACAACATAAATGAAAATCCCCAAATTTGGAATTGGTAATGAACCCTAATTTTTCAATTTCTTCAAATTGGACAAATTAGACCAAATTGGTTAAATCCACACTTCAATCATCTTTCTTCCATCCAATCAAGTCTCAACACAATGAAACAACTCAAGATCAAATCTAGGTCATCTAAGAGTGGGTCAACAACTCTAGATTAGCAATAAGGTTTCCAAAACCACAAAAGAACACTTATTACTACAATAGCCATAAGCTTCCTTCATCACACATGCTCTACACTTTCTCCAAAAGTTCCATCATCAAAAACACAAAGAAAAAAGAAAGAAATAACCTAAGAACATCATATGTTAAAGCCTAGATCCTAAGGAACATTTTCCTTTCTAATAGCAAGTTGGAAAAACTTACTAAAATCCAAGCTTTCTTTGATTTCTTCTTTCTTTCTCACAAGTTTCCTTTGTTTCCATTAATGGAGTTTTTCTTTAAAGTGTATTAGGTTATGAAATGAAATGAAATGAAAACAATATATATGTGTACAAAACTTGCCTTGGCCGAAATTACCTAGCCAAATACAAGTTTTTGCAATTTCAATTTCATTTCACTTATTATTAAATCAACTTGCATAAATATCTAAAAACAACTTTATTAGATATTTTATTAAAGTCAACAAAGGCAACTAATATCATTTACAACAAATATCCTAATGTAAGATATTTATATTTTAATTAATTTAATCATTTAACAATTAAATAATTAATTAATTAATCAAATACAAATATATTAAATATATGTATAATATTTACATTAAATATTAAAAATATATTTTTATTTAGGATATTAGTCAAATATCTCAATTTGACATTTAATTAATATGTATTTAAAATAATCAAGTATTAAATGTAAATACACAACAATTAAAGAAATGACTATCGGGTCCCTACACATGTATTTTGCGTTTAACATTTAAACGACTTTATAAACAATCAATATTGTTTATTAATGTTGCTCTAGTGCTCTACGAGTTTATTTCATTATTGAGACTCTCTAGATTCAGGCATATCCGTCACGAAATCCAATTTCGTGTCCATAATTTATCCACCCGTAAATTATGACGATCACGGATAATCTGGCTGAATCATACAGGTCGAGGTCATTGCATACGTATAATCTCTCCGTCACAGGTATCCGGATAATCCCAGAGATATAGATGTAAACGTCAAATCTCTATAGGTATTATCCCATCGACGTATTCATTAGCAATCTCTAAATAACATTCGGAACTTACTTCTAAAGTTTACTGTGGCCACAGATTTAACAGACTGTTAATTATATATGGACTACCTATGCTCTGTACACAGAACTGACGGATCCTATCTTGACACACACAGGATATCCTGAGGATCAGTCCACACCCAACGAACATGCGGAGGTCTGATCTAAATAGATCGGTGATGTGACTGTCATCTAAGTGTGGAGGATATCTCATACATCCATAGTGGTGTCTCAAGTCGAAGGACCACTATGCTACTCAACCAGAGAAGATTCTTATTGACGTTGGTGTACCATCCATTAAGAATCTTCGGTGAGCCGTTCAGTGTTTATCTATTATAAACACCTACATGTCTATACGAGTCTCTCTAGACTCATAGTTCATTGGGGTAAACCATCAGACCAAGTCTCGATATACGACATGTACTGGTCTTAACGGATTTGACTAACCAACCCTGTTAGTGAATCTTGACCAGGAACTTTATTTGATAATATACATTTAGCAGTGACACTTCCCAATGTCAATTACAAACTAACTTTGTAACTGTGTACTGCATTATATATTATCGGCCTTTGTCTAATATACACATATCACTAAATCACATTTAGTTTCAATCTAATAGTAATTAGATCGAATACGTATGTAAGAACAAGAGGTGCAACCACAAATAAGTAATATTATGGAATAAGGGGATGTTCGTATTCATGAATCAGACATAAATACGGTGCGGATTGGCGCTCTGAGCACCAACCCCAACATCAACAACTCTAGATTAGCAACATGGTTTCAAAAACCTTAAAAGAATGCTTACAACTACAGTAGTCACAAGCTTTCTTCATCACACATGCTCAACACTTTCAACAAAGTTTTCCATCATCAAAACACAGAAATAAAGAAAAGAATAACTTAAAAACATCATATGTTAAAGCATAGATCATAAGAAACAATTTCATATCTAATAGTAAGTTTGAAAAACTTACTAAATCCAAGCTTTCCTTAAGCTTTATCTTTTTCTTCTTCACTTTTTCTTTGGTTTTTCTCTTTAATGGAGTTTGTGAAAAGTGTATAAGGTTAACCAAATGTAAATGAAATGAAAACAATTTATACTTGCACAAAAAATGCCTTGGCCGAATTTCATGCAAGCATATACAACAATTTGAATTTCAATTTCATTTCATAAACATTTGATAAAGTAAATTAAATATCTAAGTAACTTTAAAGATATTTATTTAAGTCAACAAAGGCAACTTTAATCATTTCAAAACAAATATCTAAAGTTAAGATATTTATATTTTAATTATATTAATCATTTAACAATTAAATAATTAATTAATTAATTAAATACAAATATCTTAAATATATGTATTATATTTACATTAAATATCAAATACATATATTCATTTATGATATAAGTCAAAAATCTCAATTTGACATTTAATTAATGTGTATTTAAAATAATCAAGTATTAAATGTAAATACACAACAATTAAAGAAATGACTATCGGGTCTCTACACATGTATTTTGCGTTTAACCTTTAAACGACTTTATAAACAATCAATATTATTTATTAATGTTGCTCTAGTGCTCTACGAGTTTATTGTTGGGGTTGGTGCTCATAGCGCCAATTCCCGGTTGTATTTCCTTGTAAATACTTCTGTAAAACATTATTATATGAATAATTGTGGGAACACAGTGAGATCTGGGCGACGCATGCTGTTCTAGGCTCGGGGGCCTAGTTGGGAGTACGGAGAAGCCAACAGAGGACTAAACCGGAGAGTGATGGAGTCGCCACCCGGTGTGAACCGGGACAAAGATTTAAGGCCGCACTCACCCCTCGCAAGGGAAGACCTCAAACCATTGGGTTCGGAACGGTCCCTTACTTATGCCACTTGTAATGTAAAGATTTATGCGATAATCCAACCAAGCCTATGACATATATTTCCAAGTGCACCACAATCTTAAATTCACATGCTCAAAAGTAAAGTTTACATCTAACATACATGAAATCAAATCTTATTGCCAAATTCACATGCTTAAAAGTAGGCCTTTGCAACAACAAGCACATAACGTCACAAGAATTCAATCATTCATGTAAACATAAACACAAACAGTCATGGTATCATTTGCATGTAATCAAAATGACGACAACACAGATGCATAAATCATGATACAGTAAGCCAAGACTAAAGTAGATAATGCAATCATAGGGAATAAACATGCTTTTCATTATTATGTGCACAAAGATAAGAACGACTATGTGTGGTTTCATCAAAAAAATCACTTAAGAAATAATTATACATGGCATGTGATGAATATGTCTCAGTTCAGTGTGTTCGCGTTCGTGTAGCGTTCGTAAACGCGTTCGAACGAAACTGAAACAGAATGCTCACGTTCGTAGGGCGTTCGTGAACGCGTTCGAACGGAAATGAGACCTGATGCATGATAAGGCAAAATGCATGCGCGTTCGAGTTGCGTTCGTGAACGCGTTCGAACGGGAACAGACCTGATACATGAAATACTTACGTTCGTAGAGCGTTCGTGAACGCATTCGAACGAAAATGAAACAGAATGCTCACGTTCGTATGGCGCTTGTTAACGCGTTCGAACGGAAATGAAACAGAATGCTCACGTTCGTATGGCGTTTATTAACACGTTCGAACGGAAATGAAACAGAATGCTCACGTTCGTATGGCGTTTGTTAACGCGTTCGAACAGAAATGAGACCTGATGCATGATGAGGCAAAAGTGTATGCGCGTTCGAGTTGTGTTTGCGAACGCGTTCGAACGGGAACAGACCTGATGCATGAAATGGGACGCGATACATGAAAGCTAAAGGGGCGCGTCGAAGTAGTGTCATGAAGGTGGCCTTTTAGGCTCTTCATCTCTCAAATAGAGGACCTTTGGACTAACTCACTAAGCCCATGCGCACATATTACATAATAAAGTGCAATAAACAAAGATGCATAAAGAAAGGGTTTTGTAAAATAGTGATGAATCGCGTAATAAACAGCGCGGCAAAACATCATGGCAAAGGTAGCCTTATGGCATTTTCCCTCGAATGGAGGACCTTAAAACCACCCTAGTTAAGCCCATGCGCTCGATTGCATCATGCACACAAACGATTAAAGATAATAAATTTAAACTTAGTGTGTCCGATTGAACGTATCTTGCATTCAACCGAACACACCTTAATCGGTACGGCGAAGCATCGTGGTAAAGGATTTTAACCCCTCCAATTAGGGGACCTTACATCGCACTTACTAAGCCCATGCACTCGATTGCATCATACATAAACACGCAAAATACAGAATTTAAATGACAAAAAGATAAATAAACCAAAGCAATTTAAAATAAACAAGTGTCGTTTACTCAAGTGGTACGTGGAGTTGTATCCCGAGTGCAGATCATACTACCGTCCATTTGGAATCGGCTATGAAATTTACGTCCGGGTTTCCATCCTATATACCACGAAAGACAACACTTTTCCATTCATCCAATACCCATGACACACATCATTCACAAACAAGATTCAACAAATAATTAAAATACGACCAAAATAAATAACGAAAATCAAATAAAGATGAGTGTGAAGAATACCCTCAGGTCTAACCTTTTAATTGTCCTCGGACTTGCGTTTTGCGGAGATCGGAAGGGGTGAAAGTTCCTTACTTTTTCGGTTCACTAGTTTCGCGTTTTGGCTCGCTGTTCCACTGTTTTTCCCACTATTTTGGCGTCGTTTTGCTGCTGTTTTTGACGTATTTTTGCTTGCTGTTTTGGTGTTTTTTTAAGGGGTTTAAGTGCAGATTTTTTTTGTTGTAATTTTTGGTGATGGAGAGCTGCTGTATAGGATTAGTTTCGGTGATATGTGGGGGGTTTACGGAGGTGGTTAGGGTCTGTATGGGTGGTTGTATTGGCTACAGAAATTCGACTATGGAAGATGAGATGGAGAGAAAATTTTCTGTCTTGGGCGTGTAGAGAGAGTCTGAAGGGCTAGGGCTTGGGCGTGACTTAGGTTGTGTGTCCAGCCGAATGGCTTTGGTGAAGAGTGGTTTATATAGAGAAGGGTTAAGGTTGACAAGGGAAGGGACTTGGTTTCCAAATTAGGAGTCCTAAGAATGGTATACACAAGATTGAGGGGGGACAAAATATTTTAAATTAGGAAGTCAATTAATCTAAATTGGTAGATGTCTTATTAGATTAGGAAGTCAAATATTGATTTGTATTATTTAGGCATCTAATATTTTAATTGGTTAAGATTGATTTTAATTAGGTATATGTTTATTTAATGTCTCTTTTAATCTGGTATAAGATATATTCAAATTAGGCATGATTTAGTTCAAGTTTGGTAAATACTTTATTTAATTATTTGATTAGTTATTTTAATATCTTATTAGTTAATGTTTTAATTAATATTTATTCATTTAATTTGGGATGTGTTTTATGGGCTTTGGGGAGCTAAATGGGCTGGGGTGTGAGGCTAGCAGCAAAACCAGAATTACCGACACCGTTCGAACGCCTCCTCGAACGTGACACGAACGCTCGAAATCTGCTTTCCGTTCGAACGCCTACACGAACGCAGCACGAACGAAAACAGTGAACCTTGTTTATTCTGAATTTCCCTTCCGATATCCGTTTCCCGCGGTTTTCATGACTCAAAAGGTAGTGCCTCCAAATGAGACTCATCATCGGGTTTCACATGCAAAAATGCAATGCCTACAGTCGCCCCACTTTGATGGGACTCGTGCGGTGTGTGACAGTGACAGTCCTATCAAAGTCTAAGCAATGCATTTTTTTATACTTACCTGGCTAGCTAGCTGTCTCGAGCTAAGCTGATACTGCAGTGGATCTCGATCCTGAGATGCATCTTGGTACTTCTGATGATGTGGACTTCGCCTGAAAAAGGATGTGATGTGGAGCCTCGCTCCTCAGCCGATATGGGTTTCTCCTCAAGCTGATATAATGATGTGGAGCCTCGCTCCTCAGCGACGACAGGGCTTCGCCCCCAAGCTGGTATAATGATGTGGAGCACGCTCCTCAGCCGATATGGGCTTCGCCCCCAAGCTGATATAGTGATGTGGAGCCTCTCCTCAGCCGAATCTTCGCCCCCAAGCTGATATAATGATGTGGAGCCTCGCTCCTCAGCCGATATGGGCTTCGCCCCAACTGATATAATGATGTGGAGCCTCGCTCCTCAGCCGATATGGGCTTCGCCCCCAAGCTGATATAATGATGTGGAGCTTCGCTCCTCAGTCGATATGGGCTTCGCCCCCAAGCTGATATAATGATGTGGAGCCTCGCTCCTCAGCCGATATGGGCTTCGCCCCCAAGCTGATATAATGATGTGGAGCCTCGCTCCTCAGCCGATATGGGCTTCGCCCCCAAGCTGATATAATGATGTGGAGCCTCGCTCCTCAGCCGATATGGGCTTCGCCCCCAAGCTGATATAATGATGTGGAGCCTCGCTCCTCAGCCGATATGGGCTTCGCCCCCAAGCTGATATAATGATGTGGAGCCTCGCTCCTCAGCCGATATGGGCTTCGCCCCCAAGCTGATATAATGATGTGGAGCCTCGCTCCTCAGCCGATATGGGCTTCGCCCCCAAGCTGATATAATGATGTGACTGCCGCTCTTCCCGCTCGACTTTTCACGCTCACAAACCCACCCGTGAGGGCTACAACACAGAACAAACAACAAACAATATGCAATATAGGTTACGTGTATGCATGTATGCAGGAGTTTTCTTATTCCGTTGGGTTAGGTCCTCCACTGGCGACCAAGTCTTCTCAAGCAAAGTATAACTTCAACCTGTCAACATTGATTGGTTCCGTGAATTCATTTCCCTCGAGGTCTGACAACTTCACTGCTCCGTTTCCCATGACTTTCTGACGACGTAAGGTCCTTCCCAGTTTGGCCTGAATTTCCCTCTTGGATCTGTCGTCGACGGCCTCGACTGCTTAAGTACCAAATCACCCTTTCTGATCTTTGTGGGACGTACTTTCTTGTTGAAGGCCCGGGCTAGTCTCTTCTGGTACAACTGCATGTGATGTAAAGACCTCATCCTCTTCTCATCTATCTAACAGTGCTAACTGATCAAATCTCTGTGCAGCCCACTCTGACTCAGGTAACTCTGTCTCTGCTAGTACTCTCATAGACTGTATTTCCACTTCCACTGGCAGTATCCGCTTCCATCCCGTACACCAAGGAATAAGGCGTTGCACCCGTTGCTGTTCTGACTGACGTTCTGTACCCCCACAAGGCATATGGTAGTTTCTCAGCCCAATCCCTGCAGTTCTCTGTCATCTTAGCCAGAATTGTCTTTACAGTCTTGTTGGCTGCCTCAACTGCCCCATTCGCCTGTGGCCTGTAAGGTGATGACTTATGATGGCCTATCCCGTACCTCTGTAACATTGCTTTCGTCTCTCCTTGAAACTGGACCCCGTTGTCCGTCACTATATGATGCGGCATACCATAACGACAAATGAGGTTTCGTGCTATGAACTTGGCCATCTGTTTTGCCGTAACGTTCCGGAATGACTCAGCTTCTACCCACTTCGAGAAGTAATCCACTGCTACTACTATGAAGCGATGCCCATTAGATGCATTTGGTCGGATTTCCCCGATCATGTCGATCCCCCATGCTGAGAACGGCCATGGCTCTGACAGCCCGTGCAACTCTGTATGTGGCAGATGACTCAGATTACCATGTACTTGACAGTCGTGACAGTGCTTTACCATCCTTGCGCAGTCTGCCTCCATAGTCGACCAATAAAACCCTTGTCTCACTATCTTGCGGGACAAGTTCAACCCATTCATGTGCGGACCACATACCCCGGCATGTACCTCTTCCATCACTTTCTGAGCCTCTTCTTTCTCAAACATTTCAACTGAATGCCGTTAGCTTGCCTTTTGTACAGTTCTCTTTTCAAGATCACATACTGAGAGGCCAACTTCTGAATGGCCAATCTATCTTTTCTGCCTGCCCCTTCTGGGAATTCTCCGTGCTCTAGATACCTCTGAATGTCATGGTACCAAGGTTTACCGTCGTCAATTTCCACTCCCAGAACTTTCCCTGTCTCATAAATCGGCCTGTTTGCTGTAGTCAATACCAACGGTCTCATCACTAACTTTTCTGGATTTTCCCAAGTAGCTGCAAGTGTGGCCAGTGCATCTGCCATCTGATTCTCTTCTCGTGGCAAGTGCTGAAACTTACAATTGGGGATGGCCTGTGCCAACTCTCTGAGGTGGAAGAGATATGGCTTCAGCCGTTCTTCTTTCAATTCCCATTCCCCTTGTAACTGACGGATTACCAGCATCGAATCTCCGTAGACCTCCACACCTTTGGCTTTCAAGGCTATCAATGCAGTCAACCCAAAAGCGCATGCTTCATATTCGGCCATGTTGTTTGTTACTCTGAATGTCAACCTCTTGGCCATGGGCAAAGTTTCTCCCTCGGGGGTCACTATCACAATTCCAATTCCGGCTCCTTTGTAATTAACTGCTCCGTCGAAGTACACTTTCCATCCTTGAACTGCTATAGCACTGACTTCTTCATCTGGGAACTCAAACTTATACTGATCCCCCTCGATAGGCTGTAGTGCTAGGAATTCTGCCACTGCTCGCCCTTTGATCACCTTGGAGGTAAGGTAATCAATGTCAAACTCCGTCAACAATACTAACCATCTGCCCAACTTTCCCACTAGTGACGGCACTGAATGCAGATACTTCAAAGGGTTCTCCTTCGCCACTACTTGGATCTTGTAGGACTGGAAGTAATGCCGCAACTTTCTGGAAGCCCATACTACCGCCAAACAGATCTTCTCTACCTCTTGATAACGAGCCTCATACGGGAGCATCTTCTTACTTAGATAATAGACTGCATGTTCCACTCCTGTCTCATCTGCTTGTACCATCATCGCCCCCAGTGCTCCTGATTCGATAGCCAAATACAATATTAAGGGCTTGCCCGGTCTTGGAGGTTTCAATACAGGAGGCTTTACCAAGTACTCTCTGATTCTGTCGAAGGCTGTCTGACACTGTTCATTCCATCTCACTGGCTGATCTTTTCTCAACAGTTTGAAGATAGGCTCACATACCGATGTCAACTTGGCGATGAACCGACTGATGTACTGAATCTTTCCCAAGAATGCCCTGACTTCTTTTTCTGTCTTCGGTGTAGGCATTTCTGCGATTGCCTTGATTTTCTCGGAGTCTACCTCTATTCCTCCATTCCCACTGTATGACCAAGCATTCCCTGATGTTACCCACCACAAACACATTTCTTGGGATTCAGCCGCAAGTTGTATCTGTCAACTCTCTGAAGGAACCTCTCCAGTGCTTCAATGTGCCCAACTCTTGTCTCTGATTTCACCATCATGTCATCCACATACACCTCAATCTCTTTGTGCATCAAGTCGTGGAAAAGTGTGGTGGCCATCCGCTGATAAGTAGCCCCCGCATTCTTAAGCCCAAATGGCATCACTTTGTAGCAATAAGTACCCCACTCGGTGACAAAGGCAGTCTTGTGCTTATCTTCCTCTGCCATGAGGACTTGATTATACCCTGAAAACCCATCCGCAAATGAGTACATAGCAGACAAAGCCGCACTATCAACCAGAACATCTATGTGCGGTAATGGAAAATCATCTTTCGGGCAAGCCTTGTTGAGATCTCTGTAATCCACACACATTCTAACTTTTCCGTCTTTCTTTGGCACTGGTACAATGTTAGCCAACCACTCGGGATACTTCACTACTTCTAGGAACCCCACATCTATCTGCTTCTTAATTTCTTCTCTGACTTTCTCAGCCCATTCTGGTCTCATCCGTCGAAGCTTCTGTTTCACTGACCTCATATTCGGATAAGTTGGAATTGTGTGTTGGGCAATGCTTCTGTCTATCCCAGGCATGTCTTCATAGGACCAAGCAAACACTTTGGCATATCTGATCAATACTTCTTCTAGTTTCTCCCGTTCTTCAGCGGTAACTTCACTTGCAATCAGAATTTCCTTGGGATTCTCAGGTGTACCAAGGTTAAATGCATTTGTTTTGGCCGAGCTGATATCAAATATGCTTGATTCGTGCAGAGTAAAAGGAAATGACTCAGGCAAGTAAGCAAAAGAGATGTCTTTATTATTGGATAATGCGGAAGTACATTCAAACAAATCAGGAAGGTAAATGTCTTCATCACTCATAGACATTTCTTCCTCTACAACCGGGTCCTCCTCAGGCTTTTCGTTTTCTCCCAGAGTCAGGCTTTCCAACTTCATCAATTCTTCTTCCCATTCTCTGCTTCCACAGCTTCTTTAACCAGCGGTTTCTCACCCAACAAATCCTGGAAGATCTCAAATCCCGGTACCACAATTCCATTGACTTCCACAGGTTCAGGCTCCCCTTGATACCCTGAAGCTTTCACAAAACATTCCATCAGTTTCAGGCCCTCTTTCTTGACCCTTGGCTTTTCTTCATCAGACTTATATCCCAAACCTCTCCGAGTGGTCTGTCCTCTGAAATCTGGCAATTTCGAACCTTCACCCGGTTCAAACTTCATTTTCTCCATAATCTTGGCCACCCTAGGATCCACCCACTCCTCAAAAGTAGCTGACACCTGAAACCTGAAACCTCGTGAAAGGTTGTATCTCCAAGGCAGCCACGGCATTGTCTAACTCAGCCCGGATGGTAACAACTTCTCCCTCATACGGGAACTTGATCATCTGATGCAAAGTGGAAGGCACGCCCCCAAGTTTGTGAAACCAAGGTCTTCCCAACAATAAGGCAAAAGTGGCTGGAATGTCCAGCACTGTGAACTCAACCTCATCTTCAATCGGTCCCACCTTGACCATAGCCACAAAGGTACCCTCAACTCCCCTTTTGCTATCATCATAAGCCTTAATAGTCATACTGGAGGGGTCCAAGTCTGTTGCTTTCATACCCAATCTCGCCAGAATTTTCAGCGGGCACACATTGATGGACGAACCGTCATCCACCATCACACATGAAGTTTTCTTGCCCCTCACTTCGGCCCTGATAAATAAAGGCCTATTATGATTCCTCCCCTCCGGCGGAAGTTCATCCTCAGAAAAGGATATCTGCAAAGCTTCTTTCTGAACTGACCCAACAAACATTGCAGGGTTGGCATCTTCCGGTACCACAATTTTGCTCAAGGCCTCAACCATGGCCTGTCTATGCTCTCGGGATGCACATAACAGTTCCCAAATACTCAATTGCGCTCTAGTCTTCCTCAATTGCTTCAGCACTATGTCCCCCTCAGTATTTTCTGCAGTCTCAACCACTTCCCTACCATCTGTCAAATTTCCTTACCCTTTTCTGCCGTATCATTGTAAAAGCGACCCGCTACGCGTCATTCCCCTTACTTCTTCCTCATCACTGCTAGAGAAATCAAGCCAAAAGCTTTTCCCTGCCCCGTCTCATCTCATCTTCACTAGTACTATCCCAGATTCCCAGGCAAAAGGCTTGAGGGTGAAAGGTTTTTAGGACAAGATCTTCTGGGAGGCCTGAATTGATCATATAGGCTGGTGGTGGTACGGCGCGGTAATTGGGTAAGGGGTTTTCTGTGTGTGTCAGGCTGTTCTGTTTTGGGTCAGGTATTTTCTTGGAGTCTATCAGGTCTTGGATCTCATGGCGGAGTCGGGCGCAATTGTCAGTGTCATGGCCCTTCTGTTGGTGAAAGTGACAGTAAAGGCTGAGATTGAAATGTGGTGGTGGTGGGTTTGGGATAGGTTTGGCTTCCAAGGGTTTTAAGAGCCCTTGCCTCTTCAGTTTCTCTAGCACCTTGGACAGGGGCCTCCTCAAGTTGGAAAACTGTCGGTTCCGGATAGCGGCAACCTCAGCAGCAGAAACGGGCTTTGCTCCCGATGTACCCCCAATAGGCCTCCTGTTCAAACCATAGAATTTTCTATTCTCGGCCTCTTCTTCCTCAATATCCATGACGTTTCCCTCAACTGCCGAAAGTCAGTAATCATGGAGGTCATCCTCCTCAGCTTCCCATAGATAGAGGGCTTGGTGCCCTTGATGATCATTTTGATCTGGTCTTTCTCAGAGGGCCTAGTCTGCATTTTCAACAACTGACCCCTCCATCGGTCCACATACTCCTTAAAATTCTCCTCCAATTTATGCTTAACATTCTCCAGATCGCAGAGCGACAGATCGATCTCTAAGTCAGTGACGTACTGCTTCAGGAAAGCATCAGCTAACTCCCTCCAATCTTCCTTTACTTTCTTCTCCAAACTGTGGTACCATACCACGGGAGCTCCCTCGAGCGACATTCCAAACATTTTCTGCACTTGGCGCTGAGACAGGCCAACTGAACTCATGACTGATACAAACTGTCGGAGATGCACCCTCGGATCCCCATTTCAGTTAAACTTAGCCATATCAGGCATCTTGAACTGTGCCGGCAACTGTTCCTCGAAAGTCAGTGTGTCATAATCCAGCAGATCCTCATTCTTACCCCTCATCTTGCGGGTAACTGACTCAACCTGATCCCGGAGTTTCTGTAACTCTGCCTGAGACCCAGATACTCGGCCTGCTGCATACTCTGCCATATCATCATCAAAAGCGGGGGTATCATCCCCCAATCTGTTCGGAGATTCCTCTTGCCTCACATTTTCAGAATTTCCCCCAGCATGGGGCACAGCCATACCAGCCACAGCAGTAGTCAAGGCTTGCAGCTGTTCAGTAATCTTTGTGAGACTGTTTTCCAACTGATCCATTCGGGACACTTCATTATCTGATCCACTCATGGTTCCAACCGTTCTCTTAGTGAGTCTGGTTTTCTCCCTAACCCAAACGGTATCTATCGTGTCTTTTAAGACACAGAGGGTGTTAACAAGGCGTATGTATGCATGAGGTGCACAAGAAGCATATAACATATATTAAATCAAATAAAATTCTCAAACAAATCGGCCTATTATCATTTTAGAAGCTTTTGGGCTAACTGTCATAATAGTGAATCCGTCCCAGTTTAAATGGCCCAACGAATTCATGTCTTATGGCAAGGAGCCCAACTAAATCCAAATGATAATATCCCGAACACAATCATAAAACGGCCATTGTTATTTAGAAGCCTTTGGCCCAATAGTCATAAGATACGTTCTTGTCCCAGTTTAAATGGCCCAACAAGCCCATATCTCATGACAAAAGATCCAGATGGATTCAAATAGCAATGTTCCCAAACATAAGCATACAAGGAAGATATCATAAACATAAAAAGGTAAATTCTACCGTGTGGCCCATCATCATTTCAGAAGTTCTGGGCCTAATTGTCATAAGATACGAACCTGCCCCAGTTTAAATGGCCCAGCAAGTTCGCATTTTTTGACAAATAGTCCAGTTCATCGAAATGATAATGGTCCTAAAGCACAAGGAAATACTTGTTATAGGCTATACACCCGGTCTACGCATGGGTTCGTGGGAGCATGGACAAAGACTCTTGCCGGCGAAGGATTGCCTACAACTAGGTCTCCCCACTCAAGGGTCCGAGCGACCAAGTAAGCGCGCCCTTTTTTATACCTTACGGTACGTGCCAACAAGTCATGGTGTGTGACTAACTGTCAAATGGATTCCTTGTTGCAGATTCCCCAGAGGAAAGGTGGAGCGAGGCTCACTTAAATACCCAAGCCTCTTAGGCTCTTATCGCTGGTGTCAGGAATAAGCAACAAATCCTCCAAATTAGTATGTCACAACAGGCTAATGGTAATGATCATTTAGGTGCCTTCACAGCTTTTCCTCGAAAGGTAGTGAGTGAGGGAAGACACCAAATCATTAACAAGCCTCAAAAATGTCTTTTATCACAACCCTCATTTCGCACATTTGTAGACACGGTTAATTAAAGCATAAATCTATACATTACAAGGCATTATTTCGGGGCCGATTCTCTATCCCCAGTGGAGTCGCCAGGAGAACTGTGGAACACAGTAAGATCTGGGCGACGCATGCTGTTCTAGGCTCGGGGGCCTAGTTGGGAGTACGGAGTAGCCAACGGAGGACTAAACCGGAGAGTGATGGAGTCGCCACCCGGTGTGAACCGGGACAAAGATTTAAGGCCGCACTCACCCCTCGCAAGGGAAGACCTCAAACCATTGGTTCGGAACGGTCCCTTACTTATGCCACTTGTAATGTAAAGATTTTGGCAATAATCCAACCAAGCCTATGACATATATTTCCAAGTGCACCACAATCTTAAATTCACATGCTCAAAAGTAAAGTTTACATCTAACATACATGAAATCAAATCTTATTGCCAAATTCACATGCTTAAAAGTAGGCCTTTGCAACAACAAGCACATAACGTCACAAGAATTCAATCATTCATGTAAACATAAACACAAACAGTCATGGTATCATTTGCATGTAATCAAAATGACGACAACACGGATGCATAAATCATGATACATTAAGCCAAGACTAAAGTAGATAATGCAATCATAGGGAATAAACATGCTTTTCATTATTATGTGCACAAAGATAAGAACGACTATGTGTGGTTTCATCAAAAAAATCACTTAAGAAACAATTATACATGGCATGTGATGAATATGTCTCAGTTCAGTGTGTTCGCGTTCGTAAATGCGTTCGAACGAAACTGAAACAGAATGCTCACGTTCGTAGGGCGTTCGTGAACGCGTTCGAACGGAAATGAGACCAGCATGATAAGGCAAAATGTATGCGCGTTCGAGTTGCGTTCGTGAACGCGTTCGAACGGGAACAGACCTGATGCATGAAATACTTACGTTCGTAGAGCGTTCGTGAACGCATTCGAACGGAAATGAAACAGAATGCTCACGTTCGTATGGCGTTTGTTAACGCGTTCGAACGGAAATGAAACAGAATGCTCACGTTCGTATGGCATTTATTAACGCGTTGGAACGGAAATGAAACAGAATGCTCACGTTCATATGGCGTTTGGTAACGCGTTCGAACGGAAATGAGACCTGATGCATGATGAGGCAAAAGTGTTGTGCGTTCGAGTTGTGTTCGTGAACGCGTTCGAACAGGAACAGACCTGATGCATGAAATGGGACGCGATACATGAAAGCTAAAGGGGCGCGGCGAAGTAGTGTCACGAAGGTGGCCTTTTAGGCTCTTCATCTCTCAAATAGAGGACCTTTGGACTAACTCACTAAGCCCATGCGCACATATTACATAATAAAGTGCAATAAACAAAGATGCATAAAGAAAGGGTTTTGTAAAATAGTGATGAATCACGTAATAAACAGCGCGGCAAAACATCATGGCAAAGGTAGCCTTATGGCATTTTCCCTCGAATGGAGGACCTTAAAACCACCCTAGTTAAGCCCATGCGCTCGATTGCATCATGCCACAACGATTAAAGATAATAAATTTAAACTTAGTGTGTCCGATTGAACGTATCTTGCATTCAACCGAACACACCTTAATCGGTACGGCGAAGCATCGTGGTAAAGGATTTTAACCCCTCCAATTAGGGGACCTTACATGCGCACTTACTAAGCCCATGCACTCGATTGCATCATACATAAACACGCAAAATACAGAATTTAAATGACAAAAAGATAAATAAACCAAAGCAATTTAAAATAAACAAGTGTCGTTTACTCAAGTGGTATGTGGAGTTGTATCCCGAGTGCAGATCATACTACCGTCCATTCGGAATCGGCTATGAAATTTACGTCCGGGTTTCCATCCTATATACCACGAAAGACAACACTTTTCCATTCATCCAATACCCATGACACACATCATTCACAAACAAGATTCAACAATAATTAAAATACGACCAAAATAAATAACGAAAATCAAATAAAGATGAGTGTGAAGAATACCCTCAGGTCTAACCTTTTAATTGTCCTCGGACTTGCGTTTGCGGAGATCGGAAGGGGTGAAAGTTCCTTACTTTTTCGGTTCACTAGTTTCGCGTTTTGGCTCGCTGTTCCACTGTTTTTCCCACTATTTTGGCGTCGTTTTGCTGCTGTTTTTGACGTATTTTTGCTTGCTGTTTTGGTGTTTTTTAAGGGGTTTAAGTGCAGATTTTTTTGTTGTAATTTTCGGTGATGGAGAGCTGCTGTATAGGATTAGTTTCGGTGATATGTGGGGGGTTTACGGAGGTGGTTAGGGTCTGTATGGGTGGTTGTATTGGCTACAGAAATTCGACTATGGAAGATGAGATGGAGAGAAAATTTATGTCTTGGGCGTGTAATATGGTAAAGACTAATGACCCTAGAATGATTAGTCCTGATACAGTTGTAAAAGCATCGCAAACGGACATTGACAAGTATCATGACGTTGTCATTCTCAGACATTTCCTCCTCACAGGTCAAGGTTTACACTTACTTGGTTGTATAGTAAACCCGTTGAGACCGGTACAAGTCGTATACTGGAATATATGATTCCGTTATACTGTGATAATACTTGAGCCATTGCACAAGCAAAGGAACCAAGGGCGCAACAGAAGTCGAAGCATGTGGAACGCAAGTACCACATCATTCGAGAGATTGTGTCTCGAGGGGATATTGTCGTGTGCAAGGTACCTAGTGAGACATGTAGTATAGACCCGCTGACGAAGGCCATACCTTCGAAGTTATTGATAAACACGTGGAGTCGATGGGTATTAGATACAATCGTTATTGACACTAGAGCAAGTGGGAGTTTTTGGTTGTTGGGTTGGTGCTCACAGCGCCAATTCCCGGTTGTATTTCCTGGTAAATACTTCTGTAAAAACATATTATTATGAATAATATACGCAGTTTCTTTAATATAATGAATCTTATAATATGTTAAAGACGTAATGACCCTAGAATGATTAGTCATGATACAGTTGCAAAAGCGTCGCAACGGACATTGACAAGTATCATGACGTTGTCATTCTCAAACTGTTCCTGGTCAAGGTTTACACTGCTTGGTCAGTAAAGTAAACCCGTTGAGACCGGTACAAGTCGTATACTGGAATATATGATTCCAATGGTTTCTCAATGAACCATAAGTCTTGGAGACTGGTATAGACCTGTAGGTGTTTATAGCGGATAAACACTGAACGACTCACCGAAGATTCTTAATGGATGGTACACCAACGTCAATAAGAATCTTCTTGGGTTGAGTAGCACTTGTGATTCTTAGACTTGAGATGTTGTGGGCACATGAGACATCTTCTACACTTAGATGGCAGTCACGTCACCGATCTATTTAGATCAGACCTCCGCCTGTTCCTTGGGTGTAGAAAGATCCTCAGTGTGTCCTATGTGTGTCAAGATAGGATCCGTCAGTTCTGTGTAACAGAGCATAGGTAGTCCATACAATTAGCAATCAGATAAAACCATGGGCCCGTGGTAAAGTTTAGAAGCTAGTTCTAAACATTCTTGTGAGATTGCTAATAGAATAGTCGACTGGATAATCCCCATAGAGATTTGACGTTTACATCTATATCTATGGGATAAATCCGGATACCTGTGACGGAGGAATTAAACATTTGCCATGACCTCGACCTGTATGATTCAGCCAGTTTATCCGTGATCGTCATAATTTATGGGTGGATAAATTATGGACACGAAATTGGATTTCGTGACGGATACGCCTGAATCTAGAGAGTCTCAATAATGAAATAAACTCGTAGAGCACTAGAGCAACATTAATAAACAATATTGATTGTTTATAAAGTCGTTTAAAGGTTAAACGCAAAATACATGTGTAGGGACCCGATAGTCATTTACTAGATTATTGTGTATTTACATTTAATACATGATTATTTTAAATACACATTAATTAAATGTCAAATTGAGATATTTGACTTATATCATAAATGAATATATGTATTTAATATTTAATGTAAATATAATACATATATTTGAGATATTTGTATTTAATTAATTAGTTAATTATTTAATTGTTAAATGATTAATATAATTAAAATATAAATATCTTAACTTTAGATATTTGTTATGTAATGATTAAAGTTGCCTTTATTAAAGTAAATAAATATCTTAAAGTAAGTTTAGATATTTAATTTACTTTATCAAATGTTTATGAAATGAAAATGAAATTCAAATTTGTTGTTATGTCTTGATGAAATTCGGCCGAGGGCTTTTTCTTCACAAGTATATATTGTTTTCATTTCGATTTTCGCCGCTTCCGCTGCGTTACCGGATTCACCCCCTAATAAAACCCCTTCATTTATTTCATTATTGAGACTCTCTAGATTCAGGCATATCCGTCACGAAATCCAATTTCGTGTCCATAATTTATCCACCCATAAATTATGACGATCACGGATAAACTGGCTGAATCATACAGGTCGAGGTCATGGCAAATGTTTAATTCCTCCGTCACAGGTATCCGGATGTATCCCAGAGATATAGATGTAAACGTCAAATCTCTATGGGGATTATCCAGTCGACTATTCTATTAGCAATCTCACAATAATGTTTAGAACTAGCTTCTAAACTTTACCCCGGGCCCATGGTTTTATCTGATTGCTAATTATATGGACTACCTATGCTCTGTTACACAGAACTGACGGATCCTATCTTGACACACATAGGACACATTGAGGATCTATCTACACCCAAAGAACAGGCGGAGGTCTGATCTAAATAGATCGGTGACGTGACTGCCATCAAAGTGTAGAAGATGTCTCATGTGCCCACAATGGCATCTCAATTCTAAGAATTACAAGTGCTACTCAACCCAAGAAGATTCTTATTGACGTTGGTGTACCATCCATTAAGAATCTTCGGTGAGTCGTTCAGTGTTTATCCGCTATAAACACCTACAGGTCTATATCAGTCTCCAAGACTCAAGGTTCATTGAGAAACCATTGGAATCATATATTCCAGTATACGACTTGTACCAGTCTCAACGGGTTTACTATACTGACCAATCAGTGTAAACCTTGACCAGGAACTGTCTGAGAATGACAACGTCATGATACTTGTCAATGTCCGTTGTGACGCTTTTGCAACTGTATCATGACTAATCATTATAGGGTCATTACGTCTTTACCATATTATAAGATTCATTATATTAAATAAACTGCATATATTATTCATAATAATAATGTTTTACAGAAGTATTTACAAGGAAATACAACCGGGAATTGGCGCTGTGAGCACCAACCCCAACAAAAACTCCCACTTGCTCTAGTGCCAATAACGATTGTATCTAATACCCATCGACTCCACGTGTTTATCAAACAACTTGGGAGGTATGGCCTTCGTCAGCGGGTCTGCTACATTATCTTCACTCAGTACCTTGCACACGACAATATCCCCTCGTGACACAATCTCTCGAATGATGTGGTACTTGCGTTCCACATGCTTCGACTTCTGATGCGCCCTTGGTTCCTTTACTTGCGCAATGGCTCCAGTATTATCACAGTATAACGGAATCACATTCTCGATACTTGGGACAACTCCCAATTCTGTGACAAAATTCTTTATCCACACAGCCTCTTTTGCGGCTTCAGAAGCTGCAATATATTCCGCCTCAGTGGTGGAATCAGCTGTAGATCCCTGCTTGGAACTCTTCCAACAAACTGCACCTTCGTTAAGGGTAAAGACAAATCCAGATGAAGACTTTCTATCATCGAGATCCGATTGGAAATCGGAGTCTGTATACCCATTAACTTGCAGTTCGTTTCCTCCATAAATTATTAACTTATCCTTAGTACCTTTAAGATACTTGAGGATATGTTTAATGGCCATCCAATGGTCATTACCTGGGTTGGACTGATATCTGCTAGTTACGCTAACAGCGAAACTGATATCAGGCCTTGTACATAACATGGCATACATTATGCTACCCAAACACGAAGCATAAGGTTGGCTAGACATTCTAACCTTCTTATCTTCTGTTTGTGGACACATCTTTTTTGAAAGATGAATCTCATGTCTGAACGGTATGTTTGCTGTCTTACAGTTACCAAAATTATACCGTTCTAAGATCTTATCTATGTACGTTGATTGGGATAACCAAATCAGCCTCATTTGTCTATCTCTATAGAGTTTTATCCCTAAAACATAGGAAGCTTCTCCCAGGTCCTTCATGGAGAAATTCTTACAGAGGTACGCTTTAACACTTTGTAACATACCTAAATCATTTCAATGATTAGGATGTCATCAACATACAGGACTAAAAATACGACCATGCTCCCACTGGCCTTCTGATACACACAGGATTATTCTGAATTCTTGAGAAAACCAGACGATCTGATAATCTCATCGAATCGAAGATTCCAACTTCGTGAAGCTTGTTTAAGTCCATAAATGGACTTCTTAAGCTTACATACCATGCCCGAGTTTTCGCTGGACGCAAAACCTTCCGGCTGTTCCATATAGATTTCTTCATCAAGAAATCCATTTAGAAAAGCCATTTTGACATCCATTTGCCAAATCTCGTAGTCATGATACGCAGCTATAGAAAGCAAAATCTGAATAGACTTAAGCATTGCAACCGGTGAAAAAGTCTCATCGTAGTCGACGCCAGGTCGCTGCGTGTAATCTTTTGCTACCAGTCGGGCCTTGTAAGTTTCAACCTTACCGTCATGCCCTCTCTTCCTCTTGTAAACCCATTTACAGCCGATAGGAATAATTCCCTCTGGAAGCGGAACTAAGTCCCAAACTTGATTCTCATGCATTGAGTCTATCTCGGATTTCATGGCACTTTGCCATTTCACGGAGTCGATGTCCAACATCGATTCTCTATAGGTGAAAGGATCTGTCTCTTCTATTAAGAGAACATCCAGACTCTTTTCTTGTATCAAATACAAGCGTTCAGGAGGTCTGGATACCCTTTCTGACCTACGGAGTGTATGTGTTGAAGGTCCTTCATCTACTTGAACTTCAGGTTCCTCCGTTGGTTCGTTGTTTTCAGGTTGTACTTCATCAAGCATAACCTGTCTATGATCACCACCTTCTGACAAAAATTCTACTTCTAGAAATTTTGCGAAGCGAGCTACGAATACATTTCGATGCTCGGTATCATAGAACAGATATCCCCTCGTATTCGGAGGATATCCAACAAACCTAAACTTTTGCCCTCGAGGAGAAAGCTTACTCTGCTGAGTCACCCTGACATAGGCAGGACAACCCCAAACCTTAATATAATTAAGATTTGGTCTCCTACCGAACCATATCTCATACGGTGTTGTAGGAACAGCCTTTGAATGAATCTTATTCAAAAGATGTGCGGCTGTTAAGAGAGAGTAGCCCCATAAATAATAGGGCAAATCTGTGAAACTCAACATTGATCGGACCATATCCAATAAAGTTCGATTTCTCCTCTCAGATACTCCATTATGTTGTGGGGTACCTGGAGGAGTGTATTGAGCGAGAATCCCATTCTCTTTCATATAATCCATGAACTCACCACTCATATATTCGCCACCTCGATCAGATCGAAGGCATTTAATATATTTACCAGTTTATTTTTCTACTTCATTTCAGAATTCTTTGAACTTTTCAAAGGTTTCCGATTTATGTCGCATCAAATAGACATAACCGTACCGTGATAAATCATCGGTAAAGGTAACGAAGTATGAATAACCACTGTGAGCAGTTTGACTTAGTGGACCACATACATCAGAATGTACGAGTTCCAGGAAGTTAGTGGCTTGGTGTCCAACACCAGAAAATGGGGCTTTGGTCATTTTACCCTGAATACAAGATTCACAGGTTGGATATGATTCAATGGTGAGATCTGGTATCAAACCATTCCTAACCATTTGATTAAGGCGTTTAGCCCCAATGTGACCTAGCCGCATGTGCCATAGTTCAGTATTATTAACTTCAGGTAATCTACGTTTATTAATTCCAGAACTTAATATATCTTTTGATGTTTGCAGTGTATAATGACCATGCTTATTTGGACAACAAGGATCTGAATATTATTCTTATCATATAAATACAAAGAACTGTTCTTAATATTAAAACAAAAGCCTTTTGTATCTAATACAAAAAGGGATATAATATTAGCCACACATCCTGGCACAAAAAAGCATTCATTTAACAAAAGTGTCCCATTCGGCAATGAGATCTCGCATACTCCCACTACAACTGCATCCAGTGAGTCTCCACTCCCGAATCGCAACTGCATCTCTCCAGGCTTCAGCCTCCTGCTTTCCTTAAGCACCTGCAACGTATTGCAAATGTGAATGGGACAAGCAGAATCTAAAATCCAGTTAGATGTGACGGCTTCACAAGCCAAAGATATATCAATAACTGGAAAAATAAAAGTACCTGATGTCGATGCTCTATCCCTCTTGATCTGGGCAATGTAGCTGGACAGTTCCTCTTCCAGTGCCTGACCTTGTCGCAGTGGTGGCATTTGTCTTCAGAAGCCCTTTTGGGCTTGGCTATCTTTGCCTGCTGTTGAGGACCAACTGCATTCTTCTTCTTCTTCCCTTTCTTGTTCTTTCCCTTGGACATTCCTTGGGAAGAAGCTGAAAGAGAAGTAGATCTAGGATGGCGAGTCGGTAATCCCTTCCTAAGGTCCTCCTCTGCCATGAGCAACATCCTATGTAGCTCATGGTAGGTACAGACAGTCCCGTGCATGTTGAAGTACATCACAAACTGGCGGAATGAAGCTGGAAGAGAACCAAGAATGACACTCCTCCCGAGAATGTCATTCAAGATGAGATTGTGTTGCCTCAATTGATCGATCAAATCGATCATTTGAAGAACATGTGGGCTAACACTTTGCCCCTCATCCAGACGCGCATGGAACAGTTCCATGGCGACTTTGTGAACAATCACTTGTTCTTGGTTCTCGAACGATTGTCTCAATCGCGTCATCATACTATAGGAATCAACCATACCATAGTACTGTTGCTTGAGTTTTGGAGAGAGAGAACTGAGGATGTATGATTTAACCCTTAAATCATCATCCTTCCAAGTTTCAAAAACTCGGTGTTCCTCTTCCGTAGCATCCGCACCCACTGCAAGGGGCAACGGACCCTCAAGTACATATCCCAACTTTTCAGAGTCGAGGACAATCCTCAAGTCCATTTCCCAGTCTGTAAAGTTCTCAGCGCCTTTCAGTTTGTTCGCATCAAGCATACGCGCAAACTGGTTTGTGGATTGACCCACCATCGCAAATCTATCATATAGATCATGAAAAACGATTAGCAGAAATAAAGCAGTTTCATATAATATCAAAAGCATAAACTAGATCATGGATTTTTAATCTAATATACCCCTCCCACTAAATCATGCAATATTGTAATCCCAAAACAGAATACAAATATTTAATAATTAAATTAAATACTAATAGTGAAAAGTGGACCCCGTGAATATATTTCAGCTCACAACAGAGGCACAGTCTCGCCTACGTATATTCATCAGGTAGACAACTCATTTGTCAATCACTCAATAGTGACTCCTAAATTTTTAGTCCTAGTCGTTTCTCATTGTCACTGCGAAGGCAGGCCCACAAGGAGACGTACCAAGGTTAAACTCGTCAATGATAAACTCAAGTTACTTACGTAATCTTGACAGCTAGGGCACGTTCAGAATTCCGCTTTCGCTTGAATTTATCTAGTATCTGATATACATCCGGTATGAATAAATCTCTATCGGCTACACCCTCACAGCAGAGGCACGGTCTCGGATGTAGTCACGGAGAAGTATTCATAAACCGTATTGACAAGACGGACTACATAATATGCATCAAATACATAGTTACATTAAAACCTTATTGATTAGGGATTTTTCCGTTAAGTGTCATACACCCTAAATCTAACCGATTCAGTTTCTAATAAGCATGCATAAAGTCAAGAAAAGATGATTTAAATAAAGCTAATCATTTTAAACGGCCTAGAATCAGACTCGCTCTGATACCATTTTGAAGGGGTTTTTCTAGGGGCTAAATCCAGTAACGCAGCGGAAGCGGTGAAAATTGTATTTTCAGATTTCAAAACTTTTTCGCGGATTAATTAAATAAACATATTTATTTAACATTCCAATAATCAAATTATGAAAACAAAAATTCAAATGAATCATATTCAAGTGAATTTACCAAATTACCCTTACATGGTATTTTTGTCCATTTTAGTCCGAAATTGATCTAATCAATTTTGAATGATTCTAAATCATTTCTAAGATGAACTTAGCATGTTCAAAACATCAAAAACACCAAAGCAACAAAAATCCCAATTTTGCTATCTTGGCCGAGAGCCTCCTTAGGGGGGGTTTGTGCATTTTATCATTTCATGCATCAAAACACATCATGATATAATCCAATCAACATGAAACTTTATATGCATCATATACACATCCAAATGCATAACATAAATGAAAAGCCCCAAATTTGGAATTAGTTATAAACCCTAATTTTTCAATTTCCACAATTGGACAAATTAGACTAAATACACCAAATCAATTACTTCAATCATCTTTCTTACATCCAATCCAAGTCTCAACACAATGAAACAACTCAAGATCAATCTAGGTCATCTTAGAGTGGATCAACAACTCTAGATTAGTAACATGGTTTCAAAAACCTTAAAAGAATGCTTACAACTACAATAGTCACAAGCTTTCTTCATCACACATGCTCAACACTTTCAACAAAGTTTTCCATCATCAAAACACAAGAAATAAAGAAAAGAATAACTTAAAAACATCATATGTTAAAGCATAGATCATAAGAAACAATTTCATATCTAATAGTAAGTTTGAAAAACTTACTAAATCCAAGCTTTCCTTAAGCTTTATCTTTTTCTTCTTCACTTTTTCTTTGGTTTTTCTCTTTAATGGAGTTTGTGAAAAGTGTATAAGGTTAACCAAATGTAAATGAAATGAAAACAATTTATACTTGCACAAAAAATGCCTTGGCCGAATTTCATGCAAGCATATACAACAATTTGAATTTCAATTTCATTTCATAAACATTTGATAAAGTAAATTAAATATCTAAGTAACTTTAAAGATATTTATTTAAGTCAACAAAGGCAACTTTAATCATTTCAAAATAAATATCTTAAGTTAAGATATTTATATTTTAATTATATTAATCATTTAACATTAAATAATTAATTATTAATTAAATACAAATATCTTAAATATATGTATTATAATTACATTAAATATCAAATACATATATTCATTTATGATATAAGTCAAATATCTCAATTTGACATTTAATTAATGTGTATTTAAAATAATCAAGTATTAAATGTAAATACACAATAATTAAAGAAATGACTATCGGGTCCCTACACATGTATTTTGCGTTTAACATTTAAACGACTTTATAAACAATCAATATTGTTTATTAATGTTGCTCTAGTGCTCTACGAGTTTATTTCATTATTGAGACTCTCTAGATTCAGGCATATCCGTCACGAAATCCAATTTCGTGTCCATAATTTATCCACCCATAAATTATGACGATCACGGATAAACTGGCTGAATCATACAGGTCGAGGTCATGGCAAATGTTTAATTCCTCCGTCACAGGTATCCGGATGTATCCCAGAGATATAGATGTAAACGTCAAATCTCTATGGAGATTATCAAGTCGACTATTCTATTAGCAATCTCACATTAATGTTTAGAACTAGCTTCTAAACTTTACCACGGGGGTTTTATCTGATTGCTAATTATATGGACTACCTATGCTCTGTTACACAGAACTGACGGATCCTATCTTGACACACATAGGACACACTGAGGATCTATCTACACCCAACGAACAGGCGGAGGTCTGATCTAAATAGATCGGTGACGTGACTGCCATCAAAGTGTAGAAGATGTCTCATGTGCCCATAATGGCATCTCAAGTCTAAGAATCACAAGTGCTACTCAACCCAAGAAGATTCTTATTGACGTTGGTGTACCATCCATTAAGAATCTTCGGTGAGTCGTTCAGTGTTTATCCGCTATAAACACCTACAGGTCTATATCAGTCTCCAAGACTTATGGTTCATTGAGAAACCATTGGAATCATATATTCCAGTATACGACTTGTACCGGTCTCAACGGGTTTACTATACTGACCAAGCAGTGTAAACCTTGACCAGGAACTGTCTGAGAATGACAACGTCATGATACTTGTCAATGTTCGTTGCGACGCTTTTGCAACTGTATCATGACTAATCATTCTAGTGTCATTACGTCTTTACCATATTATAAGATTCATTATATAAAGAAACTGCATATATTATTCATAATAATAATGTTTTACAAAAGTATTTACAAGGAAATACAACTGGGAATTGGCGCTTTGAGCACCAACCCCAACAACACAACAATCATGGCCTCAGGCCGGAAACACATTATCAAGGCCTCAGGCCTGAACTCAAAGAACAAAATATAAACTATTTGGCCTCCGGCCAGAACTCAAATGAACTATACTATTACATGACTTTTACAAATAAGAATGCAAATACGAAGACTTTACAAAGGGTCGTGAGGACCCATGCTCGACCCAAGACTCCATTGACTGCAAATGGGGCGATCCACTGTCTTCAAAGTCTTCACCAACTGCTGCTATTCTCCTGCAAAACTACAACAGAAAAATATGTGAGTCACAATAACTCAGTAAGTAACCAAGCAGAAAACTACAAACAGATACAACCTCGAGACTTTTGTACATTTATCTTCCGTTTTACTAGTTACTAATCTTTCTGTCGGAACACACAATTACAAATGCTTACTTCCACATTACTACCACTCTTATAACTTTTCGTTATATACTTTACTAACTAGCAACCTAAGATCCTTTACGCTTATACTGTGCTATTCTGATTCTTTCTTAACCTCTTGTATAACCTGAGCTAGATGATTATAATAACTTCTTTTCTTTTATTGTTTTGAAATATCATCAAATCGGTGACATTAAAATCCTATTACTATTAAATATTTAATCCATTATTACCAACCATGTATTTGTACATACATTATCGTATCCTCATGTTCTAACATCAGTTCGATATGTTCTATCTAAATAAGCATGCAATTCATAATCATCAATATATTACTTTTAAATAAAATCACGCTATTATGCATTGATGTCTTACGAATATTACTACTACATAAACCGGCCACTCATCCATATTAACCATAAATATATATATATATATTATATATATAATATATATATATATATATAATATATATATATATATATATATTCCAATGCAATCACGTTATGCTTTTATGAACTATCACTTTAAAATCTTTTTCCGATAAACTTACATGTGGAATGTACTAGTGTTATCATACATGGTATCAACTATATAGATATCATAAATGAAATTACTTGAATACATGAAATGTATGCACGACATATAAACTTTACTACACTTAACATTCTATGTCTTTAGAAAATACTTTCTAAAAACCCTTTTGAAAACTCTGTTATTAAAACTTCATCTTTTAAAACTATCTTTAAAATAACTATTCATGAAAACTCTTGTTTAAAGACTGAGTTCTGAAGTCTAAATCTTGAAAAATCTGAAAACTTATACTGAAATTCTGAAAACAAAAGACTGAAAATACTTGATGCCCAGGACCATAACTCAACTGCGACATCTCTGAAAACTGAACATCGTAATTTGAAATCTTTTTACTGAAAACCGAATACTGAAAATCTGAAAACTAAAAATTGGGTATTAGAAATCTGAAAAACTGTGTTCTGTATATCTGAAAACTGAAAAAAAACTCTACGTCCAGGACCATAACTCAACTGGACATCTCTCTGCACCCAGGACCATAACTCAACTGGGTGTGCTCGATGCCCAGGACCATAACTCAACTGGGCATCTCTGAAATCAGGATTTCGAGACCCTGTAGCCTCTAGTCCCACTCGAGGATCTGAGAGCGTCCCCTCAGTCCTCCACATGTGCACATGTGTCTATAACTGTCAATTCCAACAGTATACAACTGAGATGTGTCAAATCCCAAATCCCGAGTCCAAAGAATCCGTCAATTCCGAACTAGATCTCAAGTTACATACTGGGGTGAGTTTTTACCTCAAGCCCCGAAATCCACAAAACCATAATCTGTAGCTCAAGCTGTAAAAATATTTTCTGAAATACGATTCTTTTCAAAAACATTCGAAATCCTTTCTTTAAAACACCTGAAATCATTGAAAACATTATTCTCGTCTGTTCAACTATTGAAAACTTAACACACACACACACATGAATATGCATATATGCATTCTCATGCTTCTTTCTACTCTAGTTATGTTCTTACCAACATGTGCTTAAATGCTGACATAATGCTTTTTCAAACTAACATGCTAAATTCATCTTACATTCATACATATCCATATATATATGCTCACATCAAACCATCACAATTTAGCTTACCTTTCTAACTTACCTGCTAATGGCTCACAGCAATAAATTGTACAATTTATATTCACACACATACACTCGAAGTTCTACTACTATGTCAGATATCAAACATGTATATAGTTTCCACTGCCATCGTTCTTAAACTTCTTAGTCATTTCTAACTATCCACCTGTACTCGAGAATCTCATACTTTGCATAATTCATTCATTCAAGTTCTTTATCACTTTATATATTTTCGTATCTATCCTTATTTGGCTAATAGTCTTATATAACACATTAAATACAGTTTTCTTTCATATCTTTAGTTCATATCTGATTATCTCGTTTATAACTCTAATCCCATTCCCTAGGGTGTAGTTTCTACATCCTCCATACCCAAGTCTCAAATATATTAGGTTTATCAGTATTTACTCTCGCTTCCTGTATACGCTTGTACACTGTCATTCTTGTATTTCAATCTAAAACTTACTGATGACTGTTTATTTATATACATATCTACATACATTTCTTTACCTCTAAATGCTCATGTCTGTCTTTTACTCATATATATGTCTAGAACTACTTATTCTTACCTACATGTACATACAATACACTTGCCTCCTATTTCTACATTGATCTTTATATATATAAATATATACAAGTTTCATACGTATCACCCTATTTAACTTTATTGTGTTTATAATGCCGAACATCATTAAACATTCTAAGCATTTCTAGTATGAGTTACTTACCTGGCTAGACGAACACTCCTAATCCCGGTCTGATCTGTCAAACAATTAACAACGCAAGGTTAGTACCGCTATTTGCGGAAACTTCCAACTTTTCTAAAACAACTACGGGCATCCTCGGAACACCTGAATCAACTCTAATACTACAATCTGAACTTCATTACTCTAATACATGCTCACTTGCTATTCTAAACTAGCTAGATGGGTCAAATTCTCGTTTTACGCGTTTGCGACAAAACTTGCGGAAAAGTTTCCACAAATGCTACGGAAGGGTCTCAAACCCTCCGAACTAATCTAAAATTACTTAATTACCCTCACAATGCCATATATACATCATAACTATGTTTACGACCAATTACGCTCAATCGAGCGAGAAACTCCGTTTTACCGGAATCTCGCTAAATCTACTGGATCGATCATATCTCATCCGATTCACCACGGATTCTACCATATTTATCGTTTTAACGTATAAAGACATGTCCAATTCATTTCATGCAAATTCGTTACACTACGAAACTACCGGAAACATCCGAATACAAATTGATATACTTGAAAATAATAAAATCTAAACGGAGAGTCGTACCAAAATTCCGAGGCCATATTCGGACTCCCCTCGGCCATACGAACGCGCTGGTACGATCGGAATTCCGATCGGAGCTACTGTTCACATAGGTGCTACAATGCACGCGCCACTTTCCTCCTTGATTCACGTGCTTCCGGCCGCTGTTCGGCGAAACCGACTCCGCACACTCGAAGTACTCTCCGAGGGCTTCGATTTGGTAGGTGGCTCGGGCCGTGAAATGAACCGACGAATCGGATCCACGAAATCCATTTCACGCCCAAAAAAAAGCTCATCGCCGTCGCCGTTGCCGGCGTTGTCACGGCCGCCGCCTGTCGTGTTCATTTTCGCCGTTGCTGGGTGGTCGGTTCTACACCGGCGCGCCAACATGTGGTGGTCGGAGTTGCCGCCGGCGAGAATATCTCCAACAAGGGCGACGGGGGTGCGGGTAGAGGAAGGATGAAGGGTTTTGTCATTTTTGCAATTTACTGAAACCTTGGGGCTTTATATAATGCCCTGGCAAATATCATATCAGCCCCTGCGAAAATAACAAATCAGTCACTGTTCTAGAACTCTTTAGAAATTCACAATTTCGGAGCCCTTCTGATACGATTCTCGAAAAGTGTTCAACACGAAAATTGTTCGTATCGGAAAAACGACTCCAATGGTCCAAATATCAGCTTGATCGGAGTTCATTTTCTCAATTCGTGTCCAAAACAACAAACTTTAGGCGTTTTACGAAAATTGCGTAACTGACTTTTGATCTCATGCGTTTTCCAACGCGACGTAAATTCATAAAATAATATTACAACTCATATAGCCTCACTTAAACTGTTATTCTTCCTCATCCTCATGCTCCGAGACTAAAACAGCCGTCCGGGAATCTTCTAGAACGATCCCGAAAATCTGGGATGTTACACATACGCTAGCCTCAATCTTTACAAGTCAGTGTGTCTACTGATTTTGGTTGCTTGAATTGTAAGTTTCGATTCTGATTTGTTGGTTGATGATTTTAATTACTTGTATTGTAATTTCAATTTCGAATTGGTTGTTGATATTATCTATATATATATATATATATAATACATAATTACTACATTCATTGATTGTTCTTCAATATTTATGTCTTTTTTCATATCTTTGTTCTTTTTATAAAGGAAATGTGTTGTCCCCAAGGTTTCAATTTTTTTTCTTTGTATTAACTCGTAGTTTCTCTCTATTTTGTTATTTATATGATTTTTTATACAGTCCAGCACTGTATTTTTATCATGTATGTTTAATTTATCCATGCTTGGATTTTTTATTTGAACTGGAAGGTTCATCTTCTGTTTTTCTTTTTATATTTGGTATAATACTAGAATGCTTCCTTAGATATTACTTCTAATAAACCCCCCACAAATCTTGGTATCACAACAAGGTTTTGATGAAAACACTGTTCACACTGTTCATAGGCTTCATACATTTAGTGATAATGAAGATGAAGGTATAATACTAGGATTCGTAGATCCTAGAGGAAATAGAGTTAGATTAACTCGTAATCAAGTAAATCAATTGATTACTAGCCAGCGTCTACATCAAGAGCCAAGTATATTAGATGAAGTACAATTAGACTAAGTTGAAAAGAAAACTGTATACTTTCCTTAAGAGTTTAGAAGATTTAGAAAAAAAAGATGTTAATGATCTAAATAATTTAAATAAAAAACTCAAAGTTTTTAAAAATAAAATAATTCTAAACCTAAAAATATAGAAAACATATTAAAAATCATCATGATTGATAATATAATAAAAGCAAATGAACATGAAAGAATGATATTTACTGTATCCAGCAAGCCAATAGGTAAAAAAATGAATAATCAAGATAAAATTAATAATTTTATAAAAGCCATGAATGATCTAACAATTGATGATAGCAGTGATCTTTTAACCTTAGAAAGTAAACTAATAATGTTAAAAATCAAATTGAGTCAAGAAAACAAGATATTGAAACAAATTTGAAAATAAATATGATAATAGGAATATTAAATGCTACGACAGAAGAAGCATTTTGGTATAATAACATGGGAATAAAAAAGAAAAATAGATGAAGGACATTCCAGTTCAAATAAAGCTCCAGAAATGGATAAATTAAACAAACATGATAAAAAAATATATTTGTTAACGGTGTAAAAGAACATATTGAACAAAATATAGATAAAAATTGTGAATATCTTAAAAGACAAGGAATAGGACCGTCTGGCACGACACCATTTCTTTTTAATAAAAATTGGAAATCAAGAAAAGATATAAACAATTTAGAAGAAGCTGTAAATCCAAGACATAAATTAAAGGTCGATTAATTTCTATGGTATATCAGATAGAATCTCATACGTTAATTTCATAATTGAACCCGAATAGGCAGTAGTATGGTTTGCACATGGGTATAACAATTCCATGTACCTAAGAAATTAAAATGACAAGTTATACTTCAGATTATGTAAATCCAATAATTGAACAAATGAATCAAAAGATTGATAAAATGTTGCAAAAACTAGAAGATCTAGAAAATAGAATTGTTGACATAGAAATAACAACTATTACAGTTGAAAAGGAATTAGAAAATAAAAAATAAATCCGCAAAAATGAATAAGAATTTGATTAAAGCTAGAAATGAAGAACCTATTAAATTAGAAAACATAAGCTACCACAAAAGGAAGCTATGACGAATGGGTATTTAATACTCAATTACCAAAAATTAAATTAGAACTTGAAACTATTAATAATTTAAAGAAAGAAAATCTTGCCTTAAGAGCAAAAGAAGATAAGAAAGAAAAAAGAATAAAAATAAATGAAAACACAGATGAACGATCATACTGAAGAGTTAATTTTTGAATTACAAGAATTAAAATCAGAAACAAAACCAAAAGTCTATGTAAATGTAGCCATGGGGAAAATAGGAGGTCCATCAGCAGTAAAACCTGAAAATTTTGATGATCCAAGAGCAAGTACATCTAAAAAATCAAAGAAAAACAGAGGAACACTTAGTGAATTAGGAATTTCTTGTATAATAAGAAAAAAATAAAAACTTTAAAGGTGAAACTTGGTCAAATCAATTTATACCAAGAAATTCTGATGAACAGCCGATACCCCATAATGGCATGTACTTAAATCTAGATTGTGAAGTAGATGTAAAAGAAGCACTTTAAATTGGGAAAAGTCTATGGAATATTTTCTTATTTATTTCGCCTCAGATGAAGAAAGTAATGTAAAATTTATAATGATATATGCTACCTTCAGAGGAAATGTAAGAAATTGGTGGTTTGGGATGTAACATCCCGGATTTCTGGGACCGTTCTAAAAGATTCCCGGATAGATGTTTTAGTCTCGGAGCATGATGATGATGAAGAATAAGAGTTTAAGTGATGTTATATGAGTTGGAATAATTGATTTTGAAATTTCGTCGCGTCAGAAAATGCTTAGGATTAAAAGTCAGTTGCGCGATTTTCCTAAAAACGCGTAAAGTTTACTGTTTTGACCACAGAATTAGTAGACGAACTCCGATTGGGTTGATTCTTGAACCATCAGATTCATTTTTCCGAGATAAACAACGTTCGTGTTAAGTACTTTTCGAGAATCGCATCAGAAGGGCTCCGAAATTGCGATTTTCCAGAAGGTTCCAGAATAGGGGCTGATCAGCAAATTTGCAGGGACTCATTTGATATTTCCAGCCTAGTAAATAAAGCACAAGGTTTTGAGAAATTGCAAAATTGGTAAACCAAAACAAAACCCCTCACTTGTCCCCCCACACCCAAATTCGCACCTGAGGTTCATTGGTGACCGTCCAGGATGAGGCGCCCGGCCACCGTGCGTCCAGTGGTGGCCGGCGGCGACACAAAAACGCCGGTGAACGGCGGGAAAAGAGGAGGAAAGAGGCGTGAAGTGGGTTTCCTGATCCCGGCTCGTCGATTCGTTTCACAGCCCGAGCCACCTACCAAATCAAAGCTCTCGGAGAGTACTACGAGTATGCGGAATCGATTTCACACCGATCAGCGACCGGTTGCACTCGAAACGAGGAAATAAGATTCGGATGAATAGTAGACCCAGATGAACGGTAACTCCGATCGAATTCTGATCGCACCAGCACGTTCTTATGGTCGTTGGGAATCCGAATATGGCCTCAGAATTTCGGTACGACTCTCCGATTCAAATTTCATGTTTTAAAGTGTATCGATTTGGATTCGGATGTTTCTAGTAGTTTCGTAGTGTAACAATTGGACATGAATTGATTTGGATATAATATAATATGTTAAAACGATAAATATGGTAGAATCCGGGGAGAATCAGATGAGATATGATCGATCCGGTAGAATTAGTGGGATTCCGGTAAAACGGAGTTTCTCGCGCGATTGAGCGTAGGTGACCGTAAATATGGTTATGATGTAAATATTGTATTGCGAGGATAATTGGGTATTTCTGGATTAGTTCGGAGGGTTCGAGATTCCGTAGTGTTTGCGGAAACTTTTCCGTAAGTTTTACCGCAAACGCGTAAAATGAGAATGTGAGGTATCTAGTCAGTTCATAATAGTATAGAAAGACATATTAGAGTAATGAAGCTTAAACCGTAGAGTCGGTGAGGATTTGAGTATTCTGAGAAAGTCCGTAGTTTAGTATAGATGAGTTGAAAGTTCCGCAAATAGCGGTACTAACCTTGTGTTGTTACTTGTTTGACAGATCAGACCCGGATCGCGGGCATTCGCTTAGCCAGGTAAGTAACTCATGTTTTGATTACTTAAGAAGTTTAGTGTTACTCGAAATCAGTAATATAACAAATTTATATATATCTATAAGTATCAAACCTGTATGCATATAGAGAGGAACGTAGAAGAAGGAGTAAGTGTATCGGTATACTTATGTAGATGTAGAAAAGCGGCTACAAGTGTGTGTGTGTGTATGTGTGTGTGTGTGTGTATATATATACACACACACACACATATATAAGTAAAGACAAGCATGGGTATATAGAATATGAGACACATATCTAGATATAAACCAGTATATGTATTTATATAGATGGATAGAGCATATGAATGAGGTTATGTTTATTTATATATATTTATATATTGAGACTTGGGTTTGGGGGGTTGTAGAAAACTGCACCATAGGGAATGGGACTAAAGTTTAGAAAACGACAATTGTGAGAAATAACTGTATATGTTCAGTGTACGTAGAATGATACATGAACAAGAATACGAGTATATACACGAAACAAGAGTACTTAGGTTCATGGAGAAATAAGTAAGTATATATAAATTGTTTGTATGTATTTGATTTAGCATGACAAATGGTTTTAGAAAAAGCCTAAATGAGCCTATTGTTAAGATAGATGTTCTAGTATGATTATATATGATTAAAGATTTATGTAAATGAATAAATAAGTAAAATTTTATATTTTAAGTCATACATTCAGTTATAATGATTGATTGTTTGTATGAATGTAAATTATACATTATATTGTTGTGAGCTAGCAATAAGGTAAGTTATAGAGGTAAGCTAAGTTATGATGGCTTGAATGTGTTTAAGTATACTGGGAATAGTATAAGCATATAGAATGTGAGATGATTCAAGACATAAGCATATAAAGAATAGAATGCATAGTTCATTACCTTGTGCATATGCATAAACACGTGCATGATCATATCCATATACATACATGATGAAGCGAGAAAGGTTTCGAAATTCAAAAAAGTGTTTTAAAGAAAAGTTACAGATATTTTTTAAAAGAAAAGTTTTAAGTGTTCTCCTTTGAAAGAAATGGATTTAAGAAAAAAATTTACAATTTTAAGATACAAATCATGATTTTATGGTTTTCGGGGCATGAGGTAAAAACTCACCCCAGTATGTAACTTGAGACACAGTTTGGACTTGACGGATACTTTGGATTCGGGATTTGGGATTTGACCCATCCCAGTTGTACATTGTTGGAATTGACGGATTCAGAGACATGTGCACATGTCGAGGAATGAGGGGACGCTCTCAGATCCTCCAGATGGGTTAGGGGGACGGCGATACGTAACGCCCCTAGACCCTAGTTTGAGCTTGGGTGGTAGCATAGATCCGCACCCCCAGCTCCAGTTTGTGGCTTGGGGGACGGCGAGAGGTAACGCCCCAAGACCACCAGTTTCAGGACAGGTATGGCATGTTTTGGGGGACGGCTATACGTAACGCCCTAATGTCATGGGTTTGCATATCTGACTCTAGGACGTATGGGGGGACAGCGAGACGTAACGCCTCTATGAGTCAGTTTTTCTACAGAACTCAGAGAAAGTTTCAGTTACAGTTTTCAGATATAGTTTACAGTTTGGAGATACAGTTTCAGTTTTCAAATACAGATTACAGTTTCAAACACCATTTTCAGTTTCCAGTTACAGTTTTCCGAAAGAGCTTTTTCAGAAAGAAATAGTGAGATAAAGTTTTCAGCAAAGAGTTTTCAGAAGGATTTTCAGAAAGTATTTTCTAAAGACTTAGTATGTTAAGTGTAGTAAAGTTTACAAGTCGTGCATATACCTCATGTATTCAAGTAATTTCATCTGTGATGAATATAGTTGATACCATGCATGAAAGCATTAGTACTTTCATATGTGAGTTTTTCAGAAAAGGCTTAAAAGTTATAGTTATAAAAGTGTATGGCATATTGAGTAATGTATATTTCACAAGAAAAGCATATAGATCACACCTCCGAGAGGTCATTTGAGATACATATAGATGGTATGAATGCATGATTATATGATTTCATATTCGTGAGTATATGGGTAACTTTGTGCATCGAATATTCATATAAAGTGAGCATTTTGTAAGATACGAGTACAGAGTAGCCTGATTTTATTTTAATGCATGTATATCAAGGATGATTGTATAAGTTGCTTGCTTACGTAGGAAGAACATACTGTAAGGATGCTAGTTCATAGTGAAAAGGTAACATATGCATGTAATCATGGATAGTGGTAGTGTTGGTTTAAATCTAGGTCCCAAGATCATAACAAGCATGAAAAACAAGTGTGAATACATCAAAGGAGATAGCGGAATACTCACATCGATCTGTTGAGCGACGAAATAACGAACAAAAATGAAATTTCCCTTCAAGATCCACGCCCAAACAGTGCAGTTTTTCTGTCCAAGAATTTCAATTTTGCTTCATGAATTTGAGCCTCGAACTTGCATCAAATGGTTCCCGGCTCATGGGTGGGTTTCCCTAACACCTTTCGTACGGTGTGCTAGCACTTGTGATTTTTTGCCACAAAAATCACTCAAAATTGCTTCATGGCTCACGATTTTTCAGGCCAAACCAGAAGCTTATTTTGGCCTTCCATGGCTGAAAATTAGAGAAGAAGAGAGGGAGAGAAAAGTTGGGCGAGAGATAAAAGAAAAAGGTGTGATTATATTGATTTCTAAAATCAATAAAATATATATATACTTAATTTGATTTTTCCAAAAAGTCAAACAAGTACATAACATTTAAAATATTAAATGTCTTTCAAGGCATCACACATCTATCACTATTCACATCACTTCACATCACTTTAATAAAGTGACATGTTGTCAAGTCATATCACTCAAAGTGACAAGTGATTTGACGTTTGATGCGACTAATGATTTGACGCTTGATTTGACTTGCGTGCCGCACTCGAATTCGAAATGCGAATGCGCTCGCAAATAATCTCGGGCTTGGGTTCGTTAATTCCAAATAATGATTTATCTGTTGCGTCGCAATTAAATCCAATTTAATTAAATAATCATGCCAAGCATAATTACTATTCACGTCGCCAAGGAATTAATTCGTTCGCCCGAATTAAAATCTAATTTTAATTCCGCATCGAAATCTAATTTCATTTAATATATCAAATATATTAATTTACCGAATAATTCCAAATTAATCGTTATCTCTCTTTAAATGATATTTTATCCTAGATAAATATCTCTGATATTAATCCCAGATTAATTTTCTCTTTCTTCTATTTAATCCCAGATTAATTTACAGTGCGAGTCATACATCATCGGTGAATCATTGGAAAGCGACCCATCAGATCTCCGGATATGTTGGCAGTAAATATGGTCGTCGGACTATCCGAACACGTACGTACCAAGTACTACATTTTACCGATTCACAGGAGAAGGTTGGCTTCTAGCAAAGCGTCATGCCTACCCAATTCTCCGGAAATATCCTTACAGGAATATGTGATCTATATCAGGCGTAGTATACATCGTATAGTGTATATCGGTCCAGTATCGGATGATCACGTGCTAGGTCTGGGGCTGGAATTGTGTCTGCCCCGTACGAAGCACTTGTCAGATGTCTGGTAACTAGTCTCTATAATCGGATATACATGACCTAGTCATAATATCCCGATGGCCGCGCAGCACTTAAGAGCACTAATACCGTATCATGTGTGACATCATCTCCACTATGACTGGAGTGATACTTCCATCCTGACATCACACCCAATACTCTACGATTCTCAATATACCCAGTATTGGCGTACACAAAGCCGGTTAAAACCCTGAACGATCTCAACCAAAGTATATTGATTGTCGTAAGTATTAGCGGTGCAAGTCTCAGGTTAAGACTAAATACACCTACCCTGATGTCGGATTCCCATAGACACATAGTCAAACTACCAATGGGATTCCGAGGGGGTCTTATCCAGAGCGAAGCTGTTTCCCGTACCATCGGTGAAACACAACCTCCTATCGTACTTGCATAAGTATCCAATACTTAAATATATGAGAACTATACCGTTGTGCCCTCACAACACACACAAGTGCAATACTAGTCTTTTACGTATTTATCGATGTCCAATCTCGATAATACTATGACTATGGATATTTAATGATTTATCCTTCGTTGATTGATACTGTCTCATATCATTCTCAATCAGGAACAAATCATAAGGACCTCTCATCATTTATATATCTAGGTGATCTAATCACAAATGATAAGAGTGCAATCTCCGTTGTCACATAGTTAATTTGTACAACAACACCATGATCTGTACAAATAGTGACGCTATGGGTCATAACTGTCCAACATGTAGTGGATTAGATAGTTAACAAAAATAAGTTTTAATTATCCGACTTGATGATATTTCTAGATAATAAAAGAAAGAAAGCTATCACGATTGTCAGATCTAGAATTAGCTCAGAGTATACAGAAAAAGGTAAAGAAAAGAATCAGAATAGCATAGAAGAAGTGAAATGGATCTTAACCTGTTAGCTTGTGAAGTAGTATTTGACGTATTTAATAGAAGTTACATATATAGGTGTAGGTTCAGATGAAAATATTAATAGCAAGTTACACGGGAATAAACAGATATAAGTTATAAAGTTAAATTAGATTTGTTGATGTTTGCATGATTACTTACTGAGTCAATATGATTCACACCTTTTCAGTTGTAGTTTTACAGGCCAGCAGAAGATGTGTGGTGAAGACTTTGAAGACAGTGGATCGCCCCAATCTGCAGTCAACAGAGAGTCTTGAGCCATGGGTTGAGTTATGGGTCCTCACGACCCACTTGGCATTGTTATTTTACATTTTTAATTTTATAAGTAAGGGTTATGTATTAGTGTATTTTCATGTGAGTTCTGGTCGGAGGCCAAGTTTTTACGTTATGTTCATTGAGTTCAGGCCTGAGGCCTTGTTGATGATTGAGTATGTATTGAGTTGTTTGACTAGATTGTCTTTTGGAGCTGGCTATAATCCATGTTGCATGATGTTACGAACACATCATGCCGAAATTTCGTTAGAATAAGAGGCTTATGGAGGTAGGGTTAGCCTGTCTCATGCCGGTAGCATCTTGACCTAGGCGGGATGTTACATGGGATTTCTACCAATACCAAAAATATAATTAAATCTAATGTCGTTATGGCATTTGAAAAATCTATAGAAGAAGGAATTCGTACTTAAGCAGCATATATAGCTAGTGAATTTTTAGGAATAAATATAATCGAACATGCAACAAATGTTAAAACTCAAGAAAGACAAATGGCTAAACTAGCATACAAAAATCAAGTATATGTAAAATGTGTTTTTATAAATGAATACACACGTGAATATCAAAATATTATTATCAATATTTTGATAGTAATTTACAACTAGACCATTATAGGGATTTATATTACATGAAATTACAACGCCTTGGGATAGGTATTTTATGAAAGAATATCAAAAGAATAAAAGCATTACAGAAGGTGTATCTGATTCACTAGGAAGTAGAATTTTATTTTTGAAACAGAGATTAGAAGATCTATGTTCTCAAAGAAGACTTCTAAATAAAAGCAGAAAAACAACATAGAATTGTGTTGTGATAAAACGAATATGCCCACATAATTGGGATGTGATTTTATATGTATACACAAATAAAAAGAAGAAAAACTTCTAATAAAAGGATTAAAAAATATAAAAAAAATCAATAAAAATAAAGTAAAACCAAAAAGAAAATATTTTAAAAGAATAAATAAACCAAAAAACAATGAAAAAAATTTAATAAAAAGAGAAATAAACAACCTAAGTCTATGTGTGAATGTTGGAATTGTGTTGAAATTGGTAACTTAAGTTATGAACGTGACAAGAAAAAGGTAAGAGTCTTACAAAAAGACTATGAAGAGATAAGATCAGAATTAAGCGAAGTCGATATAGACTGTCTAAGTATAGAAGAATCAGAAATTTTTAAAATATATTCGGATACATCTATTTATAATGAATAAAGATAAAGAAATAATAGATGATAAGGTCATAGACCATACATAGGTTGAAGAAAATTCTGAAGAATATACAATGTGTGCTACCTTTGATAACAAAAAATTAGCAAAAATTGAAAATTGGAATTAAATTTAAAACATCCGTAAAATTTAATGATGAAATTAAGAGGTATGTATTTAAGATAAAGAATTGTTGTACATGAATATCAAGAATTGGAAAGAAGCGTAGACATCATGCATACAAAAGGAAAAAATAAAGCTAAACTTGTTAACATAATCAAGTAAAAGTGAATAATGAGAAAAATACCACCCAAGAAGAGGGAAAAAATTAGATATGTCTATCTAGCTGGTATTCAAATACTGTTTAAATCATTATTTAAGGAATGAATAGACAGTCTAATAATGATGAGTCTATTTAATGAAATATTCTATAATGTGAAAGATGCTCATTTAGGAACAGTTGAAGGAAATCTGGCCTATAAAAAATTATTATTTACAATATCCTAAATATTATATTGATATTAAGGATAAAAATTTTAATGATGCATTAAGTCTTCATTTTAAATTATTAAAAGATAAATTCATAAAACCAGGAAATAAAGTAATGAGTGTCTACTACTCTGCTTTATTTTCTCTCTATAATACAAACTATGTGAAACATATACTAGTAAACCATTTATCGAGATTTCTGATGAGTGTTCAGAGATTAGTCAAATAAGGGAATCCCTTTTGCAAGAAATCAATATACCTGATAATTATAAAAAAAAATTTGTCAAAGTCCCAAATTTAGAAGAATGAAGCTCTTCTTATGAAGAACATATCCCTATTAAATATAAAAATAATGAACTTGTTGTATCCAGAGGAAGAAAGAGTTTTGATACAATAAGAAAAGGTAAAACTATAACTTCAAATTCACCTAGTTTAAGAAGAAGTTCAAGTTATATCGAAGTTAAAAGAATGCACCAACACTCCATATAAACGGAGAATACTTTAATGGAATTGAAGGATTCAAATGACCATAAATATTAATTGACACAGGAGCAAGTAATTGCCATATAGCCGAAGATAAAAATTTAAATTAAATGTAAATTTGTAGAACCATACGAGTACAAAAATTTTGATGGAACAATCTTTAGATGTAATCAGATTGCAATTGTACCAATAATTTTACAAGATCATGAAATAACAGTACCTTACTATATAGATAGTGAAATGGAAGGAGGAACATATCATGTTCTTCTAGGAAATTCATTTTAAGAATCCATGGAGGATTATAAAATAACCAAAGAATGTTTTGAATTCACGGATGATGGAGAAATTATATTTTGTCCCAAAGTTAGGGAATAAATGCCAAATGAAATAAAATTTCCCCTATCTGTATATATCCAAATTGGATTTATTGACAATAATATAACAACTTATGCTCTCTTAGATACTGGATCTGAGATCACGTTAATTAAATCCTTTCTTTGGAAAGGATTGAACAATATGAAAAAATCCATAACAATACAAGGAATTACTGGAAATTCCAATATAGAGAAATACAGTCAAAATTTACCTATTCTTTTAGGTAGTAAAATCGTAACAATAAAGCGTGCATATGCGTATGATAATCTCGAAGTTGATGTACTTCTTGGAAATGATTTTATACAACAGTTTGCTTAATATGGACAAACTTTGTATATGATTCGGCCAGCTCAGCGTGGTGATGAGTTGATATGGATAAAACTAGAAATTAAAACTCTAAGCTATAAGTGTAAACAAGTAAATTGTTTAGAAGAATCTCACTTAACTATAGATGAAGTAAAAAATGCAATCATTGAAAACTATGGAGAAAATCCAATAGAAATATGGGATATTCAAAAAGAATATGCCGAAATTAAATTAATTGACCAACCACAATAATCAGAGTAAAATCTATGATTTACCATAAAGAAGATAAAGACGAATTTTGTAAACAAATAAAAGAACTTTTGGACCTAAAATTAATAAGACCAAGTAAAAGCCCACACAGCAGCCCAGCCTTTATAGTTAGGAATCATGCTGAAATAAAAAGAGGAAAGGCCCGAATGGTCATAAATTATAAGGAACTAAATAAAGCAAACCAGTTTGATGGGTATTTCATATCAAACAAAAATGTTCTAATCAACCTTGCCAAAGGTAAAAATTATTATTCAAAAGTTTATTGTAAATCAGGCTTCTGGAAAATAAAATTAACAAAAGAATATGTGCCTTCGGCATTTAACACCCCAAATGGACACTATTAATGGTTAGTAATGCCCTTTAGATTAAAAAATACTCCACAAAATTATCAGAGAAAATGGATAAAATTTTCTTTAAAGATAATGATCATATGTTAGTATATGTGGATGATATTCTTATTTGTTCTAAAACATATGAAGAACACATAAAATATTTAAAAGAATTTTCAATAATGTGTAAAAAGAATGGTATAATCCTATCTCAGAAAAAGACAGAAATTAAAAAGAATGAAATATACTTTTTAGGTTTAACAATAAGTTCTAATGGAATAAAACTTCAATCACATATTTTAAAGAAAATCAAAGAATCCCATGATGTTTTATCAGACAGAAAAATGATTCAAAAATTTTTAGGTTGTCTAAACTATTCAGAAAGATTTATTCCACATTTGGCAAAAAGCGTGCAATTCTTCAAAACTATTAAAGAAAAATAATACAAAAGGGTGGACTATAGATATGGATGGCAAATCCGGATCCGGAAGAGATTTCACAACCCCGGGTCTGGTTCGGACTGAGTAAATATTTCCGGGTCCGGACCCGATTCCCGGATTCTTTTTATTATTTTTTTTATTTTTTAAAAATTTAATTGTATTTTTTTATATTTATATTTGTATTTTTTCAATTTAATTAGTTTTATTTCATCTAATTTTTTAATTAATTTAAATTTATATTTATATATATATAATTGCATAATATGATTTTTTATTAAAATATATATATATTTTTTATTTTTTTTCTCGTTTTAAGAATACCGGGTCCGGAATTAAAAAAAAATTCGGACCCGGGCCAGGTCGGATCTTGTTGCCATCCCTAACTATAGAGAGCATATAGAAACCGTTAAAAAATTGAAGGAAGAATGTAAAGAATTACCAAAACTAAGATTACCAGATAAATCTGATAATTTAATTGTTCAAACTGATGCGTCCGACTTATATAGGCATCGTCATTAAGAACAAAAATTGGTGAAATATGCAGATATTCTAGTGGAACTTTAATTTAGAGGAAATAAATTATTCTACAAATGAAAAGGAGTTGCTCGCCATAGTTCGAGGAATAAGAAAATTTACATTATTTCTTTTACCTAAAAAATTTACTATTGAAACTGATAATACCCAGGTTAAAGGATTAATTTTTAATAAATTACCTCAAGAACCTCAATATAAAAGGTTAGAAAGATGGCAAGTTATATTGAGCTTTTATAATTTTAATGTTACATATATTAAAGGATCTAAAATTTTTTTGGCAGATCATTTAAGCAGATATCCAGAACATGGATAAAAAGTTGGTCAACCAAATCAATAATATCATGAGTAAATTGCTCACGGTACAAGGAAGACAACGTCTTATTGAACAAGAATTCAAAACTTTCAAAGAAAAGATCTCTCAGGAGGTTAATGAATTCCAAGAAAAGTTATCATCAGTTAATGATGAGTACAATGAGCTTTTTGAGGCTGTAGATAATTATGCATAGGATTTTTGAATCTTTTACAAGTTAATTCTAGAGTCCACAAGGAACACCAATCCTTGGTGGGTATTCACAAGATCCTTACAAGAATGTTCATGAAAGTTTGCAAACTCAATCAAACGTACAATCTCCATAGCAGAATCAAGTTGTATACAGTCCAGGTAACTTGTAGCCACAAACAAGTATAAAACAGACAACAGAGCTATCAGCCTGTTCCACCTTCGGGTATAAAAGAAATTATAAGCCGGGAGATATCCCTTAAACCAGACTATAACACAAGGTCAACAACCTTTGTGATAGGAGAAGGCAGCCAAAGTGAGGCTGATAAATTAAAAAGATTTCAAAAAGAAAATAAGTTTCTTTTTCAATTGAAAAAAACCCTGACTTCATTGGAAAATGAGTATTTTGATTTTACAAAAATGATTTATGAATTAAAGCAAGGAGATTCATTTTTCTGTTTACAAGATAAAAACAAGTATATATCCAAGAATTACTTGTGTTCACCACATTTCTCCAAATTTTGTGAAAAATTGGCTCAGTATGGATTTTTAGATTGACTTTATCCTTCCAAAGATTTAAAAGAAATCAAAGAATTTCCAAATGATTTTCAAAACAGTGTCAAAGAATTTTCTGAAGGTGAAAATATTTACTTAAGATTTTATTCAATCAGTTCAGAAATTGATGAACAAACAATTTATGAAGCTTTTCATCTAATCACAATGGGATATGTTACCAATGTTATCCTTAAGAGCCTCCGATACAGAATAAAAAGTCCCTTATTTTAACAAAAGGTGGATGCATTACTGAAGAGCCCTCGGAATCAAAGTTATTGGAAACTTGTTACAGGAGTTCTATAAAAAAGGTTATTAGACCTATACACAGGAAAAGCCTGGATGATCATCATGCCTTATGAAGAAGGAAACAAATGTAAACATATTGAAGAAAGGTTAATTGAAATCAATACAGATAGATGGCCTAGCTGTCCGGAGATTGTGTTAGAAGCCTACGGACTGTTAAAGCACCAATATCATCAGTTGATAAAAAGAAAAAACTGAAAAGATGTAAAATAGACCTCCATATGTAAAATGATTGATTGATAAGGTGGGGACCACCATTAAAGCTACATCAATGTAATCAAAGGATAAAATAATTGTTGTCGGCACCACAAGAATGAGACACGTAAAAAGAAAGAATCTTGAATACTTTCAGAATATTGTCAGCACCATGAGAAATTGTCATGTATCAAGCAAAATTAAAAAGAATGTTGGCACCTTAGAGAAGTTGCTAGGTGTCCATAGAAGATAAGGGCAGAAGCCTATAAAAGAGAATGCTTGAAAGAAAGAGGGGAGTCCGAAAATTTTTTGAGTTTTCTTAATCAGAAGCAAGCATGTTAAAAATAATGTTCTGAAAAAATCATAGAGAGTACTGAACTTTCTGTAAATCGTTATGATTATGTTTATGTAAAATATTTTCATATAAATAAAATAATCTTTTTCTACTTTTATTTTAAATTGAGAGTTGTTCTAAAACCAAACACCTTTAGGACTGAAGTCGCTGAGGCGTGGAAGCGGTTAGACGTTGTCCGCTGTGTGGCATACAGACGAAGATCACTGTAGAAAGGTGAATGGTAGCAGAGTGCGCTTAATGAGGAAGATGAAGTAAGGCCGAAAGATTACTTTTACACCTTATGAAATTATTTTACAGTAATATAATTTATTGATTTAAGGAAAATTCAGGAAACCTAATTTCTAAAAAATGATGATTGTTGTTATGAAAGTTAATATCTTTGGCATTCTATGCATAAAAATGAGATTAGATCTAAATATTTTATGTGAAAAAAGTAAAAATGGATTAATGTATATTTATGAAAAAGTGGTCCGTCCATTAAAATCCTTATAATAGTCTAGTTGTAAGTTACTATCAAAATATTGATAGTAATATTTTTGATATTCACATGTGTATTCATTTATAAAACACATTTTACAGATACTTAATTTTTGTATGGCTAGTTTAGCCATTTGTCTTTCTTGAGTTCTAACATTTGTTGCATGTTCGATTATATCTATTCCTAAAAATTCACTGGCTATATATGCTGCTGAAGCACGAATTCATTCTTCTATAGAATTTTCAAATGCCATAACGACATTAGCTTTAATTATATTTTTGGTATTGGTAGAAATCTCAAACCACCAATTTCTTTCATTTCCTCTGAACGTAGCATATATCATTGTAAATTTTACACTACTTTCTTTATATGAGGCGAAATAAATAAGAAAATATTCCATGGACTTTGCCCAATTTAAAAGTGCTTCTTTTACATCTACTTCACAATCTAGATTTAAGCACATGCCATTAGGGGGTTGTAACATCCCACCTATGCCAGGATGCTACCGGCAGGAGACAGGAAAACCCATCTCCATAAGCCTCTGAATCTGATGAAATTTCGGCATGATGTATGCAGAACATCATGCAACCTGGCTTATAGCCAGCACCAAAAGACAACATGTTCACACAATTCAACATATATGCAATCACCATCAAGGCCTCAGGCCTGAACTCAATGAACAATGTAAATACTTGGCCTCCAGGCCAAAACTCAAAGTAGAACTACACTATTACACAATTCATACATATGATATACAAATGCAAATACAAAGATAAGGGTCGTGAGGACCCATAACTCGACCATGACTCAAAATGCTCTTGACTGCAAATGGGGCGATCCACTGTCTTCAAAGTCTTCAAAGAAAATATGTTGGCCAAGCATGTCAGCTACAAACCTGCAAAACTAACAAACTGTTTTGATGTGAGTCATAAGACTCAGTAAGTAATCATACTCATAACTACAGAATAAACACATAATAGCTTATATTTTCGTTCTATTAAGTTTCTTAACCTATCTTTTACTATAATCAAGTAATTACATTTCCCTCATTAACTCTCAAACTGTATACAACTCTCATATAAGATTACATAGTTAACATATTAATCAAAGCGTACTATTTAAATTCTGCTTAACTTCTTTATTTTTCAGATGTCCGAAGTATCATCAATTCAGCTTTCTCTATACTATTACTCATCTCATTCTTTTATTACTTACATACAGTCTAAAATTAAATCACTCACTTACATATTTACATCACATTTATATTACTAATCTTACACACTTACTTGAATTCATAATGCTCTATAATGTATATACGAAACCAAACATCATACGTACCTCATAAGTCATAATTCTATAACACATGTATATCACGCTCATAATATATAACATATATTCATTATAAGTCATAAATCTCTTATGCATATATATGTACCAAGATATATTCTTAGGTAGCGTTATATTCATTTATCTTGAACTATAAAGTTCAAATCCATTATCACTGACCATGCTACTATGTACTTGTATTCTACACATGTTACTTTGATATGAACATGCTACACACAAAATCATCCACATATATACATAAGCATAATAATGAGATCATGTATCAATGTAAACGGTATGAATCAAATTTACTCATGCTATGATGCTTTGTCAACTACTATATGTGTCTTATAAGAATCACCAGAATCCATGATATATATGCATGATGGTAAATCCTACTCTGCTCTAACATGTTATGCTTTTAGAAAATACTTCTGAGAAACTGCTTTCTAAAAATTATTTCTGAAACTCAGTTTGAAAACCTCTTAATAAAACTTATCTTCTAAAATCATGTTTTGAATCTCTGATATCTGGAAACTATTTCTAAAATCTTGTTTCTGAAAGCTGTTTACTGGGAATCTGAAAACTGAAAACTCTTTCTGAAAATCTTTCTTTTTCTTGTATTTCTTTCTAAAACCGTCTTTCTAAGTTTTTTTTCTGAAAACTGAAATCTGAAGTCCTTTCCTGAAAACCAAACTGAAATCTAAAATCCTTTTTCTGAAAACCAAATCTCCACCAGTTGGCGCATCTTCGCCCGAAGGCACATCTCCGCCCGAAGGCGCATCTCCATGCTACTATGTACTTGTATTCTACACATGTTACTTTGATATGAACAAGCTACACACAAAATCATCCACATATATACATAAGCATAATAATGAGATCAGCTATCAATGTTAACGGTATGAATCAAATGTACTCATGCTATGATACTTTGTCAACTACTATATGTGTCTTATAAGAATCACCAGAATCCATGATATATATGCATGATGGTAAATCCTACTCTGCTCTAACATGTTATGCTTTTAGAAAATACTTTTTCTGAGAAACTGCTTTCTGAAAATTATTTCTGAAACTCAGTTTGAAAACCTCTTAATAAAACTTGTCATCGGTGTATACCGAATTACAAGACATGGTTGGCTTCTAGCAAAGTACCGTGCCTACCCAATTCTCCAGAAATATTCTTACTGGAATATATAATCTATGTCAGGCGTAGCATATCAAGTATTGCGTATAGCGATCCAGTATCAGGTGTAACATGCTAGGCCTGTGGCTGGAATGGTGTCTGCCCCGTACGAATCACATGTCGGATGTCTGGTAACTAGTCTCTATAATCGGACAAACATGACCTAGTCATATTATCCTGATGACTTCGGTACTTAAGAGTACTAATTCCGTATCCTACGTGACATCATCTCCACTATGACTGGAGTGATACTTCCGTCTTGACATCACACCCAATACACTACGATTCTTAATATACCCAGCAGAGGCGTACACAGAACGAGTTAAAGCCTTGGACAACCAAAACCAAAGCATATTGATTGTCGCAAGTATTAGCGATGCAAGTCTTAGGTTAAGACCAAATACACCTATCCTGATTTCAGACTTTCATAGACACGTAGTCATACTACCAATAGAATTCCGAGGGGTCTGTCCAGAGCGAAGCTATTTCCGTACCATCGGTAAACACAACCTTCTATTACATTTGCATGAGTATCCAATACCCAAATATATGAGAAGGAAAAATGATTGTAGAGATGAGTGGAGACGATGAACCCAGGAAAAGAGGCCCATACGGAATAAAATCCATGGTGGTCGGAAAAGAGTCACAAGCAGAAGATACGTGGGAAGAAGAAGGAGGAGGACAGTCTCCAAACTCCTCCTATGATAGCCCCCGCTTTACCAGGAGGGGGGATAGGAAGTATGGTGGGACTGAACGGGAAACCTCGAATCATGAGGAGCGCCACGCCTGGGAAAATAGACATGAAGAAAGCCACAGGAGGCGGCATAGTAGCACAGATAGTAATATGAGATCTTGGGTGAGGAAAGAGATAGCCAAGTGGGAAGTGAACCTCAAAACCGACGCAGGAGATGCCCGGGACAATGAGGAGGAATCTCCCATCACGAGAGAAAAAAGGTAGGTAAAATTCCCAAGATGATTCAACATGTCGTCCATGACACCCTACAAAGGCCACACCGACCCAAAATCCCACATTGAAAATTTTGTCATATTAATGGAAGTCCAAGGAGTAACTGGGGATGCAGTGTGCAAAGTATTCTCCCTAACCTTAGGGGGATCAACCATTCTATGGTTCAGGAGTCTAGCCACAGGGAGCATTGGAAACTTCACACAACTCAGGAAGTCGTTTGTCTGGCATTTCAAAGGGGCCTGCGTCCCAAAAAAGACAATCGGAGAGTTAAGACTCATGAAGCAAGGGGACGATGAACCTTTGAAAACTTTTATCGAGCGGTACCATACTATGGTACTCGAGGTCGGAGGATACGAATCGCTCGAGGCCTTGGAAAGTCTGAAATGAGCCTTGAAGGTCGGAAAACTATGGACCCACTTGAGAATCCAAGATACACCAGACTATGCCACTGCTCTGGAAATAGCCCGGAAGTTTGTTTCATTGGAAAACGAGGAGAAAAGTTCCCAGAGGGGGACAGCCATCAGAGAGAGGACGATGAAGGCAGAAGCTTTTCGTAAACCAGACAAGGAGTTCAAAAAACCACCCCCAAGGCGAAGGGAATTCAAGTCGGTACCTCGGAACGACCGGGAAAAATGAATCTCGACCCAAGTGAACCATGTAGTCAGGGAAGAAGCATACATTCCTTTTAACAAATCACTAGGGCAAATCGTCATGGAAATCCAGGGAAGAGGCCTCCTGAACGAGCCTGACCTCAGAAGATTCCCCCCAGATAGAATGAGTAAAAAGTCATATTGTGGGCATCATAATCTGAAGGGACACACGGCGAACGAGTGCAAAGATTTACGAGAGTAAATGGAAGACCTGACACGGAATGAATATTTAAATAATTATATCAACCATGAAGTTATGGCGGCTAGACAGAGAACACAGCGCTGACAGGTAAACATCATCGTAGAGGGAAGGACACTAGCTGGAGACTCTAACCGGTCAAGAAAAAACTATAGTCGGCTTCAGGGGCCGGAAGTGTTCGAAACAGAGGAGTCATCGGGGATACAAGGATATCGGTCGGTACTGATAATGTTCACGGATGAAGATGCTCGGGGAGTAAGTTTCCCCCACGATGATGCACTAATAATCAAGGCGACAATCGACGTGTCCGAAGTAGACAGAATCCTGGTGAATCCCGGAAGTGCAGTAGATATAATCTCCAAAGATGCTCTGGATGGACTTGGAGTGGAATACGCGGCTTTAACCAATGATGGGACTCCCCTATACGGCTTCGGGGGATCAATAGTCGTCCATCTATGAAGGATACAATTAGCAATGACGATCGGGACTCGCCCCCGGACTCGGACGATTATGATAAATTTCACAGTGGTGAACTGCATGAGCAGTTACCAAGTCATTATTGGTCGGCATTCATGATAAAGACAAAGGCCGCCATGTCTTGCTACTACTTAAAATTAAAGTTCCCCACCCGGGAAGGAATTGGAGTCGTGTGCGGAAGTCAGAAGGTGGCTCGGAGCTGTTTCACCACCCTTTCAAAGGAAACCCTCTGCATCGAAGCAAATACCCGGAAAAGGCAAAAGAATGAAGGCATGGAAGAAATAAGCCAAGACGCAAGTCCTGTTGGGGTTGGTGCTCACAGCGCCAATTCCCGGTTGTATTTCTGTGTAAATACTTCTGTAAAACATTATTATTATGAATAATATATGCAGTTTCTTTAATATAATGAATCTTTTAATATGGTAAAGACGTAATGACCCTAGAATGATTAGTCATGATACAGTTTCAAAAGCGTTGCAACGGACATTGACTAGTATCATGACGTTGTCATTCTCAGATTGTTCCTGGTCAAGGTTTACACTACTTGGTCAGTATAGTAAACCCGTTGAGACCGGTACAAGTCGTATACTGGAATATATGATTCCAATGGTTTCTCAATGAACCATAAGTCTATGAGACTAGTATAGACATGTAGGTGTTTATAGCGGATAAACACTGAATGACTCACCGAAGATTCTTAATGGATGGTACACCAGCGTCAATAAGAATCTTCTTGGGTTGAGTAGCACTTGTGATTCTTAGACTTGAGATGCCATCGTGGGCAAATGAGACATCTTCTACACTTAGATGGCAGTCACATCACCGATCTATTTAGATCAGACCTCCGTCTGTTCGTTGGGTGTAGATAGATCCTCAGGGTGTCCTATGTGTATCAAGATAGGATCCGTCAGTTCTGTGTAACAGAGCATAGGTAGTCCATATAATTAGCAATCAGATAAAACCATGGGCCCGTGTAAAGTTTAGAAGCTAGTTCTAAACATTCTTTTGAGATTGCTAATAGAATAGTCGGCTGGATAATCTCCATAGAGATTTGACGTTTATATCTATATCTCTGGGATACATCTGGATACCTGTGATGGAGGAATTATACATTTGCCATGACCTCGACCTGTATGATTCAGCCAGTTTATCTGTGATCGTCATAATTTACGTGTGGATAAATTATGGACACGAAATTTGATTTCGTGACGGATATGCCTGAATCTAGAGAGTCTCAATAATGAAATAAACTCGTAGAGCACTAGAGCAACATTAATAAATAATATTGATTATTTATAAAGTAGTTTAAAGGTTAAACGCAAAATACATGGTAGGGACCCGATAGTCATTTCCTTAATTGTTGTGTATTTACATTTAATACTTGATTATTTTAAATACACATTAATTAAATGTCAAATTGAGATATTTGACTAATAACATAAATGAATATATGTATTTGATATTTAATGTAAATATAATACATATATTTAAGATATTTGTATTTAATTAATTAATTATTTAATTATTTAATTGTTAATGATTATATAATTAAAATATAAATATCTTAACTTTAGATATTTGTTTTGAAATGATTAAAGTTGCCTTTGTTGACTTTGTTAAATATCTTTAAAGTTGTTTTAGATATTTAATTTACTTTATCAAATGATTATGAAATGAAATTAAAATGAAAAAATTTGGTATATATTGTTTTCATTTTCTTTTCATTTGAATAACCTAATACACTTTACAAAACTCCATTAAAAAGAAAACAAAGAAACCTTGTGAAGAAGAAAGACAAAACAAAGGAAAGCTTGGATTTTAGTAAGTTTTTCCAACTTACTATTAGATAAGAAAATGTTCCTTAGGATCTAGGCTTTAACATATGATGTTCTTTTGTTATTCTTTTCTTTATTTCTTGTGTTTTGATGATGGAAGTTTTTGTTGAAAGTGATGAGCATGTATGATGAAAGAAACTTATGACTATTGTAGTTGTAAGTATTCTTTTAAGGTTTTGGAAACCATGTTGCTAATCTAGAGTTGTTGGCCCACTCTAAGATGACCTAGATTTGATCTTGAGTTGTTTCATTGTGTTGAGACTTGAATTGGATGTAAGAGAGATGATTGAAGTAATTGATTTAGTGTATTTGGTCTAATTTGTCCAATTGTGGAAATTGAAAAATTAGGGTTTATAACTAATTCCAAATTTAGGGCTTTTCATTTATGTTGTGTAATTGGATGATATAAGATGCATTTAAAGTTTCATGTTGATTGGATTACATCTTGATGTGTTTTGATGCATGAAATGACAAAAGGCACAAAATGCTAACCTTAGGAGGCTCTCGGCCAAGACTTGGAAATTTGGGGATTTGGATGCTTTTGGTGTTTTGATGTTTCAAGCATGCTAAGTTCATCCTAGAAATGATTTAGAATCATTCAAAATCATTCAAAATGAATCATATTCACTTGAATATGATTCATTTGAATTTTATTTCATAATTTGATATTGGACAATTAAATAAGATGTTTATTTAATTAATCCGAGAAAAAGTTTTGAAATCGGAAAATACGATTTTCACCGCTTCTCCGCTGCGTTACCGGATACAACCCCTAGAAAATCCCCTTCAAAATGGTATCAGAGCGAGTCAGATTCTAGGCCGCTTAAAATGATTAGCTTATTTAAATCATCAATTCTTGACTTTATACATGCTTATTAGAAACTGAATCGATTAGATTTAGGGTGTATGACACTTAACGGAAAAATCTCTAATTAATAAGATTTTAATGTAATTATGTATTTGATTAATGTTATGTGGTCCGTCTTGTCAATACGGTTTATGAATACTTCTCCGTGACTACATCCGAGACCGTGCCTCTGCTGTGAGGGTGTAGCTGATAGAGATTTATTCATATCGGATGTATATCAGATACTAGATAAATTCAAGCGAAAGCGGAATTCTGAACGTGCCCTTGTTGGACAAAATGACCCATAGCGTCACTATTTGCACAGATCATTGTGTTGTTGTAGCAAATTAACTATGTGACAAGGAAATTGCACTCTCATCATTTGTGATTAGATCACCATAGATATATAAATGAAGAGAGGTCCCTATGATTAGTTCCTGGACTGAGAATGATATGAGACAGTATCAGTCCCCGAAGGATTAATCATTAAATATCCCTAGCCGGAGTATTATCGAGACTGGAAATCGATAATGCGAATAGGCTAGTATTGCACTTGTGTGCGTTGTGAGGGCACAACGGCATAGTTCTCATATATATAAGTATAGGATACTTATGCAAGTGCGATAGGAGGTCGTGTTTCACCGATGATACGGGAATCAGCTTCGCTCTGGATAGACCACTCGGAATCCCATTGGTATTATGACTATGTGTCTATGGGAGGCCGAAATCAAGGTAGGTGTGTATAGTCTTAACCTGAGACTTACATCGCTAATACTTGCGATAATCGATAGACTTTGGTCTTGGTGGTACAGGGCTTTAACCGTTCTGTGTACACCACTTCTGGGTTTATCAGAGAGTCGTAGTGTATTGGGTGTGATGTCAAGACGGAAGTACCACTTCAGTCATAGTGGAGATGATGTCACGCAGGATACGGTACTAGTGCTCTTGAGTGTTGCGCAACCAATCGGGATATTGTGACCATGTCATGATATCCGATTATAGAGACTATGTTACCAGACATCCGATATGTGCTTCGGACGGGGTAGACACTTATCCAGCCCCAGCCCTAGTACGTGACTATCTGATACTGGGCCGATACACATAATACATTGGTTATACTACGCTTGATACAGATCTTAATATTCTTAAATGGATATGTCCGAAAAATTGGGTAGACTTGGTGCTTTGCTAGGAGTCGACCTTGTCTCGTAAATCGGTAGAGCGTAGTACTTGGTACATACGTGATTCGGATACTCCAACGACCGTATTTACTGCCAACTTATCCGGGGATCTCATGGGTCGCTTCCCGATAATCCACCGATGACGCATAACTCGCACTCTTGAATAATCTGGGATTATATAGAAGAGAGAGAAAATTAATCTAGGATTAATTACGGAGATATTTTATCTAGGATAAAATATCGTCTAGAGAGAGATAACGATTAATTTGGAATTAATCGGTAAATTAATATATTCGATATATTAAACGAAATTAGATTTCGACACGGAATTAAAATTAGATTTTAATTCGGGCGAACGAATTAATTTAGAATTAATTCGGGCGAACGAATTAATTTAGAATTAATTCGTTAGCGACGTGAATAGTGAATTCGCTAGGCGTAATCATTTAATTACGACGCGACGGAAAAATCGTTAATTTGGAATTAGCGAACCCGAGCCCGAGTGTGATTGCGAGCGCATTCGTATTTCGAATTCGAGTGCGGCGTCGCAAGTCGCATCAAGCGTCAAATCACTTGTCAATTTGAGTGATGTGACTTGACAACATGTCACTTTAATAAAGTTGATGTGAATAGTGATGGACATGATGTGCATAGTGTTTGCCTTTATTGTTTGACTTTTTAAATGCAAATTCAAGTGAAATTCATTTGAATTTCACACAAGTATATAAGATATACTTCAAATGCAAATCAAATTAACAAAACACAATTTCATCTCTCTCATTTCTCTCCTAATGGTTCACGCCCAAACTGAAAAATCTTCACTGGTTTGGAACCATTTTGGCGTGAATAATGGGAAGCAAAGAGTGGTTTTTCATGGTGATAAATCAAGTGCTAGCACACTTACGAGTCTTGCGAAGGTGGTAGGGAGGTTCGCCCATGAGCTGGGATCCGTCGGACGAGGCTTGGAGCTCCGTTTGTCATCTCAAAATTTTGATTTTGTGGGCTGTGAACTGCACAGCAGTGGCGCCAAAACAGTGAGCTTTTTGGCCTTGATTCGTCTCCAAATCGACTCAACCGATCGATGTGAGTATTCCGCTATCTCCGTTGGTGTGTTCACACATTCTTTTCATGTCTTGTTTGATCTTGGGACCTAGATAATAACCAACAATGGCATCAAGAGCTATTGGTTCAAGCATGAAAATGTAGGGCTTAAAATTGGGTATTTTGATTTTGAGCATGATTTGGTTAAATTGATTGATTGAGCATGTTTAAATGATCTTTAATTGAAGTTGGATTGGATCAATTTCAAGAAAATTAATTTGGAATAATTTTCCCCAATTTATTCATGTTGGCCGAATCTTCAAGCATGTTTGGAAATTTGGAATTTTTTCATTTTGATTCATTGGATGGGTTGTAATGATGTTGGATGATGTTAATTTGAAGTCAATTAGATTGAATTTTGAATTGAACATAAATCCCCAAATTGCTTGTGTTGGCCGAATGTGTATGCCCTTTAATGTCTTGGATTTATGATTTTATGAACATTGAATGTGTATGAAATCATTCGGGAAGTTAATACGTTGTCGATTGTGTAATTAATCGGATTAAATTCAAATCGGACAAAATTACCTTCCTTGGCCGAGACTTAGAAGCATGTAATGTGGGTTTGATTTTCATTAATGTGTTGGACATGTGATGATAATAATGAACATGATTAATTGGACTAATTTCATGTTTTGGAAATATTGATTTGGTTGATTAATCATGAAATGCACTTTAGGTTAATTGAATATGAAATTGGATTTTGTATATTTAATTAATTGGGCCTAATTTTGGAAATTGGACTTTAATGTTGTAATTGGGCTTATTGGGCTTGATTTTATCAAGTTGGGTTTAGGCCAAATGGATTGGATCCAATTGGGCCCAAAACCACTTCCGTTAAGCCCAAATGCGACTTAATGAACCTTTAAAGTTCAATCGGGCCTAATGGGCCTAAATTGATTTCTAGGCTTATGGGGTTACTCCTTGATTGGGCTTTGGTTGCCGAAGCCCATGCCTTAAAGAAATTAATTGAAAGCCCATTGGACTTGAATTGAATTGACGTTGGACGTCATTCGGGGCTTTGAGACCCGTAGCGATTAAATTTGGAATTTAAGTCGAAAAGGGTTTATTAAATAAAAGTGTAATATTTAATTTGGAATTGAATAGTGAATTAGTATTAAATACATGTTAAATTTGATTTAATGATGTAGTTTAATTTAATTCAAGAATTCGTACTTTGAGTACTTATTCGCAAAAATGAGTTTGACTCGAGCAAAATCAAATCGTTGTTTGAACATTGGATGATCACTTAATTATCAGATTAATTAATTTGATTAGATTGATTGATAGCATGCTTTTGTGTGAATACGTGGTTGATGAATGAATAATGTATATCGGATGGATATTAGTCGGGTGGGGCAATTTTAGAAATTGTTGTAATAAATTCGATTTATTAAATTAGACCTAGGTGTCCAGCCTTATCACCTCTATTCTCTTTGTATTCTTTTCTCACCTATTCCCCTCAATGTAAATGAGGTTTCTTTAGAAGTGTAGTGTAACGGGTAGAAGTAATACTAGTGCTAGCTTGAGTGAGAAAGGAGAGATTTGATCTAGGATCAATGTAAAGTATCCATCCGCATATCATTATTATTTAATTTTCATACTCGCTTTATTATGTATTTAGAATGCATGTTTAAGGGTGTATGATGATGAGACCTTAACAAAGATAATTAAATTGGTAGCCAATTTGCACGCGAAAATCCCTCAACAAATATCAAGCGTTTATTTTCCTTCCATTGAGTGATTCTTGCTCAAGATCCGAGATTGGCAGGGGTTGTTAGCCAAAGTCAAGCCCTTGTCCGTCGAAGATGTGTTTTAATCACGAGGCTTTGTTCCATATCGGTGTCGTGTCCAAGTTGTGGTTTGTTGGCCAAAGTCAAGACCACTTCTTGTCCATCGACATTGATTACGAAGCTTCCATGTCAATGGGTCCGCGCTTGACTGGGATCACTAGGTTTGTTGTGCCAAAGCCAAGGCCTAGTTGATTCAGAGGACAAAGGTTAGGGTATATATTCGATATATAGGCATATATTAGATATATGTTTGGGACTTGGATGTCCACCTACTGGATCTACGAGTTGGATGAGATCCAATTGATCTTCGAGATGTACCTAGTTAATTATCATACATTTTGTTTGCCAAAGTCAAGATTGTGTGACATTTAACGGGATCCTAGCCCACTAGGAAAACGGTTTCCCGAGTACTCGACAGAGGGTTAGAGGCTCGACGAAAAATAGTGGGAGGTAAGTATTGAATTTGCAACATTCGTTCGAATACTCGCCAAACGCGCTTATCTATATTTTACTCGTCATATTAATCAAAAGTATTAGTTGGACTAATTTTATGTTGTTTTAAAAATATATATAGTTGGACTATATACAAACTCATTCGATATATAGTTGATTTTATAATTGGATTATAGTAATCAATATAATTGAATTAAATGATAGTTGATTTTATAATTGGATTATAGTAATCAATATTAAGATTATAGTTGATTAAATAATTGGATTATTGTAATCATTATAATAAATAGTACCTTTATTAAAATTGATTAAATAGTTAGACTATTAAAATCAAGAAAGGATTTGAAAAGTTGAATATTTAAATGATTTAATTTCATTGGGAATTAATAATAGGTTACTTTATTGGATAAAATAACTTGTTATATCTAGGCCCATAATTAAGCAAACAAAGTAGAGCATAAAATCTTTGGAAGATTTATGTGATGATGACTTTAGTGCTTAATTTAATATACTTGACAATAAATCTATTTTAAAGTCAAAGTTTGCAATTGGGCAAGTTGCACAAGGTGCACATCATTTCGATATTCTAAAACCCAAGGCTTGGCCAAAGGTTTGTGAAATATTGAAAAGATAATTGACATATCCCAAAGTGACTACCATTTGGATATGGAAGCACGAAGGAATAGGAATAAAGAAAGGGCGAGGCTCTAACTTTAAAAATATTTGTCAAAGTTATGTTCACTAACTAGTATTGAAATTGGATTTTAAATACTTAGTGTGGTAACATAAATATATGTATTGATGTTCAGAATCCGCTATGAGCTGGATACTGACTTCAAGCCGAGATTTCTCTGCAAATCGGAAACGGGACAAAAGTCGCTGTTTCGACCGTAGATACCTAAGTTTAGGAACTACCCTTTGGGTATGTACTTAAATTAGGAAATGTTATGATGTAACTAGTTTGACTAGAGACATTATCTCTATATCAGTGTTTAATCCGATGCGGATAAAACCTTTATATTCTAGAACACTAAGTGTTTCATTATATAAAGATGATACTGAGATAAATACATTAGATGTAAATAACAGAATTTATATTTTGAATATAAATAAAATCTCAAACATATAAAATGACAAATAAATAGCTCAAATTGATTTGATCAATAGAGACTTATTTGTGGCATTGTGTCTAGGACACAATTAAACAAGACTCGTATATCCACACTTTTGAAGAGTGGGTACTAGGACTGATTTGACTATTCAAATAAGGTCTGCGAATCTAGTTTATTAGGTAAAATACCTAAAGTACTATTTACTTGGTAATAGTAAAAGGGCCACCGATCTGTTAGCCCTATTCATGGTGAAGTAAGTGGGCCCATATCTAGCTAGGCTAGATGTGAACATGAATATTTCGTGACCTTAACGGATGTGGCATCACGTTGTGGTTATGTGTTTCTTTTGAAGAACACAGATCGGAAACTTTTGAAGTTTCGACACGAAGTAAAAAACAGATCGGCTATAGTATTATTCCGCCACGATAAGACCGTAATGGAAAATACTTAAGCAGTAAGTTTCATACGTAAATAAAAGAGTATGGTATTCTTTCATATGAGGACTCCTCCGAGACACGTCAGTTAGACGGTGTGTCCGAACTAAAACCAAATTTTGTTGGACATGATAAGGTTTATCACGAGTCGCTCTGAGCTACTGTTTCCTTCAATAGGATATGTATTAACAGTGCAAAACTTATTTAGAATAAGGTTCCATATAAATCTGTTTGACAGATATCATATAGGATATGAACAGGAAAGAAACGGGGTTTCTCATTCCTGATAATTTGGGTATGCCAGGCATAACGTTTGGATGATACCAAACTAAAAGACCCAAATTGGATAAGTGCCAATATAGGTTATCCTAAGGGAAACCTTAAGTATAGTACTTGTAAATCTCACATGAGAACAATGTGATTGTTGCTCACCATGCGGTTTTTCCTGAGAGGAATACCGATATGCAGTGGTCAGTGGGAGGATAGTGATACTCGATGAAAATTGGAGTAATACTGTTCAAGGCACGAAGTCCTTAATGGAACACAAATAGTTCATCTATGATGGAACTATACCATTAATCTTCAAATACACAAGAAACTTTAGATCGGATAGAGTCAGAAAACAACCTAGGGTATGGGTTTCTGATCTCACCCCCAAAGATGTCAATCTTATGGAGGTGTACCATCCGACTGCGTTTAGGAAGTGATACGAGGTATCGACTCCCTGTTATGGCAAAGTGCCATGAGTCCGAAATGGATTCCATGTAAACAACTATTTTGGATACTAGTTGTTGTACCACAAGGCATTGTGCCTATTGGTGCATTTAACGTCTTCAAGGAAGACATACATGGAATGCAACATACCAACGTACAAAGCTGGGCTTTTGACGGAAAGGTATCGTTATCAACATTGTGTTAATAACGGTTAAACCTTTTACCTGTTGCCATGGTAAATCCATTTTGAAGATGCTTGATGATAATTGTATATTTCATTTATGAATGTGTCAGTTACAAATCAAAATCGCTTTCCTGAAAAGGAAACCTTTGGAGGATGTTTACAACATCCTGACGATTTTATATAACCGACAACAAGGTTTGCGGGTTATTCGATCCATGTTTGGATTGATGCAAGCATAAGGTTCTTGGAACTGTCGTTTTGAAATAATCATAATGGTTTATGATTTGACTCAAAACGAAATAATTCTTGTGTATATAAGGAGGTTAGTGGGAGAGCGCACTGACAACGAAATTCCCATAAAGCAATTGTGAAAGCTTGGCTTTCATAGATATTCTTCAATAGAAATTCTCCGTAGAATTCTGGGGAGTAACAACCTTTATTCAAGGAATAAAGATCTACTGGGATAGATTTGAAGTTGTTAACACTCTCTGGGAAATTGTACATTTAAAATGTACTTGATAGGGTGTCTCATACGCTTCGAGCATATGGAGTCACGATCAGGTCAATCCAAGTGACAGTCACTGGATTGAAGTTAAGAACATCTGTTAGTATCTAAAGAACTAAAGATGCTGTCTTAAACTATGGAGAAGGAGAACTTGAAGTGACTGGAATCACTGCTGCAAGTTTCCAAACAATTAAATACTACGGTACTATAAAGTTTGAATAACGGGACAGTGAGCTGGAAATCTTCCAAGCAATATAACTGTTGCCGAATAAACAACAAATGCGGATTATTGCTGCAGCTGAGGCAGCAATAGGAGCCATTTGGATCGAAAATAAATCTAATTAGATTAGATATAGTTCTGTTAGCAGCTGAGCTAGGCGTCAGCACAGGCTAAGGAATTGAAGGTCTCATCGACGATCCAGATATATACTTCTATATTCATCTGATTCGTTCGGATCATACATCGTGGCGATGTGATGATCGTGTAAATCACGTCAGACGATAATCAAGCAAATCCGCTGACGAAAACCTTTTCTCAGCAATTTGAGCGAACCGTACATAGTTCGGGTGTGGGACACTTGAGTGACTCGCTACGTGCCAAGTGGGAGATTGTTGGACAAAATGACCCATAGCGTCACTATTTGCACAGATCATTGTGTTGTTGTAGCAAATTAACTATGTGACAAGGAAATTGCACTCTCATCATTTGTGATTAGATCACCATAGATATATAAATGAAGAGAGGTCCCTATGATTAGTTCCTGGACTGAGAATGATATGAGACAGTATCAGTCCCCGAAGGATTAATCATTAAATATCCCTAGCCGGAGTATTATCGAGACTGGACATCGATAATACAGAATAGGCTAGTATTGCACTTGTGTGCGTTGTGAGGGCACAACGACATAGTTCTCATATATATAAGTATAGGATACTTATGCAAGTGCGATAGGAGGTCGTGTTTCACCGATGGTACGGGAAACAGCTTCGCTCTGGATAGACCCCTCGGAATCTCATTGGTATTATGACTATGTGTCTATGGGAGGCCGAAATCAAGGTAGGTGTGTATAGTCTTAACCTGAGACTTACATCGCTAATACTTGCGATAATCGATAGACTTTGGTCTTGGTGGTACAGGGCTTTAACCGGTTCTGCGTACACCACTTCTGGGTTTATCAAAGAGTCGTAGTGTATTGGGTGTGATGTCAAGACGGAAGTATCACTTCAGTCATAGTGGAGATGATGTCACGCAGGATACGGTACTAGTGCTCTTTAGTGTTGCGCAACCAATCGGGATATTGTGACCAGGTCATGAATATCCGATTATAGAGACTATGTTACCAGACATCCGATATGTGCTTCGGACGGGGTAGACACTTATCCAGCCCCAGCCCTAGTACGTGACTATCCGATACTGGGCCGATACACATAATACATTGGTATACTACGCTTGATACAGATCTTAATATTCTTAAATGGATATGTCCGGAGAATTGGGTAGACTTGGTGCTTTGCTAGGAGTCGACCTTGTCTCGTAAATCGGTAGAACGTAGTACTTGGTACGTACGTGATTCGGATACTCCGACGACCGTATTTACTGCCAACTTATCCGGGGATCTCATGGGTCGCTTCCCGATAATCCACCGATGACGCATACTCGCACTCTTGAATAATCTGGGATTATATAGAAGAGAGAGAAAATTAATCTAGGATTAATTACGGAGATATTTTATCTAGGATAAAATATCGTCTAGAGAGAGATAACGATTAATTTGGAATTAATCGGTAAATTAATATATTCGATATATTAAACGAAATTAGATTTCGACGCGGAATTAAAATTAAATTTTAATTCGGGCGAATGAATTAATTTAGAATTAATTCGTTAGCGACGTGAATAGTGAATTCGCTAGGCGTAATCATTTAATTACGACGCGACGGAAAAATCGTTAATTTGGAATTAGCGAACCCGAGCCTGAGTGTGATTGCGAACACATTCGTATTTCTAATTCGAGTGCGGCGTCGCAAGTCACATCAAGCGTCAAATCATTAGTCGCATCAAGCGTCAAATCACTTGTCACTTTGAGTGATGTGACTTGAAAACATGTCACTTTAATAAAGTTGATGTGAATAGTGATGGACATGATGTGCATAGTATTTGCCTTTATTGTTTGAATTTTTAAATGCAAATTCAAGTGAAATTCATTTGAATTTCACACAAGTATATAAGATATACTTCAATTGCAAATCAAATTAACAAAACACAATTTCATCTCTCTCATTTCTCTCCTAATGGTTCACGCCCAAACTGAAAAATCTTCACTGGTTTGGAACCATTTTGGCGTGAATAATGGGAAGCAAAGAGTGGTTTTTCATGGTGAGAAATCAAGTGCTAGCACACTTACGAGTCTTGCGAAGGTGGTAGGGAGGTTCGCCCATGAGCCGGAATCCGTCGGACGAGGCTTGGAGCTCCGTTTGTCATCTCAAAATTCTGATTTTGTAGGCTGTGAACTGCACAGCAGTGGCGCCAAAACAGTGAGCTTTTTGGCCTTGATTCGTCTCCAAATCGACTCAACCGATCGATGTGAGTATTCCGTTATCTCCGTTGGTGTGTTCACACATTCTTTTCATGTCTTGTTTGATCTTGGGACCTAGATAATAACCAACAGCCCTAGCTGTCAGGATTACGTGAGTAACTTGAGTTTATCATTGACGAGTTTAACCTTGGTACGTCTCCTTGTGGGCCTGCCTTCGCAGCGACAATGAGAAACGACTAGGACCGGAAACTTAGGAGTCGATATTGAGTGATTGACAAATGAGTTGTCTACCTGATGAATATACGTAAGTGAGATCGTGCCTCTGCTGTGAGCTGAAATATATTCACGGGATCCACCTTTCACTATTAATATTTTATTTAATTATTAAGTATTTGTATTATGTTTGGGGAATACAGTATTGCATGATTTAGTGGGAGGGGCATATTAGATTAAAAATCCATGATCTAGTTTATGCTTTAGATATTATTTGAAACTGCTTTATTTCTGCTAACCGTTTTTTGTGATCTATATGATAGATTTGCGATGGCGGGACAATCCACAAATCAGTTTGCGCGTATGCTTGATGCGAACAAACTAAAAGGCGTTGAGAACTTTACAGACTGGGAAATGGACTTGAGGATTGTCCTCGACTCCGAAAAGTTGGGTTATGTTCTTGAGGGTCCGATGCCCCTTGCAGTGGGTGCGGATGCTACGGAAGAGGAATGCCGAGTTTTTGAAACTTGGAAATATGATGATTTAAGGGTTAAATCATACATCCTCAGTTCACTCTCTCCAAAACTCAAGCAACAATGCTATGGTATGGTTGATTCATATAGTATGATGACGCGATTAAGACAATCGTTTGAGAACCAAGAACAAGTGATTGTTCACAAAGTCGCCATGGAACTGTTCCATGCGCGTCTGGATGAGGGGCAAAGTGTTAGCCCACATGTTCTTCAAATGATCGATTTGATCGATCAATTTAGGCAACATAATCTCATATTGAATGAAATTCTCGGGAGGAGTGTCATTCTTGGTTCACTTCCAGCTTCATTCCGCCAGTTTGTGATGTACTTCAACATGCACGGGACTGTCTGTACCTACCATGAGCTACATAGGATGTTGCTCACGGCAGAAGAGGACCTTAGGAAGGGATTACCGACTCGCCTTCCTAGATCTACTTCTCTTTCTGCTTCTTCCCAAGGAATGTCCAAGGGAAAGAACAAGAAAGGCAAGAAGAAGAAGAAGGCAGTTGGTCCTTAACAACAGGCAAAGATAGCCAAGCCCAAAAGGGCTTCTGAAGACAAATGCCACCATTGCGGCAAAGTCGGGCACTGGAAGAGGAACTGTCCAGACTACATTGCCCAGATCAGGAGGGAGAGAGCATCGACATCAGATACTTTTATTTTTCCAGTTATTGATATATCTTTGGCTTGTGAAGCCGTTACATCCAACTGGATTTTAGATTCTGCTTGTCCCATTCACATTTGCAATTCATTGCAGGTGCTGAAGGAAAGTAGGAGGCTGAAGCCTGGAGAGATGCAGTTGCGATTCGGGAGTGGAGACTCACTGGATGCAGTTGTAGTGGGAGTATGCGAGATCTCATTGCCGAATGGGACACTTTTGTTAAATGAATGTTTTTTTGTGCCTGGATGTGTAGCTAATATTATATCCCTTTTTGTATTAGATACAGAAGGCTTTTGTATTAATATTAAGAACAGTTCTTTGTATTTATATGATAAGAATAATATTCAGATCATTTGTTGTCCAAATAAGCATGGTCATTATACACTGCAAACATCAAAAGATATTTTAAATTCTGGAATTAATAAACGTATATTACCTGAAATTAATAATACTGAACTATGGCATATGCGGCTAGGTCACATTGGCGCTAAACGCCTTAACCAAATGGTTAGGAATGGTTTGATACCAGATCTCACCATTGAATCCTATCCAACCTGTGAATCCTGTATTCGGGGTAAAATGACCAAAGCCTCATTTTCTGGTGTTGGACACCGTGCCACTAACTTACTGGAACTCGTACATTCTGATGTATGTGGTCCACTAAGTCAAACTGTTCACAGTGGTTATTCATACTTCGTTACCTTTACCGATGATCTGTCACGGTACGGTTATGTCTATTTGATGCGACATAAATCGGAAACCTTTAAAAAGTTCAAAGAATTCTGAAATGAAGTAGAAAAACAATTGGTAAATATATTAAATGCCTTCGATCTGATCGAGGTGGCGAATATATGAGTGGTGAGTTCATGGATTATATGAAGGAGAATGGGATTCTCGCTCAATATACTCCTCCAGGTACCCCACAACACAATGGAGTATCTGAGAGGAGAAATCAGACTTTATTGGATATGATCCGATCAATGTTGAGTTTCATAGATTTGCCCTATTATTTATGGGGCTACTCTATCTTAACCGCCGCACATCTTTTGAATAAGATTCCCTCAAAGGCTGTTCCTACGACACCGTATGAGATATGGTTCGGTAGGAGACCAAATCTTAATTATATTAAGGTTTGGGGTTGTCCTGCCTATGTCAGGGTGACTCAGCAAAATAAGCTTTCGCCTCGAGGGCAAAAGTTTAGGTTTATTGGATATCCTCCGAATACGAGGGGATATATGTTCTATGATACCGAGCATCGAAATGTATTCGTAGCTCGCTTCGCAAAATTTCTAGAAGTAGAATTTTTGTCAGAAGGTGGTGATCATAGACAGGTTGAGCTTGATGAAGTACAACCTGAAAACAAAGAACCAACGGAGGAACCTGAAGTTCAAGTAGATGAAGGACCTTCAACACATACACTCCGTAGGTCGGAAAGGGTATCCAAACCTCATGAACGCTTGTATTTGATACAAGAAAAGAGTCTAGATGTTCTCTTAGTAGAAGAGACAGATCCTTTCACCTATAGAGAATCGATGTTGGACATCGACTCCGTGAAATGGAAAAATGCCATGAAATCCGAGATAGACTCAATGCATGAGAATCAAGTTTGGGACTTGGTTCCGCTTCCCGAAGGAATTGTTCCTATCGGTTGTAAATGGGTTTACAAGAGGAAGCGCGGGTCTGACGGTAAGGTTGAAACTTACAAGGCCCGACTGGTAGCAAAAGGTTACACGCAGCGACCTGGCGTCGACTACGATGAGACTTTTTCACCGGTTGCAATGCTTAAGTCTATTCGGATTTTGCTTTCTATAGCTGCGTATCATGACTACGAAATTTGGCAAATGGATGTCAAAACGGTTTTTCTAAATGGATTTCTTGATGAAGAAATCTATATGGAACAGCCGGAAGGTTTTGCGTCCAGCGAAAACTTGGGTATGGTATGTAAGCTTAAGAAGTCCATTTATGGGCTTAAACAAGCTTCACGAAGTTGGAATCTTCGATTCGATGAGATTATTAGATCGTCTGGTTTTCTCAAGAATTCAGAAGAATCCTGTGTGTATCAGAAGGCCAGTGGGAGCATGGTCGTATTTTTAGTCCTATATGTTGATGACATCCTATTCATTGAGAATGATTTAGGCATGTTACAAAGCGTCAAAGCGTACCTCTGTAAGAATTTCTCCATGAAGGACCTGGGAGAAGCTTCCTATGTTTTAGGGATAAAACTCTATAGAGATAGACAAAGGAGGCTGATTGGGTTATCCAATCAACGTACCTAAATAAGATCTTGGAACGGTAAAATTTTGGTAACTGTAAGACAGCAAACATACCGTTCAGGCATGGGATTCATCTTTCAAAGAAGATGTGTCCACAAACAGAAGATGAGAAGGTTAGAATGTCTAGCCAACCTTATGCTTCGTGTTTGGGTAGCATAATGTATGCCATGTTATGTACAAGGCCTGATATCAGTTTCGCTGTTAGCGTAACTAGCAGATATCAGTCCAACCCAGGTAATGACCATTGGATGGCCATTAAACATATCCTCAAGTATCTTAAAGGTACTAAGGATAAGTTAATAATTTATGGAGGAAACGAACTGCAAGTTAATGGGTATACAGACTCCGATTTTCAGTCGGATCCCGATGATAGAAAGTCTACATCTGGATTTGTCTTTACCCTTAACGGAGGTGCAGTTTGTTGGAAGAGTTCCAAGCAGGGATCTACAGCTGATTCCACCACTGAGGCGGAATACATTGCAGCTTGTGAAGCCGCAAAAGAGGCTGTGTGGATAAATAATTTTGTCACAGAATTGGGAGTTGTCCCAAGTATCGAGAATGCGATTCCGTTATACTGTGACAATACTGGAGCCATTGCGCAAGCAAAGGAACCAAGGGCGCATCAGAAGTCGAAGCATGTGGAACGCAAGTACCACATCATTCGAGAGAATTTGTCACGAGGGGATATTATCGTGTGCAAGGTACCGAGTGAAGATAATGTAGCAGACCCGCTGACGAAGGCCATGCCTCCGAAGTTGTTTGATAAACACGTGGAGTCAATGGGTATTAGATACAATCGTTATTGGCACTAGAGCAAGTGGGAGTTTTTGTTGGGGTTGGTGCTCACAGCGCCAATTCCCGGTTGTATTTCTGTGTAAATACTTATGTAAAACATTATTATTATGTATATGCAGTTTCTTTAATATAATGAATCTTTTAATATGGTAAAGACGTAATGACCCGAGAATGATTAGTCATGATACAGTTGCAAAAGCGTTGCAACAGACATTGACTAGTATCATGATGTTGTCATTCTCAGAGTGTTCCTGGTCAAGGTTTACACTGCTTGGTCAGTATAGTAAACCCGTTGAGACCGGTACAAGTCGTATACTGGAATATATGATTCCAATGGTTTCTCAATGAACCATAAGTCTAGGAGACTAGTATAGACGTGTAGGTGTTTATAGCGGATAAACACTGAACGACTCACCGAATATTCTTAATGGATGGTACACCAGCGTCAATAAGAATCTTCTTGGGTTGAGTAGCACTTGTGATTCTTAGACTTGAGATGCCATCGTGGGCACATGAGACATCTTCTACACTTAGATGGTAGTCACGTCACCAATCTATTTAGATCAGACCTCCGCCTGATCGTTGGGTGTAGATAGATCCTCAGGGTGTCCGATGTGTATCAAGATATGATCCGTCAGTTCTGTGTAACAGAGCATAGGTAGTCCATATAATTAGTAATCAGATAAAACCATGGGACCGTGGTAAAGTTTAGAAGCTAGTTCTAAATATTCTTTTGAGATTGCTAATAGAATAGTCGACTGGATAATCCCTATAGAAATTTGACATTTATATCTATATCTCTAGGATACATCCGGATACCTGTGACAGAGGAATTATACATTTGCCATGACCTCGACCTGTATGATTCAGCCAGTTTATCCGTGATCGTCATAATTTACGGGTGGATAAATTATGGACACGAAATTGGATTTCGTGACGGATATGCCTGAATCTAGAGAGTCTCAATAATGAAATAAACTCGTAGAGCACTAGAGCAACATTAATAAATAATATTGATTATTTATAAAGTCGTTTAAAGGTTAAATGCAAAATACATGTGTAGCCGTGTAGGGACCCGATAGTCATTTCCTTAATTGTTGTGTATTTACATTTAATACTTGATTATTTTAAATACACATTAATTAAATGTCAAATTGAGATATTTGACTAATATCATAAATGAATATATGTATTTGATATTTAATGTAAATATAATACATATATTTAAGATATTTGTAATTAATTAATTAATTAATTAATTATTTAATTGTTAAATGATTAATATAATTAAAATATAAATATCTTAACTTTAGATATTTGTTTTGAAATGATTAAAGTTGCCTTTGTTGACTTTGTTAAATATCTTTAAAGTTGTTTTAGATATTTAATTTACTTTATCAAATGATTATGAAATGAAATTGAAATGAAAAAATTTGGTATATGCTTGCTTGGTGAATTCGGCCAAGGCTAGATTTGCACAAGTATATATTGTTTTCATTTTCTTTTCATTTGAATAACCTAATACACTTTACAAAACTCCATTAAAAAGAAAACAAAGAAACCTTGTGAAGAAGAAAGACAAAACAAAGGAAAGCTTGGATTTTAGTAAGTTTTTCCAACTTACTATTAGATAAGAAAATATTCCTTAGGATCTAGGCTTTAACATATGATGTTCTTTTGTTATTATTTCTTTATTTCTTGTGTTTTGATGATGGAAGTTTTTGTTGAAAGTGATGAGCATGTATGATGAAAGAAACTTATGACTATTGTAGTTGTAAGTATTCTTTTAAGGTTTTGGAAACCATGTTGCTAATCTAGAGTTGTTGACCCACTCTAAGATGACCTAGATTTGATCTTGAGTTGTTTTATTGTGTTGAGACTTGAATTGGATGTAAGAAAGATGATTGAAGTAATTGATTTAGTGTATTTGGTCTAATTTGTCCAATTTGTGGAAATTGAAAAATTAGGGTTTATAACTAATTCCAAATTTGGGGCTTTTCATTTATGTTGTGTAATTGGATGTATATAAGATGCATTTAAAGTTTCATGTTTATTGGATTAAATCTTGATGTGTTTTGATGCATGAAATGACAAAAGGCACAAAATGCCTACCTTAGGAGGCTCTCAGCCAAGACTTGGAAATTTGGGGATTTGGTTGCTTGGTTTTGTTTTGATGTTTCAAGCATGCTAAGTTCATCCTAGAAATGATTTAGAATCATTCAAAATTGATTTGATCAATTTCGGACTAAAATGGACAAAGTACTAATGTAAGGGTAATTCAGTAAATTCACTTGAATATGATTCATTTGAATTTTATTTCATAATTTGATTATTGGACAATTAAATAAAGATGTTTATTTAATTAATCCGAGAAAAAGTTTTGAAATCAGAAAATACGATTTTCACCGCTTCCGATGCGTTACCGGATATAGCCCCTAGAAAATCCCCTTCAAGTCCTCGGCCAAAAAAAGTCGCCCGACTAGGGGCAGTCGAGGAATTAGAGGTAATAGAAATTTTTGGACCGGGAAAGAATATAAAAATAGGGGGAGACCTAGACAAGGTCCTGAAGCAAGGCCTGTTGAAGTGCCTAGAGGAGTACCCGGACATCTTCGCTGGGGACATAACGATATGCCCGGAATTGATCCAAAGTTCATCAGTCACCGCTTGGCAGTAAACTCGTCACAAAAGCCGGTCAAACAAAAAATAATAACCTTTAATCAAGAACGATGCAGGGCGGTAGCCGACGAGGTGGACAAATTGTTAAAAGCCGGATTCATCAGAGAAGTGAAATACCCGGAGTGGGTATCAAACGTGGTATTGGTGAAAAAATCCAATGGAAAGTGGAGAATGTGCGTGGACTTCACCGACCTTAACAAAGTATGCCCAAAAGACAGTTTCCCACTACCAAACATTGATCAATTGGTAGATGCGACAGCTTGCCAAGGACTGCTAAGCTTCATGGACGCCTTCTCAGGATACAACCAGGTCAAAATGCATCCTGCGGACAAAGAAAAGACAACCTTTGTTACCGATCAGGGGCTTTACTGTTATAAAGTAATGTCATTCGGGCTAAAAAACGCAGGAGCAACTTTTCAAAGGCTGGTTAACAAGATCTTCAAGCCGCTCATTGGCACATCAATGCTAGTATATGTTGATGACATGATAACAATGTCCAAAGAACAGGGATTTCACCTGACCGATCTAAGGAAAACCTTTGAGTTGCTGAGGAAACATGACTTGAAGCTCAACCCAGAGAAATGTGCTTTCGGAGTGGCCTCGGGGAAGTTTTTGGGCTACATGGTAAGCTCCCGAGGCATTGAAGCAAACCCACAGAAGATCCAAGCCGTACTGGACTTAAAATCTCCCAGGACGGTAAAAGAAGTGCAAAGCCTAACCGGCATGGTGGCAGCGCTCAATCGATTTATCTCCCGAGCAACCGACAAGTGCCACCCCTTCTTCAAAATCCTCAAGAAAGTAGAAAAAGAAGTCAACTGGACGTCGAAATGCGAGGAGGCCTTCCTATAATTAAAGCAATACTTAACACAGCCCCCGCTTCTAGCCTAGCCGCTCCCAGGAGAAACCCTATACTTGTATCTAGCTGTTTCAGAGCATGCAGTAAGTTCAGTGTTAATTCAATAGGCCGATAAAGTCCAGATGCCGGTGTATTATGTCAGCAAAGCCCTGTTAGACGCTGAGACCAGATATCCAGCACATGAACTGGTCGCCTTGTCACTAGTCGCTGCAGCCCGGAAGTTACGGCCTTATTTCCAGGCCCATACTATTGAGGTTTACACCGACTATCCCCTAAGGCAGATCCTACAGAAACCCGAGGTCTCGGGCAGGTTAATGAAATGGTCGGTGGAATTAAGCGAATACGACATTTCTTACCGCCAGAGGGCAGAAGTAAAGGGGCAGGCTCTGGCAGATTTTATTGCAGAATTCACGGAACCCCAGGTCTTGACGAAAGGAGAAGACAAATGAGAGATGTCGGTAGACGGGTTTGCCGGCTCACAGGGCAACGGCGTCGGGATCGTATTGAAAAATGACAAAGGTGAAGAAGTACTATTCGCCTTGAGATTTTCCTTTGAGGCCACAAACAATGAAGCAGAATACGAGGCAATCCTGGCCGATTTAAGGCTATGCACGGTGATAGGAGTCCACGACGTAGTAGTAAGAAGCGACTCTCAGCTGGCTGTTCAGCAGCTGAAGGGAGAATTTCAAGCCAGGGAGCCAAGTATGATAGCCTACCTGGCTGAAGTGAAAAGGCTGGTAGAAACAATGGGGGACGTACACTTTGAACAAATCGGTCGAGAAAACAATTGTGAAGCAGACTCCTTGGCACGGCTCGCATCTTTGATAAAAGCAGAAAATCCCAAAATAGTCACTCTAGTTTGCCTCCGAGAAAAAAATGTCGGAGAACTCGAAATAAAAGTGTTGGATAGGAAGGCGAAGCCTCATGGATACGGCCAATCAAGAGATACTTGGAAACGAGGGAGACACCCGAGGACAAGAAAGAAGCCAGGAAACTAAAATTCAAAAGCACCAAGTTTTCCCTAATCAAAGGGGTGCTTTACCGAATGGGCTACACAGTACCCCTCCTGAGATGTTTAGCGGAAGAAGAGGCTGATTACGTACTCAAGGAAATACATGCAGGCATCTGTGGGAGTCACGTCAGAGGACAGTCGATCGCCTTTAAAGCTTTAAGGCAAGGGTTCTACTGGCCAACTATGCATCAGGACGGTATTAGAGTGGCCAGAAAATGCGAAGGATGCCAGAAGAACGCCAATATCCATCACCAGCCAGCAGAGCAATTAACCACCCTGTCCAGTCCCTGGCCATTCGCTCAATGGGGACTAGATATCATCGGACCAATGCCGAGAGGGCGAGGACAGGCAAAGTACGCCATTGTGGCCATAGAACATTTCACTAAATGGGTGGAAGCTGAACCCCTGTCCACTATCACAGAAAAGAAGGCTACAGAGTTTTTGAAGAAAAATATTATCTGCAGGTTTGGAATCCCTCGGGCCGTCATCACCGACAATGGGAAATAGTTCGATAGCAGAGGCTTCAGAAAGCTCTGTGAAGACCTCCAAATCGCCTAAAATTCGCCTCTCCAGCCCATCCCAAGACAAACGGTCAGGTTGAAGCAACAAATAAAACCATCAAGGCAAATCTTAAAGCTCGACTCGGATCATGCAAAAGCTTATGGGTCGAAGAATTACCGGAGGTGCTGTGGGCACACCGGACAACCTATAAAAATTCCACAAGAGAAACTCCATTTCCTTATCATACGAATGTGAAGCAATCATTCCAGCAGAGATCGGAATAACTACCCACAGGGTCCGATATTTCGAAGACGAGCGGAATGAAGAACTTATCAGAAGTCACCTCAAACTGATCGAAGAATAGAGGGAGAAGTCGGCCATGAAGGCAGTAATCTATCAACAAAGAATGACCCGCTTCTATAACAAAAAAGTTCGGACCCGTACCTTTCTTCATGGCGACCTGGTACTTAGAAAGGTCACCCTGAACACCCGATGGCCGGAGGAAGGTTCGTTAGGTGCCAAGTGGGAAGGGCCCTACAAGATAGTAGAAGTAGTAAAGCCATGGGTCAATATTTTAAAACAGCTGGACGGCATACGACTAAAGAAACCTTGGAATGCCGAGATGCTAAGGAAGTACTTTAAGTAGATTATACCCTTTTTTTTTCACAGCGACCCGATAAGGGTTAGAAGCTCAATGTAAAGCCTCTCTCGAAAAGTCACCGCAGAGAGTTATAGGAAGGACCGTAGGTCCCCGGATATGAATAAAACTTTCTCTTTTTTCCACCCGCCCTTTTAATTAAAACTGAAAGCCCTATTCAAAATTTCGGGGACATACTCGATACGGAGGGATAATCCGGGGCCAGGGCACCGAACCCTTAGCCCGCCAATCACAGATTCTATCATCAACACCCCGGACAAGAGACCTCTGACCTAACTTATTTAAATATTGGAGAATTATGACTACATCAAGGGATGAACGCATAAGGAAACATGCAGACGCTTCGTGATGACATCAAACTCCCAAAACTGGAGCACGACCGCCCTATGACGTACGCTTAAGAGAGATGACTCGAGATAACAATCGTAGGGAAGAAGTGCCAACACGAGATAGCCAGCCAGGCCAGATTGGTAATTACAACGGCAGGAACGCATTCCCATACATCTTGCCTGACCAAGGGGTCCGTGAGAAGCATAGCACGGGGAGGGATAATACCCTCGTGGTGATTCTTTGCTCCAGTGTTACCGAACATAAGGAGGAATATGCCATTAATGCTTCAGACACTCTTTTGATCCTCACCTATTCGATCACTTGGATCCGTGAGAAGCATAGCACATGGAGGGATGGTACCCCCGTGGTGTTTGCTTGCTCCAATGTTACCGAGCATAAAGAGGAATATGCCCTTAATGCTTCAGACACTCTTTGATCCTCACATGTTCGATCATTTGGATCCGTGAGAAGCATAGCACGGGGAGGGACGATACCTCCGTGGCGTTTGCTTGCTCCAGTGTTACCAAGCATAAAGAAGGATATGCCTTTAATGCTTCGGACACTCTTTGATCCCAATTTGATCACTTGGATCCAATGGAAGTATAGCACGAGGAGGGATTGTGCCCTCATAGCGTATGCTTGCTCCAGCATTGTAAGGAGGAGCCCTCAAATAGTACACAGGCCCCATCGAGACCTGAAGTACGGAGGATGTGCCCTTACCATTCAAAATGCTCTCTGATCCAAATCGTGGTTCGCCAGGACCCTGAATTGAAAGGTTCAGAATTATGTTTTGGAGGCCTCGGGCAGGACGTTGTTCTGAGACATTCGTGCTGTTGTTTAAACTTTAACATTTTATTTTGGGATAAGTGCTAAGTCAGCCCCGCCTTTTGATTTTATTTTCCAAAATTTTTGTTTTTGTTTTTCGCTGGTCTGGCAAGGGGCCGCCCGCGCCAGATCCGGTAGGGCTTCAAAAGGTTGGTTCACTTCCTTTCTGAACAAGTCCCAATAATTATTTGGCTCGGGGCTGGATTTCGTTCCGCCGAGGCCACTGAGTTATTCGGCACGGGGATGTAACATTCCCCTAGAGCCAAGTGTTTCTCTCAGCTCGGGGTTGGGTTACGTCTCACCGAGTCAACTCATTTGGACTGGGGATGTAACATTCCCCCATAGCCAAATATTTCTCTCAGCTCGGGGTCAGGTTACATCCCACCGAGTCAACTCTTTTGGACTGGGGATGTAACATTCCTCCAGAGCCAAGTGTTTCTCTCAGCTCGGGGTCAGGTTACGTCTCACCGAGTCAACTTCTTTGGACTGAGGATGTAACATTCCCCCATAGCCAAGTGCTTCTCTCCGCTCGGAGTCAGGTTGCATTTTACCACGTTACCTAAACTCCCCGGCTCGATTTGTCACCCCATGGCCGGGCCTCGAGTGATCGTTCGTAAATGATTATTCGGAGCAAGATTGTGAAAGAGAAAAAGTAAGATAGAAACACACAAAAATACATATAAATATATTACGAAAAAGTTATTACATGAAAACTAGTGAATATACTCTCAAGTATACACAGGGCCCCGTTCAGGTTACCCTCATTAATCAGCCTGCGCAGGGGCAATTAACTCTTCCTCAACAAGCCGGATGGTAGATGGCTTGGCTCAGCTTCAGAAGGAAGGACGGCAGCTTCCACGTCAATGACCTGGGGGACCCCGGTAACCATAGCTTCGGCAGCGGGAGTAGGAACCTCAGGTCGGAACCCTTCCGGAGCAGGAACCTCAGGTCGGTCCTCGTTGGGAGCAGGGAGTACCGAGGGCGATTGAGATGGTTCGGGATCCATTACTTCCTCGGGAGAAGGGGTAGCCACTTCTGAAACTCTTCCTGTGATATCTCCCCTTTACAAAAGCGAATTGCCGCATGGATAGGCCCCATATGTAGGCCGGACAGTACCAGCGGGATAATTTCTGCACAATCCCTGACCCCCTCAAGACGGATTGCATCCCTTTCGGCCTCCAATTCAGTTTCCTTTCTCCTAAGCTCGTCGCGGACCTGTGCCAATTCTTCATCTTTGGCCCGAATTTTAGATTCGACACTACACACCTCCACATTCAGAATCCTGATCTCGCCATGGGCAGTTTCCAGATCCCCCTTGGCCGCCTCGGTATTTTTTCTCTCCAGAGAAGCAGCGGCCCTAAGAGCCTTGTTCATTTTAAAGGTCTCAACTGCGGCCAGCTCGTGATTTTTTACCGCCTCTTCCGCATTAGCCAGTTTGGATTCCACTTCAAAGAGACGATTCTGAATCCTCTGGGCCTGGCCGCCCTTAGACAGAAGGCTCAAAAGGAGATCATTATTCTTGGCCGTAAGATAGTTCACCTGCCGAGGAGAAATAAGAAAATCAGAATACAGATTGAGTCATGGATTCACAATGGGCATAAGAGAAGTGAAACTACCTCGGTCATACGGGAACACAAATTTGTAACCACTCCCTCAGGAGAGAGATCTTCATAGCCTGAAATCTTCTCCGGGGGGACTGCCTCGACCAGTTCGTTAATTACCGGCACCAGATGAGAGGTAGCCTCCCTGATGTCCTTGCCAAGGTCTTCGATGCCGAGGATCATGGCACCCTTCCGTTTTTTGGAGGTACCCTCCGGCGTTCTTTTTTCCTGTCGACCTGTCTGCTTCATGCTTAGGACCCTCTCCTCCTCCATCTCGCGTCGTAACTCGGTTTCTTCAGCACCAAATAGACGTTTCCTTTTCCTGGAAGGCTTTGAGGGACTGTCAGGTTGGGTAGTAACCGTCGGCGGTGCCCGGAAAGTTGAAGAAAAGCTTTGGGTAGTCAGCAGAGTTGACTCCTCGGTCATCTTTTTAGCCTCGGAAGTTTCAGGCCGTTTCCGAGATGATCCGGCCCCACCGTGGCCAGATTTCTTTGTTACACCAGCCAGTTGCTCAAGGTATTTCGGCCTCTTAGACATCCTTACAAAAAAAAAAACAAAAGGAAAAAAATATGGTCAGTAAGGAATCTGAACAATTTCAAAGACGTCGTCACACCAAGCAAACAAAGGGATAGGTTAGAGGGTTAATAAGGCCTACTAATCCTCCCCGGGACCTTCGGAAGAATGATCGGAATGAGGTCAGACTCAATGATCGGCATATCACCGAACCCAGCTTACCCGCACCCGAACCTGATGAGAGACCTTGGGAGCATCCCTCCAACAAGCTGAGAATGGGCAAAGGAGTTAGAATCCTATCGTAAAAAAGAGAGGAGAGTAGGAAGACTAAAGGATTGAATTCCTAACCTCCCGCCCTGAAGATATCCGGGACTGAAATCTCCTCTTTATAAGATCTCAAGACCGGCCTCCAATCTCCTGTTGCCCAAAACCATAAATCCTTGAAGTTTTTGTTAGAATCGGGAAGTTTACCGACGACGTTCAAAGAGTCAGCGTAAGCAGAAAGATAGTACCAACCATGGTGCGACCTCGGGTTGGCCTTCAATCGATACAACCTTTTTACCTCTTCAAGACAAGGCTCGCCGAATCCCGCCCGATGCCAAATCACATGCAGCCCTGCCAGGATCCTCCAACTATTCAAACTTAATTGACAAGGAGCAATCTCCATCTCGGCCAGCATCCAGGCAAAATAACGCTGAAATGGTAGCCGGAGTCCGCACTCAAAGAAAGCCGGGAGCAAATCCACCGAACCCTCATTGGGGCGACTAACACGATCCAACAGTCCAGGAACCTCCAGGGCGATGTCGATTGGAATATCATACCGCTACCGGAGCAGCTCCAGGTCGTCTTCAGTTATCTTGGAAGGTCGATCCATATCTAAACCCGAATAGTTAAATTCACCGGGCTCTGGGTCCTTTCGCGGAATCCGGAGATGGTAAGTATCTTCTTCGACTTCAGAAGGAGTAGTGGTAGTATCGAGGTCCTCTATGCTTGCCGCCCCCGAGCCCGAGGAGAGCTCTATGGTAGGGGTAATTGAAGGTTCAGCAGGGATTGCCGAGGAAGATTCGTTGACAGACATCTCTGACATCCGGGAAATAAGAAAGAAGAGGGAGGTCAATTTACCGCCAAATTCTAAAACCCCCAGGGATTCCACAGTTATCCTCAGACCACGGGAAAACTAAACCTACGAGTTCTAAAATGCCCTAGCAACATCCATTGAATCGTAAATCTCTCCCTAAAGAGCATCAAGCAAAAGCACGGAACCCAGCACAAACACACAAAAAAGAGAGAGAGAAGGCAAAAAGCAAACGAAGAGGCCGCTCAAGAGACTTACTTGATTTTTCTTCTTAAAGACTGAAGAGAAATGAGTTGAAAAGCTTCTGTTGCACTGAATCGAACGTTGCACAGTTGGAGAGAATATGAGTTCTTGCAGTTGATAAAATTTTACCAAACAGATACAAAGGAGGTCGATTCGTCTTCTTACAGTCATTTCAGAGCGTTCGTGACCGTCAGATCATGAAAAGGTCCTGGATATGCGCCATGTGTCAGTTTTGGAAGCAATTTAACAGAGCTGAATGAACGGTTGAGATTGTATATTTTGGTTTCAGCAGTGAACGGTCGATTTTGTCTACCTTTTGGCGGGAAGCCGGTTGATGATTGACAAACATCAAACTCAGAGTAAAACCCTAGAAATGATTTGATGGGCATTTAAACGGATGTGACGGTTGCGCGTCTCAAGAAAGAGTCTCCAAAGGGGCTGTGAAAGGATTTTGTGCAGAAGAAAAGAATCTGACCGATCATCTTGGTCGGACCGAGGACATTATGGCAACACGCCAGTAAACTTCTCTTCGTAAAAAGGCCAGCCATCACTCCATCAGGAAGACCATTCTTTTTATAGTTCCCGGCACCAACTCGTATACTCGTTGGAACTGAGAACTAGGGGACAGATGTTGGCGGTATTTTCAAGTCCTATGATGTTTAAACAGAACGGCAGGGGTAAAAAGGTAATTCCATTCTTTACCGAGATCATTAAAATGTCGACCCGACCACTAAGAGTCAAACAGTAAGTGGCCGAGCACTTCATGATCGGTAACCGAACACTTGAGCTCATATGATCGGGCCATTATCAGATCGACAACAGCATTCTCAGTTCGACGAACCATTATGGCCGATCTCATGAAGACCGAGCATATGGCAAGGCGTGCTCCAGAAGATAAGGAATCCTATTTCTACGGATAAAAGGATAAGTTATCCTACTTTCATGGGGAAAACTGATAAGTCAGTGTCCTAATAGGATAAAAGTAGTAAATGTAGTTTTCAACTAGGAATCCTTATGGGAAGAGAAATCTGATTTCTACACTATTATAAATAGAAGGGAAAGTGTACTTGTAAGGCAGGTTTTGGAGAGTGGATCAGAATCATTACGATTAAACTTGTAAACACAAGAGATATCAGAAGAGCATATCTCAGTAATATAAAAGTACTATTCGGTTTGTGTCCGTGGACGTAGGTTGGATCTAATCCGCCGAACCACGTTAAATCTCTTTGTCGATTGGCGTATTTATCTTTCTTTTGCTAAGTTTGTTTTTGGTTCCCCATAATCGAACAAATTCACTATTGAGGGAGGATTGCCTCGGGAGTAATATTCTCATATTGTCCTGAGACCAAAATCCGCCGTCAACAAATATCTCTCATTATTCAAATTTTTTCAAAATTAAAAATCTCAAAATTTATCTAAAACCTTATTTTAGAATTCTCCCCGTCAAGTATTATTTAGATCCCGTCTGAGCGGCATTTAGGCGTCCTGAACATTTCTTATCACTACGGTTCTTGTAAGTGGCTGTGGGCCAGTGGCTGGTCTCTGTTGGGCTTTACAAGTGAGATACGGAATGTAAACCTTTTTTAGAAAATAATAATGATCTTATCACTTGTTTCAAAATGACATACTAACAAATAACCATAACAAATATTAATTTGTAATACATTTGTACTATATCTCTGCTATATGTAATCTAGAAAGTTTTAAAGGTCATTTGTTTCGACATAAAATTATTTTTGTAAGTAAAACATTCTCAATAAAAATTATCTTTGGAATGGAAAATATTTTGTGATATTTGATTATCATTTGAAAATATTTTCTTAAAAGATTTTGACGCATTCAATATTTTTTCGGAAAATATTTTATTATGATTAAAAGTAGGGATGGAAAAAAGTATGGATTCACCCTGAATCTTTTCTACATAGACCCAAAATCTGGGTTCGTAAAAATATTTCGGACTCGGATAGCAAAATCTCAGATCCGTATAATTTTTTATTAATTTTATACAACTACAATTGAAGAATATTTTAAAAATCAGGAGTTTGGATCCGGTCAGGGAATACCCAAATTCAGATCCGGGTTCATAATTTTATTAATTTTATACAAATATATTTAAAAAAAAATAAGGATTTCAAGATTTGGTTTGAATATACCTGGATTTGGATCCACATGAGTTTAGATTTTTGGGACTCGGATCCAGAATATTAATTAATTTCATAAAAATATAATTGAAAAGGTAAATCAATTCAGAATTTGGTCTGAGTATACATTGATTCAGATCTAGACGGGTCTGGAATCCCATTACTCGGAATCAGAATTTTTATTAATTTTATACAAATATAATTGAAAAAGAAAAAAATTTAGATTTTTAGATCAAGTTCGAGTATACCAGGATCTGAATCCACAAGGGTGTTTGAAATTTTGAGACCCGAGTCCAAAATTAATACATATAGATTTATTTGAAAAAGATAAAAATTTGGATTTCTGGATTCAGGTAATCCGGATCCACGTGGGTTTGAAATTTCAGAATGTGAGTCCATAATTTATTAATTTTATATAAATATAATTGAAAAGATTAAAAAATATATATAATTTTTAAATCCAATCCGAATATGCCTAGATCTGGCTCCTCTCTTGCTAGAAATTATGATACCTGAGTTCATAATTTTAATTAATTTTATATAAATATAATTGAAACGATAAAACAAATTGAATTTTCGGATCCAGTTTGAGTAATCATGGATCTGGATTCACGTGGGCCTGAAATTTCGAGATATGAGTCCATGATTGATTAATTTTATACAAATATATTTAAAATAAATAAATAAATTTCTCCATTCAAGGTATACCCGGATCCGGAGCCATGGTGGTTTGAATTTTCGACACCCGATTCCATGATTTTATTAATTTTATACTAATATAATTGAAAAAGAAAAAAATTTAGATTTCTATATTCGATCAGGGTATACTTGAATCCAAGCGAATCCGAAATTTCTAAACTTTAGTCCATAATTTATTAATTTCATACAAATTTAATTGAAAAAGATACAAAAATCTTGATTTTTGGATTCCAGAAATTCTGAAATACATATACATGCACGTTTGAAATTTCAAGATTGGGGTTTAGAATTTTATTAATTTTGTATAAATATAATATTAAAAATTTTAAAAAAAATTGATTTTCGAATCCAGTTCGGCTATACTCAGATTTGGATTGAGTATACAAGCATTTGGGTCTAGATATTTTTTTTGGATTTGGATACAAACTCAGATCCATAAAAATACATTCTGACTAGATCCATGCAGATTCAAGTCTAAGTTCGGATTTTTCCATTCCTTAAGTAAGTTAAGGAAATTTTAGATTAGAAGAAAAAAAGTTTGTAAAATGACTTACATATTTATATTCAGTAAATTATTTTCCGAAAAATGGCTTAATTGTTTATTGACCGGATGTCACACTCCGGAATATCCAGGGCATGTGACCTGCAAGAGATGACATTGTCATATCCCTGAGTCTCTGACGTGTACATGCATGACGTGATGTGAATACATGCTTGGCCTTGACATTTTCTGAAAATTTCGACGTAATGTATCTTAAACATCTAAGAGTGTACAAAATCAGGTTCGGGTCCGGTTCCACTGAAAAATTGGTTCCCGATATTTTAGAATTGGAACCTAACCCATTAAATATGGTACTCTATTTATCGATTCTTAATCGGTTCTAGTCCGATTCTGGTTTTAAATAAGATACCCTAATTAACAAAAAATTAGGGTTGCATTCGTAGGTACATGACAGAGCTCAAGTGTTATATGTCATGTCCATGCGACGATAAAAATGGAAGGCCAACATATATGGGAACAATTGAAAGATGGTCAAATATAGCACTCTGCCTCCCTAATTCTAGATGTGTCTCCAACTTCAGTTTATTTGTTTTGGTAACTAGCTCTCGTCTTTCATCGAGCAATTGACTATAATATTTCTTTTTCATTATACTGAATACATATACTCTTTCTGGTTGAAAACATGGTAGGAGTAAATTATGGGCAATATATGTTTGATGAGAAGGTATTTTTACCTGTGAGATAGGAATTGAAATGTTTCCATCTCAGAATATCACGTCATATTTAGATCCTATAAATTTAACTTCACTCACTGCCACTCATTGCCATTCATATAACGGTTCCAAAATCGATTTCATAACCGATTCCAAAATCGGTTTCAATTAAATGGCCCAGGTCCGGTTCCGGTTCTTACCATTAGAGAACCGGAACCAGAAGTTTAAATTCGGTTCTGCATTTTTAAAACCAGTACCGATCCTAAAAAATCAATTTCGGTTCTTTAACCTAAAAAGTGGTCGATTCTAATCAGTTTTAGGTCGACCCAAAATTGATACTCACCGCAATAAACATAACATGAATTACATATTTTGTTAATATATGGCCACACGAACTAATGTGATTCCATGCTCAACTAGTGGACTCTGTCACTGTAAATCTAATGACTGGCCCAAATTCCTAACCCTAGTCACCATAGTTGGTGTCCATTGTGTTAGTGTTCCTATAACATGCCAAGGATCTAATAAGCAAGAAAAGGTGTTCATAAATTCATTATAAGTTGCGGAATTACTTACATTGAATGGATTTGAGCTTTTAAAATTTTGAGAAGAAAATCTCCAAGATCATTCCTTTGTTGATTCCAAGCTTTGAGTTGGTTTCCCTATCACCTTAGTTGATTTCTTGAAGTGCTAGCTTTGTTGATTTTACCACAAAATCAAAGAGAATGAGAGAGGCATTCACGCCCATTTGATGCCTTAGGGTTTGTGTTTTGTGTCAAGTGTTGTGTTGGAAGTGAGAGAGTTAGGTTTGGTAACGGGTTTTACCCTTTTCACCCAAAATTGGTAATTGGTTCTTGGTTTTCCAAAAACCAAAACCATGTAGTTGAAAAGCAAGTGGTATTGGCTTAATTGCCAACCACTTTCTCAACTACCACTTCACATATGTCAAGTGGGCCCCACATTTGAATTCAAAATTCAAATATCTCTACGAATATTTACCGCCGCTCGGATCCGTTTAATCCGATTAAATAAACTTTCGTCACTAAATAATTAAATCTAATTTAATTAAATAACGATGCCTCGCAAATATATTACGAACGTCGTTTACGAATTAATTCTAAATTAATTCGTTCGTTCGTATTAAAATCCGACTTTAATTTCGTAATGAAATCCAATTCATATTAATATATCCAATATATTAATTTTTTCCAATACGAATAAATTAAATAGAAAAATCAAATTTAACAATTAAATTTATTTTACAGATTAATTCCAAATTAATCGCGTTCTGTCTCTTCCGAACACATTTAATTCCAGATTAAATAAAGCCTCAATTAATCCCAGATTAATTTTTCTCTCTCAGAGTGGTTGGATTATTCCCTCCGAAATGTGTCATTATTCAAAGGCTCTTTACAGGCTGGCACCATTATTGTTGCGTGTAGAAGCGGAGAAAACATAGTGATGTGACAGTCCGTCAGACGGCAGACTTGCTTTTGGCGACGACAGTCTTGGGATAGAGAGCCCGTCAATCAGTCGAATACCACGCGGGAAACGTCACAAAGATATGAGAACAATGTTCTTCTTCTCTTAGTTTATAAAAGGAGGGTAGTCTCATTTGTATAAGTGGGGTGGTGGTTGAAGGAAGTCTCATAAAAAACACCACTTGTAAAACACCGTAAACAAAACAACTCGGTTTTCATTAGGCCATCCGTGAAAACAGGTCGGCCGAGTTGGTTTTGGTAATAAAAATAATCCCATCCATTTTGTGCCCGTGGACGTAGGCTGTACTTGATTCGCCGAACCACGTTAAAACTCTCTTGTCAATCTTTGTGTTTTCTCCACATTTTTTTTCTAAATTTGCCTTTGGTCTCCCCATAAGCAAACAAATTCAAGGTTGATGGAAGGTTTTCTTGGGAGGGTTATCCCGAAACTACCCTGGGACGAAAATCATCCGTCAACAGTTGGCGCCGTCTGTGGGGATTATTAACAAAAAAACAATTGGCGTAGTAAGACGATGGTAGAAGGTGGAAATCATATGTTGTTGCGGAGTTCAGCAGCAGAGTGGTTTGGGAAAACGAAAGAAATGGGGGATGAAAGAGAAAGGGAGTGAGCGGAAGCTGGTCAGAACAGAAAAGGGAAATGGATCGCAAGGAAAGAGAAGTTTGGTAATAGCTCTTCTCATTGAGCTATAGAATGGAGGTCAGACTATAAGCTGTCATCGAACTACGAAGCAAGAACCAGAAAATTATTGTAAGAGCCTATCTCGAAATGACCCGCAGAGAGTTGTAATAAGGGCGTTAGGTCTCTTGATTATGAAAAAGGCTTTCTCTTTTGAATTAAGAAACTTTTCCATTTTACTTGTTTGTTAATGGAATTAGAAAGCTATGTCCAATATTCTAGGGATTTGCTCGATGCGAAGGGGTGTTCGGTAGTCGGGAAGGGCATTAAGCCCGTGGCATGCCAATCCCAGGTGTCATTATCAAACCCCCGAGTGGAAGTGTTCCGACCTGACTCCTTTCACCTTTGAGGATTCAGAATGCGTCAATGGATGAGGTACATGTGGGAAAAGCGCGAACCCCTCGTGGCACGCCAATCCCGGGTGTCATTATCAAATCCCCGAGGCCGGAGAGTTACTACCACATGACTCGTATTTTTGAGGAATGGCTCGGGTAAACCAGACTCAAGGACGTTTCTCCTCTTGTAGGTCGGCTGTTGAATCCCGTTGAAGCTATCGGAGAGTATGGCATGGGGACGGCTAAATAGCCTTCATGACAATCATGTTCCCGGGTAAACCAAACCTAGAGAGGTTTCTTCCCCTGCGAGTCGGCTGGTGAGTCCCGTTGAGAACCATCAGACCACTTGGCTTGGGTATGACCGAATGGCGCCCTTGATTACAGGAGTCGGGGGTAAACCGGACCCAGAGAGGTTTCTTCCCTTGCGAGTCGGCTGGTGAGTCCCATTGAGAACCACCCAGAAAAGACACACATGGGGTGTCCTCCTCCCCCGTGATTTGCCTGACCGTCCTGGATCGGCGTATCCGTAGCCTGATTTGCCGGGACACTAAATTGTAAGGTTCGGAATTGTGTTTTGGGAGGCATCGGGCAGGACGCTGTCTCGGAGCACCCGAGTTATTATGTTTACTTCTTGAATTTATGTGGAGTATGTGCTAAGTCACCTCCACTTTGTTAAATTTACTATTTTTTTATTTTTTGCTGATATCTGGCAAGGGGACGCCCGCGCCAGGATCCGCAGAGCCTTAAAGGTTGAAAATCTTCCCTCGTATAAGTCTCAAATGCTCCTCCGGCTCGGGGCAGGATTCATTCCGCCGAGTCTGTATGCTCCACTTGCTCGGGGCTGGATTCATTCCACTGAGTCTGTATGACTCCACCAGCTCCAAGCTGGATTCGTTCCATCGAGTCTGTATTGTTCCATCAGCTCGGGGATGGATTTGTTCCACCGAGTCTGTATTGTTCCACCAGCTCGGGGCTGGATTCGTTCTGCCGAGTCTGTATTGCTCCACCAGCTCGGGGCTGGATTCGTTCCACCAAGTCTGTATTATTTCATCAGCTCGGGGTTGGATTCATTTCACCGAGTCTGTATTGTTCCACCAGCTCGGGGCTGGATTCGTTCCATCGGTCTGTATTGTTCTACCAGCTCGGGACTGGACTCGTTCCGCTGATGCTTTGATCCACCAGCTTAGGGTTGAATTCTTTCCGTCGATGCTTTGTTCCAACCCCTAGCTCGGGGCTGGATTTGTTCCATTGTTCCATCAGCTCCGGGATAGATTCGTTCCGCCGATGCTTTGTTCCATCAGCTCGGGGATGGATTCATTCTGCTGATGCTTTGTTCCACCAGCTCGGGGTTGGACTCATTCCGCCTATGCTTTGTTTCATCAACTAGGGGTCGGGCTACATCCCACCGAGTCTATCTCATTGGTCTGGGGACGTAACATTCCGACAGAGCCAAGTGTTATTCTCAGCTCGGGGTCGGACTACATCCCACCGAGTCCATCTCCTTGGTCTGGGGATGTAACATTCCCCTAAAGCCAAATGTTCCTCTCAGCTTGGGGTCGGGCTACATCTCAGCGAGTTCATCTCATTGGTCTGGGGACGTAAGATTCCCCCAGAGCCAAGTATTTTTCTCAGCTCGGGGTTGGGTTACATCCCACCGAGTCCGTCTTATTGGTCTGGGGATGTAGCATTTCCTAGAGCTAGTGTTCCTCTCAGCTCGGGGTCGGGCTATATCCCACCGAGTCCGTCTCATTAGTTTGGGGACATAGTATTTCCTCAGAGCCAAGTGTTCCTCTCAGTTCAGGGTCGGGCTACATCCCACGGAGTCCCTCTCATTGGTCTGAGGATGTAACTTTACCCCAAAGCCAAGTGTTCTTATCAGCTCGAGGTCGGGCTACATCCCACCGAGTCCATCTCATTAGTCTGGGGACGTAACATTCCTCAGAGCCAAATGTTCTTCTCAGCTCGGGGTCGGGTTACGCCCCACCGAGTGCATCATCTTTAGCTCAGGGACAAAGATTTCCTCTCATGGCCGGGTTCGAATTGGTCGGGATCAAGATTTCCTCTCACATTCAGAGTTGGAAGAATGAGTTAGCAAGTTAAAATTTGGAGTCATGCTGAGTATGAAAGACAGGAAATGAAGCATTCAGAGATAAACATCAGAAGAGGAAATTGGGTAGCAGGTTTATCTTGATCTGGTCCGGGAGGCAGGATCTCTGGTATAGGCGCGGCAGAAGGGATGTCAGTTTCGGTTTAGACAACAGGAAAAGCTTCGTCTGTTGGGACGGCTACCAGAAGGGTAAATGAGGAATTTGCTTCAAGTCAGAGAATTATTTGGATGGGCATTAGAATCCTCAGTGATCAAGTACATGAAGATGGCAAGGGAAGACTTGATTGGTAACAGAGGCAGTTTTCTCTGTGGTTCCTGGAGCGACTACCAACTGGTTGATCAGCACACCATCTTTTTTATAGTTCCCGATATCAACTCGCTAACTCTTTGATACCGAAAACTATGGGACATATGTTGATGGTGTTTTTTTGTGACAAATATTTTTTACTGTGCGGCAAGAACAGAGATGGATTTTTCCCTTTTTGAAGGACTAACATTCTAAGAATATTGGTTACAACCCTATCCATTTTGTGCCCTTGGATGTAAGCTGGACTTGCTCCGTCGAACCACGTTAAAGCTCTCTTATCAGTCTTTGTGTTTTCTCCACCTTTTTTACTAAATTTGCCTTTGGTCTCCTCATAACCAAACAAAATCAAGGTTGAGGGAAGGTTGTCTCGGGAGGGTTATTACGAAACTACTCTTGGGACGAAAATCATCCGTCAACAAATATCATAATTAATTACATGGGAGAACATGTATAATGTGGTTAAGTTTCTTTTGGAATGGTGAGATTGGAGGCTTAAACAAAAATACATGGATTGGACACAATTTGTAGCCACAAGAGTGGCAATCATTTCAATTGATTCTTGATAGAAATAAGAAATTAAGCAAAGAGGGGACAAGTCGGGCTATAATTTTTGATGGGGTTCTGAGAAAGTGCTATAGGTCTTGATTTCATTCATTACTTACTGTACATAAATGGAAGTGTGTGAATATAATAATTTTTGCTTTTCAAAAGCATGCTATTGGTGGTAATATGGTATGTATCATTTTTAGGCATTAAAATTATTACACCAATAACACATATCCCAAGTCATTATCTCTGTGCCACTCAGCCCTTAGCCATGACCAGAGTATCGGTTCGAATCCCTATAAATACATAGATTATGTGTTAACTATTCCTAATCAGTGGAGTGGAGTGGAGCCCTAAAGCATGCTATTGGGATCAGCCCAAGAGTTTATCTATTAACACCATTTCATTTCTTCATAAACCCCTCCACAATAAGTATTTTAACACATGTATTATCTCGAACAATATTTGGATGGAGATATAGTTCATGTATTTTCTAGTAAATATTTTATATATTATTATCTCTGGGACACTCGGCCCTTAGCCAAGAAGTGACCGGAGTATCGGTTCGAAAACCTATAAATACATAGATTAGGGGTCAACTACTCCTCTTTGATATCAGTGGAGTTGAACCCTAAAGCATGATATTGGGATCAACCCAAAAGTTTATCTATTAACACTCTTTCATTTCTTAATAAAACCCTCCACAACAACAAAAATAATAATGACAAATTTAAATTTAACCATCCAAACCAATATTTTCTCTCTTTTCAAACTCTAATCTAAACCCAAGTATACTTTTATTATGTATATATATTTTTTTCTTTTGCATAAATTTAAAACAATTTATTTTTCCCCTTTGTACATTAACAGTTTATATAGTTGAAAATGGTTTCTTTTTTAACAAAAAATCACCTCAATAGAAAAATTGAAAATCAAAACATGTTTAATTTAAATCGATAATTTTTGGAATTAAAATATATATGGCTGAGAAAGGGGTTTGAACAAGAAGATAATAAGGGGGTGTTTCAATTGTTGCATATATAGCCTTAATTATTATAGGCTTTTAAGATGGGTTTGAAGTGAAGCCCAAACAGCTTAGCCTCAGTTTATTCTTATTGGGCTAGCCTTTAACTCATTGGAATGGACCCCCTGAAAATATGAGGAATCTCTCATGTGTGTTGTTTTTCCACCGTACGAATGAGAATTATCTTAAATTTTAAAAGATATTTAAACGAGTTATTAAAATGAAATTTCTCGTTAAATTCAATGATCGACACAGAAATGTGTCAATTTATTTTTTTGGTGGTCCCACATATGTTAATTAAAAATAAAAAAATATATATATTAATTATGTGAGTGAGTCTCATATTAAAAATATGGTAGATTGAACCTTATAATTAAAATCAGAGGTTAGCACCGAAATGTGTCAATTAATTTTTTAGTGGTTCCCAAATATAATAATTAATAATAAAAATATATGTTAATTATGTGGGTGAGTCCCACATAATTAAAAAGAAAATAATAAAATATAGTAGCCTAAGCCTGCTAATTATTATTGTAATGTTATAGGGTAGATAACATCTATTGAAATAATTACAATTATTCTCAATTTCACTTTATTTGCGCTCCAATTTCAATCCACGATCCCCTAATATTCTTGACCATAAAAAATAAAAAATATATAAATCATAAAATATATTAAAATTTTAAATTTCTCTAAAATCAAAATGTCCTAATTTTTAATCATATTTGAAGGACTTAATCGATCATTCATGTCTACTTTCCTCAGGGAAATGAGATCAAGTTCTAATCTTCGACGTTTAATTTAATAATACGGGTTGATTTTTTAATTCAATCTTTTTACGTATGAAACGCATGCATGTATCATGCACTACGACCGCACTGATAACTTCACTTATTAAAAATCCATATTTGAAAAATTTTCACATCATTTTTTGGGAAATGTAGAAAATTATCAAAATATTAATTTTTTCCTTTTTCCCATAAAAACTTTCCAAAAATTGATCCTTAAGGAGTGCCCTTTGGGCACTTGTTAGTATTCTCTTCTCTGTGTGAGTAGCAGGGAACCGTCTTAATATATATTGTCTAAACACTTTGAGAGTCAGTCAATTTTAATTATTACAATCATGTCACTGTAGAGTTTTCTTTTTCATCTTCTACTTCTTCTAGTGAGTTAGTAAGACTATCTTCTACTCTCTCCTTACCCCGTTCGTGTTCTAAAAGAATAGCCTCTAAAATTGAAAATCTTGTGGAATATTCACATGTTTCAGAAAGTGTTCAAATATCTAAGACCCCTTCACTTTTGTTAATTATAACATGTACAAAAGATCCAGTACTTTTACTAGGAGTATCCGTACTCTTATCTCTACACATTGTCCTGCTACTAAAGAATATGTCCAGTCCTCTAAGCTGGATTAGTGCACTCTCTGAGCCACATAAGATGAACAATATGTAGATCTGGAGATTCCGAAAGACTTCGTCTCCAGTTGGAAATCAGAAGGGTACACTCATTTCTATATGGGTGCTGTGAGGGTTATCTTAACTCTCCATGGAAGGAAAGGATTACCAGTGACTTCCAGACTTGCTCGGTTGGATTCCATATTCAATGAGTACCAACACGCAGTGATTGGCACTGTTCTCACCACTCTCCATGCCGAGAGTGTGTTGCTAATCTTCTACCCAAACTATAATCTGTCTTTGTAGGATCCAAATCTACCGAATGCATTTAAGATCCAAGTTAAGATCCAAGGCGCAGCACAGATCGAGTCTTCGATGATGGCTACCTTACACCATCAGCTGGTGTACCATCTGCAAGATCATTCTGTTGATCTTCCATCTGCCACAACGTCTAAGGATGCTCTCATGATTTTGGCAGATCAGACTTCTGCTGACCAGGTGCCAATTATTATGCAGATCCCACGACAGATCGAGAAGGAAGAGCTGTTAAAGCTCATGCCTTTAGAATGGCTGACCAATTATGAAAAATTCCTACGGAGCACTCATCCTATCCAAAGCACTCAAGCTGTCTTCTATAGACAGACTGATGGTACTGTTCACACATCTTTTGCTAAGCCAGAGCCAATTGAAAGTGCGATACCATTTTCCTGTATGATTTCTCCAGATCCGAACAATGGTCTGAGAGAAAAAGACATCCCCATTGAAGCTTTCGACTCAGACGGCTATCCAGTCTATGCTTCAAAGATCGATGGTCATTTCTTATGAGATGCTCCAGGGTCAGGCATGTGCGACCCAGATTGTGACTGTCATCTTCTTGATGATAGTGACGGCGATGATGAACATCTCTTTAGGAGGAGGAGAAGAAGGAAGTCAAAGAAGCCAAAGTCTCCGTGCAAACCAGAGAAACCATGGCGTGATGACACAGACAACAGTCATTAAGTTGGCTTTACATAAAGTAAAGAGCCTCAACCTAAGAGGTTCATAGAAGAAAGGAAGAAGGATGAGATACTACTTAAAGATGAAACTGGCCAGACCATAAAGCGTATCGTAATCATCAGCTGTATTCCAAAGAAAAAATGGACTCCTAAGTCTCTTCCACAGATACAACCTTGCATGATTTATCAGCCTTCAACATCTTCTTACCAAGAGCAGTTCCCACCGTTCGAGAAGATCGTTGACCCACAAACTAAAGTTGTTGCTAAGCCTTATGTCCAGCCAACTACTGTCACACCTAGTGGTCAATTGGAAGAACCTAGACAATATAAAGCTGTGCTAAACTGGCACACACAGAATGCTAGATTTCAAAATATTGTACTTCGTAGTATCGAAACAAAGGTGGATCATGTTGTTCAACATGTTCATAGGACAGAGACAAATGTGGATTCGTTAGCCAATACGCTACAACGGATGTATGAAGATACGGTGGCTCAGATAGCTCAGCTAGATAGAGACATGAGAACCATGGTCTCTCACAACTATTTTGGTCCAGAATTTGACCATAAGGAAGCTGAGATGAAAAGACTGAAAGAAGAACTTGCAAAAATGGAAGTCGACAGGCATACACCATTTGTTCCACAGGCTTTCAACCCTAGCCCATTCTCACCAACCTTTTTATACCCAGCCTATCAACCTTACCCACCTTCATCATTTACCGCGTCCCAAACAGCCTCATTTTCAGATCAAGTGCAAAGATTATAAGAATTGCGCATGTCCTTCAAAGAATAAATCTTGTCATAAGCTATTTACGAAAAAGAAGAGCAAGAAAGTGAAGCATCGCAAAGAATTGGCGTCCAGTTCGGTTTTTCAAACAGAAAGATCGACGTGGCAAGCCACAAGATAACAGATGCTTTATTTGTAAAAAGAAAGGGCATTTCTCAAAGGACTGTCCTAAGAATCCTAAGCAAGTTTCTAAGATGGTTCAATAAATCCATCAATCTTCCAGAATTGATCTTGATGATGCAGATGCTAAATCATGGTTTTAAGAACAAGATCAACTGGACAGTGAATCCGTCTTCGCACTCAACAATCCTGAACTCTCCATTTCAGATGACTCCAGTTCAGATGATAGAAGTAGCTTAGACTACTATATCCCGGTGTTCACTATACAGCCATGCCAGGGACTAAAGCCTACTATTCATATTCCTCTTGTCCATTTACAGATTCTACCGTCAAAATAGGACAAACCCATTAAAGTCATTGGTTTTATAGACACAGGAGCACACAAGAGCATGATGAATCCAGCAGTTTTGCCACCAGAAGCATGGGTGAAGCATACAGAGTATTTCAAAGCTGCTGATGGTGAAGTGTTCCATATGGATCTCATCATCAAGAAACCTATCGGTATCCGGTTCTTTCATGACTGTAAAATATGGACCAGAGTCATTGGTTCCAATCTACCGGATAAAGATATTTTGATTGGTTTTGATGTTTACCATCAAGCCAAGAGACTTCAGATCCAACCAGATGGTATACGGTTTAAAAGAGGCTTTTGCATACCCAATGCTCACTACCAGTGGAAAGTTTTGCTTTTTGGCCTCAAGGTAGCGCCATCACTATTTTTGAAGGAAATGACAAAGATCTTTCAGCCAATAATGCATCACACGTTGGTCTACATTGATGATTTGCTTATTTTCAAACAGTCTTACAGCTGTTAGTGAGCATTGGGTATGCAATAAGTTGTTTTGGGCCTTTCATCTGGGCTTATACCCAATTGCCAAAATCCTGTCTTGAGATCAAACTTTGAGAAGATGTGGGCTTCTCGGATATGGACAAACAGTGAGTTGATATTGGGCTAAGGAAACTTGTCATCTTTCAAGAAAGCGTTGAGAGGCTTATAGTCTATTACAAGACATTTCTTTCCACGTGCCTTCTCTGAGTGCTTCTCCACATAAAAAGCTTGGCAAGCCCAATCAGAAGTTGTGGGCTCGATTAATCCTTACTGTAGCAACCGGTTGCATTCATCTTGGGCCAAAGCAAGGTTCGAAGGAGTCATCCCCAGATGTGTAGCCTTTGTTGGGTTGATATCCTCATTATGCTTGAGGAAGCTTAATAAAAAACTCTTCATTTCTCCATAATGGTTTTGGATGATTGAAGTCACTAAGAGACTCTGACCAAAACGGAGAGAACTGTTGTTTCAATTCTTCAAAATCCATCATATTCACCCCCACTCCAGAGGATTGAAACAATTTTGGAACAGTAGTATAGGGCTTAATTTATCTTTTAAACCGTATAACATCTGGTTGGATTTGAAGTCTCTTGGCTTGTGGTAAACATCAAAACCAATCAAAATATCTTTATCCGGTAGATTGGAACCAATGACTCTGGTCCATATTGTACAGTCATGAAAGAATCGGATACCGATAGGTTTCTTGGTGATGAGATCCGTATGGAACACTTCAGCATCAGCAGCTTTGAAATACTCTGTATGTTTCACCCATGCTTCTGGTGGTAAAACTGCTTGATTCATCATGCTCATGTGTGCTCCTGTGTTCATAAACCCAATGACTTTAATGGATTTGTCGTATTTTGACGGTAAAATCTGCAAATGGACAAGAGGAACACGAATAGTGGGCTTTAGAGCCTTGCATGGCTGTATAGTAAACACCGGGATATAGTAGTCTGAGCTACTGCTATCATCTGAACTGAAGTCATCTGAACTGGAGAGTTCATGATTGTTGAGTGCGAACACGGTTTCACTGTACAGTTGATCTTGTTCTGAAAACCATGATTCAGCATCTGCATCATCAAGATCAATTCTGGAATATTGATGGATTTGTTGAACCATCTTAACAGCTTGCTTAGGATTCTTAGGACAGTCCTTTGAGAAATGCCATTTCTTTTTACAAATAAAGCATCTACTATCTTTCGGCTTGCCACGTCGATCTTTCTGTTTGAAAAACCGAACTAGACGCCATTCTTTAAGCTGCTTCTCTTTCTTGCTCTTCTTTTTCTTAAAGAGCTTATGAAGAGATTTATTCTTTGAATGACATGCGCAATTCTTCTTATCTTTACACTTGATCTGCAAATGAGGCTTTTTGCACGCAGCTTTAAATGGCTGATTGTCTTTTAGCATCTCCCTGACAAGTGTATGCTGATCACAAAGCTTGTTGAGAGCTTAGAAAGCGATCTGGTGAATTTCTCTAAGGGACATGTCTGTAATTTTCTGCTGCATAGCCTGTATCAAGCGCTGCATTTCGTCATGAAGCCCTTCTAGTAGTGAAGCTGCATATGTCTGCTTCAGATTTGGATCATTGTATCCATTGAGCTTATAGAAATGCTTTGACATTCTCTGGAAATGGGTGTTAAGATCTTTAATCTTTAGTGAACAACACCACATTTGAAAGTATTCCCTGCGAGCCTATTCTAACAATGGGGCTCATTCTCCAATGAATTTGTTGTTTATAATTCCCATAGCTACAGCCGTTGATTCGACCCGGTAGAACTGTTGTTGTCTGAAACCTCCAAGACTAAGGAACCATTCCCTCAAGGCTCCTAAAGTACGAGAAAAAAAATTCTACAAGGACATTGTGCACAGTATTGTCTGGCTTGAGTAGCATCAAATCCGTCCATGCAATGAATTCTTGCATTCTGTTAGGCCATTTCGACGGTGGGATATCATCAAATGTGAACTAAGGACCTGTAACTGGCTTGGAAGATGTCGGTTGGGACTGTGTAGCTGTACATGTAGGTACATACTCAGTTTCATTAGGTTCTTCGGTCATCGGCTCATTTGATCCAGTAGATGTGGCCATCAACATTTTTGTGATGTCTGCCATATCATCTGAGTCACTGGAAACGATCTGGACGGAATCACTCTAAGGTTCTGAGGATTTCCGAGACTATTCAAAACTTTCAGGTTCAGGCTCATGGATTATGAGCTGTTGGGTATAAAATTGATGGGTTGTAACAGTCGATTGAGGCTGGGGCGTTTGTAACGGTACAATAGGGAATTATGTTTCTGGAACATAGGTTTATGTTTGGAAAGGTCGTGTATAAGGCTGTGAAGGACCTGGTTGAGTTGGATGAGGTAAAGGTTGTGTATGTATGAGTGGAATTGGGTTTTCTGGATACTGAAGTTTTGGTGGTACTGGTTTCCAAGTACCATGGACACTACCATAGATTTTTGACCAGTCTGTTTGGGACGAGGTAAATGATGAGGTGGGTAAGGTTGATAGGCTCGGTATAAAAAGGTTGGTGAGAATGGGCTAGGGTTGAAAACCTGTGGAACAAATGGTGTACGTCTGTCGGCTTCCATTTTTGCAAGTTCTGCTTTCAGTCTTTTCATCTCAGCTTCCTTATGGTCAAATTTTGAACCAAAATAGTTGTGACAGACCATGGTTCTCATTTCTCTATCTAGCTGAGCTATCTGAGCCATCGTATCATCATACATCCGTTGTAAAGTATTGGCTAACGAATCCACATTTGTCTCTGTCATCTGAACATGTTGAACAACATGATCCACATTTGTTTCGATACTGCGAAGTACAGTATTTTGAACTCTAGCGTTCTGTGTGTGCTAGTTTAGCAGAGCTTCATGTTGTCTACGTTCTTCCAATTTACCACTAGGTGTGACAGTAGTTGGCTGGACATAAGGCTTAGCAACAACCTTAGTTTGTGGGTCAACGATCTTCTCGAGCGGTGGGAACTGCTCTTGGTAAGAAGATGTTGAAGGCTGATACATCATGCAAGGTTGCATCTGTGGAAGAGGCTTAGGAGTCCATTTTTTCGTTGGAATGCATATGATGATTGTGATACGCTTTATGGTCTGACCAGTTTCATCTTTAAGCAGTATCTCATCCTTCTTCCTTTCTTCTATGAACCTCTTAGGTTGAGGCTCTTTACTTTCTGTAACGCCAACTAAAAGACTGTTGTATGTGTCATCACGCTATGGTTTCTCTGGTTTGAACGAAGACTGTGGCTTCTTTGACTTCCTTATTCTCATCCCCCTGAGGAGATGTTCATCATCGTCGTCACTATCATCAAGAAGATGACAGTCACAATCTGGTCACACATGTCTAACCCTGGAGCATCCCATAAGAAATGACCACCGAACTTTGAAGCATAGACCGGAAAGCCATCTGAGTCGAAAGCTTCAATGGGGATGTCTTTCTCTCTCAGACCATTGGTCGGATCTGAAGAAATCATAAAGGAAAATGGTATCACACTTTCAATTGGCTCTAGCTTAGCAAAAGATGTGCGAACAGTACCATCAGTCTGTCTAGAGAAGACAGCTTGAGTGCTTTGGACAGGCTGAGTGCTCCGTAGGAACTTTTCATAATTGGTCAGCCATTCCAAAGGCATGAGCTTTAACAGCTCTTCCTTTTTGATCTGTCGTGGGATCTGCACAATAGTTGGCACCTGGACAGCAGAAGTCTGATCTACCAAAATCATTACAGCATCTTTGGACGCTGTGGCAGATGGAAGATCAAAAGAATGATCTTGCAGATGGTACACCAGCTGATGGTGTAAGGTAGCCCTCATCGAAGACTCGATCTTTGCTGCGCCTTGGATCTGAACTTAGATCTTAAAGGCAGTCGGTAGATTTGGATCCTACAAACACAATTTATAGTTTGGGTACAAGGTTAGCAACACACTCTCGGCATGGAGAGTGGTGTGAACAGTGCCAATCACTGCGTGTTGGTACTCCTTGAATCTGGAATCCGACAGAGCAAGTCTGACAGTCACGGGTAATACTTTCCTTCCATGGAGAGTTAAGATAACCCTCACAGTACCCATATGGAAATGAGTGTACCCTTCTGATTTCCAACTGGAGACGAAGTCTTTTGGAATCTCCAGATCTACATATTGTTCATCATGTGTGGCTCGGAGAGCGCACTGATCCAGCTTAGAGGACTGGACATATTCTTTAGTAGTAGGACGATGTGTAGAGATAAGAGTACGGATACTCCTAGTAATAGTGCTGGGTCTTTTGTACATGTTATAAGGGTTTAACAGAAGTGAAGGGGTCTTAGATATTTGAACACCTTCTGAAACATGTGAATATTCCACAAGATTTTCAATTTTAGAGGCTATTCTTTTAGAACAAGAACGGGGTAAGAAGAGAGTAGAAGATAGTCTTACTAACTCACTAGAAGAAGTATAAGATGAAGAAGAAGACTTTACAGTAGACATGATTGCAATAATTAAAATTGACTGACTCTCAAAGTGTTTAGACAATATATGTGAAGACGGTTCCCTCATACTCACACATAGAAGAGAACTCCACCACAATCACTACTACCAATCCACTATTTTACCACCTCTCTGAATAGTAAATGCTCTGACGCTGATACCAAAATCTCGGGTTGCTTTCTGCTACGTCCCTACCACCATACTAATGGCATAAACGGCACTCCTGGCCTCGGCGCCCACACTTCGGGTGAACAGGACTCACAGAGGAGACCGCATATTCCAACTATTTTCTGATTCACAAGATCCACCGATGTGGCGAGTGAAGAGCATACTCATAGAGATAGATAGAGGTGAACTGAAAACTCATGGATAAGTAATAGTAATTGAGGGAGACTCTCTCGTGTTTTGTGAGAGAACCTAAGAGTTACTTAGATAAACATGAGAGAATAAGCAAACTCTGATTTTTATTTCCAAAAACCAAGCATACTTACAAACTGAAATCCTCACTTCTTATATAGATGGAGGAGAGGAGGCACAAAGCATCTTTGGTTGGACAGGACCCCGCACCAAATGGATAAGATCAAAATAAAGACCACTCCTTTAATAAAGCAAAAGCAAAAGTAAAGGAATCTACTTTTACAAAAGAAAAAGCAAAAGAAAAGGTGTTAAAGCATGACACTGACATAAAGTAAAAGCATACTAATCATGTTGTCTAAAGCATGAACTATTGAAAACAAACGACAAAACAGGTCACATCGAGTTTTGTGATGGTGAGAGATTGAAGTTGTCATAATCTGAGTCATCTGAATCAATCTCACCATAGACATTGTACCACAAGGGATCACTAATTGGGTATATGTTTTCAGCATGGCTTGGGCATGGTTCTTCTGGCTTTGTGCCACTTGACTCTTCCTTCATCGGTTCAAAATCTTCATAAGGGTCTTGAGAATCCTGGAAGAAAATGTCAGTAGAAGACAAAGTTTCTTGCTTAATAATTATGCCGCCGAATTCTTTTGGATTTGGACTTGTATGACAATGAATCAGTTCATGTCTTGGTCCTAAAGATGTGTGTGAGAGATCTTTATTTTTAGCCTGAAAATGATTAATCTCTAAAAGAAAATCTTTCAGATTTTTTAGTAAGCCAAGATCAATTTGGAAAGCAGAAGTATCTGGTATAACTTTACATTCAAAATCCTGCTCTTAAGCCTAAAATAGTTTTGTATCAGGATGTTGGAAGTAAGGCCTATAGACAATAAAGATAATCCCGAATTTGTTCATTTCTTCCTTTGGCTTATACCATAAATTAAGCCTTCTGTATGCTGTGACAAGTTGATCCCTCCACCATGGAAGTGGGCTGTACCATTCCATGAGTGTCCAAACTAAGGACTGGTGTTTCATATTATCACAGAGATGAGATCTCATTGCTTCAAGGGGAAAAGTAAGAGATGATGAGTATAGGACTGTGATACACCAGAAATACCAAAGTTCTTCATCAAGAAGACTCCTGTTAGGATTAACAAAGAGGCCGTTGATAAAAGGATAATCTGGGAAGAACTTGGTATGACTGTGAAAATCTCCTATGCACCTCTTGAGCTGTGACAGATAGTGGAACATATGATTTCTTGCATATGTCTGAATGTCCAGAGGATTGAGGAAGATAACCCCTGGAGGAAAATATTTCTTAATTACTGCTGTAGGATAAAGGAAATCCTTCGGGGTTGTTGATGCCATGAAGATCAAAGGTATTGCTGTCAAGGATGAAATGAGTTTGACTTGTTGTGGTCTGGATAACATATCAAGAGTCACATTATGATCTCCTTTTATATGCTTCACAGAAAACTCATACTTAGAGAACCATTCCTTAAGGCGAAGCAATTGCTTTGCTAGCAACACCTTATTCTTGAAATTCAGAATCTTGTGGAAAGATGAGTTTTCCAATCTCACAAGGAAATGATGACCTATGAGATGGAATTCAAAATGCTTTATCCCGTATTTTACGGCTAAAACCTCTTTGTAGACTATGTGGTAATGCTTTTCAACTTCTTTGAATTGTCCACTATCATGTCCACAGTAGAACTCCTTATCATCAATCTTTTCAATAAGCATGGCTCCCCAATATTCGTCACCTGCATCTGTCTGCAAGATACGTTGTCCATTTGTGGGAATCTTTAAAGTATGAGGATTTTGACAAATCTGCTTTAACTGGCGAACAGCTTCATTCTGTGCGGGTTCCCACTCAGGTGCATTCTTTCTTATCATTTTGGACAACTAGCTGGTATGAATGGTGACATGTGGCAAGAACTCCTTAAGGTAATTCACAATCCCAAGGAACTGTTGAAGTTATTTCCGTGAGAGATTGTCATCTGGAAAGTGAAGAAGTTCCTGTGCAATATGCTTTCCTGGACAGTAATGACCATCCTTGAACACCATTCCCAAAAAGTATATGGAATCTTTTCCAACCTGGCTTTTTCTTTCCGAAAGCATGATTCCATATCTTTGGATAAGATCTCTGAATTGACATACAGCTGATAGTGTGACTCAGCATCTTTTGAGAAAAGAAGCAAGTCATCAATGTAGACCAACGTGTGATGCATTATTGGCTGAAAGATCTTTATCAGTGTCTTTTGAAATAGTGATGGTGCTACCTTGAGGTCAAAAGGCAAAAATTTCCACTGGTAGTGAGTATTGGGTTTGCAAAAGGCTGTTTTGGGCCTTTCATCTAGGTTTATACCTAATTGCCAAAATCCTGCCTTGAGATCAAACTTTGAGAAGATGTGGGCTTCTCGGATATGGACAAACAGTGAGTTGATCTTGGGAAAATGAAACTTGTCATCTTTCAAGAAAGCGTTGAGAGGCTTGTAGTCTATCATCAGACGTTTCTTTTCACGTGCATTCTCTGAGCGCTTCTCCACATAAAAGGCTTGGAAAGCCCAATCAGAAGTTATGGGCTCGATTAATCCTTGCTGTAGCAACTGGTTGCATTCATCTTGGGCCAAAGCAAGGTCCGAATGAGTCATCCCCGGATGTGTAGCCTTTGTTGGGTTGATATCCTCATTAAGCTTGAAAGGAAGCTTAATAAAGAACTCTTCATTTCTGCATAATGGTTTTGGATGATTGAAGTCACTGTGAGACTCTGACCAAAACAGAGAGAACTGTTGTTTCAATTCTTCAAAATCCACCATATTCACCCCCACTCCAGAGGATTGAAACAATTTTGGAATAGTAGTATAAGGCTTAATGTATCTTTTAAACCGTATACCATCTGGTTGGATCTGAAGTCTCTTGGCTTGATGGTAAACATCAAAAGCAATCAAAATATCTTTATCCGGTAGATTGGAACCAATGACTCTGGTCCATATTGTACAATCATGAAAGAACCGAATACCGATAGGTTTTTTGGTGATGAGATCCGTATGGAACACTTCACCATCAGCAGCTTTGAAATACTCTATATGCTTCACCCATGCTTCTGGTAGAAAAACGGTTGGATTCATCATGCTCTTGTTTGCTCCTATGTCCATAAACCCAATGACTTTAATGGGTTTGTCGTATTTTGACGGTAGAATCTATAAATGGATAAGAGGAACAGAAATAGTAGGCTTTAGAGCCCGGCATGGCTGTATAGTGAACACCGGGATATAGCAGTCTGAGCTACTGCTATCATCTGAACTGGAGTCATCTGAAATGGAGAGTTCAGGATTATTGAGTGCGAACACAGTTTCATTGTCCAGTTGATCTTGTTCTGAAAACCATGATTCAGCATCTGCATCATCAAGATCAATTCTGGAAGATTGATGGATTTTTTGAACCATCTTAGCAGCTTGCTTAGGATTCTTAGGACAGTCCTTTGAGAAATGCTTTTTCTTTTTACAAATAAAGCATCTGTTATCTTTCGGCTTGCCACGTCCTTTGAGAGATGCAGCACAAAGAATGACATCCAGTTCGGTTTTTCAAACAGAAAGATCGACGTGGCAAGCCGAAAGATAGCAGATGCTTTATTTGCAAAAAGAAATGGCATTTCTCAAAGGACTGTCCTAAGAATCCTCAGCAAGCTGCTAAGATGGTTCAACAAATCCATCAATCTTCCAGAATTGATCTTGATGATGTAGATGCGGATTCATGGTTTTCAGAATAAGATCAACTGGACAGTGAAACCGTGTTCGCACTCAACAATCATGAACTCTCCAGTTCATATTACTCAAGTTCAGATGATAGCATTAGCTCAAACTGCTATATCCCGGTATTCACTAGGGGTGAGCATCGGTCGGTTCGGTCGGTTAATCCATGATTTTTTAACCATAACCGAAATTTTCGGTTAAATAAAAGTGTGACCGAATTAACCAATTTATGACTCATAACCATTAACCAATTAACCGTTATATTTCGGTCGGTTATGGTTAATTCGGTTATTAACCAATCCAATAAATATCAAAATCAAATTTTAATAAAGCATTTAACACAATTACACAAATATAAATTCAAATCCATCAAAAAGACATCAAATTATAAATTCATCAAGCATTTTTGAGAAGACAATCCAGAAAGTCAGAAAACAACTCAAAATTACATTACAAAATCCATCAAAAATACAAACATTAGGTGTTCAACAACTAATAAATAAGCAATTTTCTTTAATCGTCTTCAAAGTCAGCAACTCAGGACCTTAGGCTCAGCAACTCAGCATCCACAAGGCAGCAACTCAGCAAGGCGATTATGTCATTACTCATATTCAAAATCTGAAGTGACCTTGATTCCAAGTTTTACCATGTCTACATTATTTAAAGTACACAAGTAACACAACATTTTTTAGTTTGACATATAAGAAAAAATAAAGACAATAAATTTAAGAGTAACACTAAACAGTTAACATAATATTGATTTTTTTCCATTTACCTTGCTCAAGCTTCACAACTTCTTCTATTTGTTCCTCCTTTTCAATAATTTTCTTCATGGAATGTTGAAGCCAATCTTGAGAACACATTAAGGATTCTACAATTTTAGGAGTCAAAGAGCTCCTAAATTCATCCAGTACTCTCCCACCTGTGCTAAAAGCTGACTCCGATGCAACAGTTGACATTGGTATTGCTAGCACATCACGTGCCATCTCTGAAAGTAAAGGAAACCTGGAAGAGTTAAGCTGCCACCATCGAAGAATTTCAAAGTCATCACAATCGTCTTCACCTTCCTCCATCAAATACTTTTCCAAATCAGATTTTGCATCACCACTATGAGATTCAGACCTAAACCTCTTATACTTCGATATCATAAGCTTTGATACAGGAACTGCAAGATCGTTGCCTTGTTCACTAGTCGTAGATGATGATGAGGCAACAAAGATAGAACTTGGAGGTCCCTGACTATTTGCAGATGCAAGCTTCTTATAACCCTCATATAGCTCATAAATTGCATCTTTCACACTCTTAGCCAAGTGACCACCTAATTCTTTACCGTACATGTGCTCTAATGCAAATTCAACATACCCTAATTTTCTCCTAGGATCAAGAATGGCAGCTATGTAAATCAATTTGTTCATTTTGTCACTTTTCCCCCAATATTTCTCATACTTTTGCCTCATTTTTATTGCCATAGCACTCATATCCATGTCATCACTATTCTCCAACTCATTCAACAAGCAATCAATTGCAGTAATCTCCTCAAAAAAAGTATTGGCTGTTACATATTTGGTTCCAGAGACACGTAATGTAATCTCATAAAAGTGTCGTAGGAAAACTACTAAGCTATTGACATTGTTCCAATCATCATCCAAAGGAACTCCATCATAATTTAATGTAAGATCTCTACTAAAATTTGGATCTAGATCATCATATCTCTCAAAAGCATTTCTAAATTTCAAAGCCACATCAAGCATCTTATAGGTGGAATTCCACCTTGTTGGACAATCAAGATTCAACATACACTTGCTATCAATTTTCTCAATAGCTACACATTCATTAAACTTTTGCAGCCTAGAAGGAGATTGTCTAATGAATTTTACAGCCTGTCGAATACGATCAACTGACTTGCTAGCCTCTTTTAAACCATCTGTTACAACTAGATTCAAGATATGTGCAACACACCTAACATGTAGATACTTAGCTTGAAGAATAGTGTTTGGCCATGTTCTCATTTTTCTCCTCAAATAATCTATAGCAACATCATTAGAGCTTGCATTGTCAACTGTCACAGTCATTACCCCATCAATTTCCCAAGCAGATAAGCATGTCTCTATGGCCCTACCAATTGCCTCCCCTTTATGACTAGAAATTGAACAAAAATTCAAAATTCTTTTGTTTAATTTCCAGTTCTCATCAATATAATGTGCGGTGAGACACATATAATTGACCCTTTGTATTGAAGTCCAAGTATCAGTAGTTAGGCAAATTCTTTTTGCAGATCTCTTCAGCTCAGATTTATAACATTTCTTCTCATCAAGAAAAAAATTGAAACAATCTCTAGCATAAGTCCACCTAGAATTAATATGAAAACGTGGGCATGCAACACTCATGAAATGCCTAAACCCATCACCCTCTACGAATTTAAATGGAAGTTCATCAATGATTAACATTTTCATCAAAGCCAACCTAATTGCATTCTGATCAAACTTCCAATTAGTTAAAGAGGTAACTTTTGACTTTTAGAGTCGACATGAATACTAATAATGGATTGTTTAGGGTCTGCAGGCTTTGTGGCTAAATATTTCTTGCAAATACTAAGATGATATTTGAGAGATGATGTACCATTAGTTTTGGAACCACTGCAAAATTCACGATGACAATAATTGCACTTACTTATAGGATTTTCATCACCACTTTCAGGCTTTGTGAAGTGATCCCAAACAACAGATCGTTTCTTGCTTTTCTTCCTCATTTTTTGGGGCCTTGAAGTCAAAGTATCTGGAATAGATGAAGACTCTTGCGTAATTGGATTTTGACTAGTGTTTGGATGAGAAGTTTCATCTACAGGTTGTCCAATTTCATTTGCTTCACCTTGGTTCATTTTCACGAGTGGTTCTCCAATCTGAAATAGAAAAGAAAATATCAGAAACATATATTTTACACAATAGAAAAACGAAAAACAAGAGAATGATAAAAAAACACATCATCATAATGAATAAAACTGAATTGCTCTACAAACCAGTCCAACGAAATTGTCAAAAATACTCAGCAATGGCAGAAGCTTAGAAACAGCAAGATGATTGAAAAAATTAAGGAAAAACAAAGAATATTCGTAAATGCCCCAAGTGTTGAGTACTATCTAATTTTACTCCCTTCCACCTAACACTTTTCCTTGTTCCTTTCGTACTGGTAATCAGTGCAAGTTTACAAGAGAAGAGATATAATCCTAGGAATTACTTGACCACCAACTACAGATTCAATCAATATACTTAATCAGTTAATTGTCTTTCTTTTTTAAAGGTTTTCTATCACAATCAAGCCTTTTGGTTCATATGGGAATTACTTACCCAAAACACTCACAACAAAATCGAACCTCTCCATTATCAATGTTAAGGACATGTATAGGTTACACCCAATGACCCAAAGAAATTTATTAAACAAAGAAATACTTCATTACCAAATAAAAATGTTGTTTGATTCTCAACAGTGGGATACAATTCAGTCCATTTTCCGAGAAAATAAAAAGGAAATACTTCATTACCAAATGTTGTTTGGTGGTACACAAATATATACGAAGATTTGATTCTCAACAGTGGGAAATCTAGGCTCTCCACAAATATATACGGAGATTTGGTGGTACCATTTTCCCCAAGGATAACAAGAATGTGAATATTGTAGTGTTAAAGATGACTTTTAATGTTCTGAGGACAATTTTTTCCGAGAAAGAAAAAAAACAGTGGTTGATTTTTGTTTAATTGAGTAGCAATGATTTCGCAGCAACCACTTCAGACTCCAGTTAAGATTACAAGTACTAGATACCCACCGAAAATAAAATTAAAACAAAGGGGTCAAGAGCATCAAAGAGGCACCTCAAACCACAACAAAAAGGAAGTACATATATGATCATCAAAGAAGAACTGGAGAACAAAATCACTTCGAGATATTTTTCAAAATTTACAGGATTGATTAAGAAGGCCAATCACACTAGTTTGGCAGAAGTAGAAAGTGAGAAACTTACAATTGAACAAGACGAGAAGACGAATTTTGTGACTGTAACTCTGTAAGCTGTATGTGGATTTTGAGAATTTGGAATTTTGTGTTTGTAAGTGGCGGCTAGAGACTTGGTACAGAGAACTTAGGGTTTTGAAGTGTTATTTTTGATTTAGGGTTTTAAAATATATATATATATATATGGTTTAATTTCGGTTAATCGGTCGGTTCGGTTATACGAATCTCATAACCGTAACCGAACCGAATAACCGAAAAAATTAAAAAATTTAACCGTAATAACCGATTTAACCGAATTAACCGAACCGTAATAAAAAAAATGGGTCGAAACGGTTCGGTTAATCGGTTAAAACCGATTAATGCACACCCCTAGTATTCACTATACAGCCATGCCAGGCTCTAAAGCCTACTATTCATGTTTCTCTTGTCCATTTGCATATTCTACCGTCAAAATACGACAAACCCATTAAAGTCATTAGGTTAATGGACATAGGAGCACACATGAGCATGATGAATCCAACCGTTTTACCACCAGAAGCATGGGTGAAGCATACAAAGTATTTCAAAGCTGCTGATGGTGAAGTGTTCCATACGAATCTCATCACCAAGAAACCTATCGGTATCCGGTTCTTTCATGACTATACAATATGGACCAGAGTAATTGGTTCCAATCTACCGGATAAGATATTTGATTGTTGGTTTTGATGTTTACCATCAAGCCAAGAGACTTCAGATCCAACCAGATGGTATACGGTTTAAAAGATTCATTAAGCCCTATACTACTGTTCCCAAATTATTTCAATCCTCTGGAGTGGGGGTGAATATGGTGGATTTTGAAGAATTGAAATAACAGTTCTCTCTGTTTTAGTCAGAGTCTCACAGTGACTTCAATCATCCAAAACCATTATAGAGAAATGAAGAGTTCTTTATTAAGCTTCCTTTCAAGCTTAATGAGGAACAAAGGCTACACATCCGGGGATGAATCCTTCGGGCCTTGCTTTGGCACAAGATGAATGCAACCAGTTGCTACAGTAAGGATTAATCGAGCCCATAACTTCTGATTGAGCTTGCCAAGCCTTTTATATACAGAAGCGCTCAGAGAAGGCACGTGGAAAGAAACGTATGGTGATAGACTATAAGCCTCTCAACGGTTTCTTGAAAGATGACAAGTTTCCTTTGCTCAAGATCAACTCACTGTTTGTCCATATCCGAGAAGCCCACATCTTCTCAAAGTTTGATCTGAAGGCAAGATTTTGGCAATTGGGTATAAGCCAAGATGAAAGGCCCAAAACAGCCTTTTGCATACCTAATGCTCACTACAAGTGGAAAGTTTTGCCTTTTGGCTTCAAGGTAGCGCCATCACTATTTCAGAAGGCAATGACAAAGATCTTTTAGCCAATAATGCATCACACATTGGTCTACATTTATGACTTACTTCTTTTCTCAAAAGATGCTGAGTCACACTACCAGCTATTATGTCAATTCAGAGATCTTGTCCAAAGATATGGAATCATGCTTTCGGAAAGAAAAGGCCAGGTTGAAAAAGATTCCATAGACTTTTTGGGAATGGTGTTCAAGGATGGTCATTACTGTCCAGGAAAGCATATTGCACAGGAACTTCTTCACTTTCCAGATGACAATCTCTCACGGAAACAACTTCAACAGTTCCTTAGGATTATGAATTACCTTAAGGAGTTCTTGCCACATGTCACCATTCATACCAGCCAGTTGTCCAAAATGATAAGAAAGAATGCACCTGAGTGGGGACCCGCACAGACTGAAGCTGTTCGCCAGTTAAAGCAGATTTGTCAAAATCCTTCTGCTTTAAAGATTCCCCCAAATGGATAACGTATCTTGCAGACAGATGCAAGTGACGAGTATTGGGGAGCCATGCTTATTGAAAAGATTGATGATAATGAGTTATATTGTGGACATGCTAGTGGACAATTCAAAGAAGCTGAAAAGCATTACCACACAGTCTACAAATAGGCTTTAGCCGTAAAATACGGGATAAAGCATTTTGAATTCCATCTCATTGGTCATCATTTCCTTGTGATATTGGACAACTCCTCTTTCTATAATATTCTTGATTTCAAGAATAAGGTGTTGCCAGCAAAACAATTGCTTCGCCTCGAGGAATGGTTCTCTAAGTATGAGTTTTCGGTGAACCATATAAAAGGAGATCATAATGTGATTCCTGATATGTTATCTAGACCACAACAAGTCAAACTCATTTCATCCTTGACAGCAATACCTTTGTTCTTCATGGCATCAACAACCCCGAAGGATTTCCTTTATCCTACAGCAGCAATTAAGAAATATTTTCCTCCAGGGGTTATCTTCCTCAATCCTCTAGAGATTCAGACATATGCAAAAAAATCATATGTTCCACTATCTGTCACAGCTCAAGAGGCGCATAGGAGATTTTCACAGTCATACCAAGTTCTTCCCAGATTATCCTTTTATCAACGGCCTCTTTGTTAATCCTAACATGAGTCTTCTTAATGAAAAACTTTGGTATTTCTGGTGTATCACAGTCCTATACTCATCATCTCTTACTTTTCCCCTTGAAGCAATGAGATCTCATCTCTGTGATAATATGAAACACCAGTCCTTAGTTTGGACACTCATGTAATGGTACAGCCCACTTCCATGGTGGAGGGATCAACTTTCACAGCATGCAAAAGGCTTAATTTATGGTATAAGCCAAAGGAAGAAATGAACAAATTCGGGATTATCTTTATTGTCCATAGGCCTTGCTTCCAATATCCTGATACAAAACTGTTTTGGGCTCAGGAGCAGGCTTTTGAATGGAAAGTTATACCAGATACTTTTGCTTTCCAAAATGATCTTGGCTTACTAAAAAATCTGAAAGATTTTCTTTTAGAGATTAATCATTTTCAGGCTAAAGATCATGATCTCTCACACACATCTTTAGGACCAAGACATAAACTGATTCTTTATCCTAGAAGTCCAAATCCAAAAGAATTCGCGCCATAATTATTAAGCAGGAAACTCTGTCTTCTACTGACATTTTCTTCCAGGATTCTCAAGACCCTTATGAAGATTTTGAACGATGAAGGAAGAGTCAAGTGGCACAAAGCCAGAAGAACCATGCCCAAGTCATGCTGAAGACATGTACCCAATTAGTGATCCCTGGTGGTACAATGTCTATGGTGAGATTGATTCAGATGACTCAGATTATGACAACTTCAATCTCTCACCATCACAAAACTCGATGTGACCTGTTTTGTCATTTGCTTTCAATAATTCATGCTTTAGACAACATGATTAGTGTGCTTTTACTTTATGTCAGTGTCATGCTTTAGCACATTTTCTTTTACTTTTGCTTTTGTAAAAGTATATTCTTTTACTTTAGCTTTTGCTTTATTAAAGGAGTGGTCTTTATTTTGATCTTATCCTTTGGTGCGGGGTTTGGTCCCACCAAAGATGTTTTGTGTCTCCTCTCCACCATCTATATAAGGAGTGAGGATTTCAATTTGTAAGTATGCTTGGTTTTTGGAAATAAAAATCAGAGTTTGCTTATTCTCTCATGTTTAGCTAAGTAACTCTTAGGTTCTCTCTCAAAGCACGAGGAAGTCTTCCCTCAACTACTATTACTTATCCATGAGTTTTCAGTTCACCTCTATCTATCTCTATGAGTATGCTCTTCACTCGCCACACCGGTGGATCTTGTGAATCAGAAAATATTTGGAAAACAACCATCGATCCTTATCTGAGGCGGTCTCCTCTGTGAGTCCTGTTCACCCGAAGTGTGGGCGCCGAGGCCAGAAGTGCCGTTTATGCCCCTAGTGTGGTGATAGGGACGTAGCAGAGAGCAATCCGAGGTTTTGGTATCAGCGCCAGAGCATTTACTGTTCAAAGAGGTGGTAAAATAGTGGATTGGTAGTAGTGGTTGTGGTGGAGTTCTCTTCTCTGTGTGAGTAGGAGGGAACCGTCTTCACATATATTGTCTAAACACTTTGAGAGTCAGTCAATTTTAATTATAACAATCATGTCTACTGTAGAGTCTTCTTTTTCATCTTCTACTTATTCTAGTGAGTTAGTAAGACTATCTTCTACTCTCTTCTTACCCCGTTCTTGTTCTAAAAGAATAGCCTCTAAAATTGAAAATCTTGTGGAACATTCACATGTTCCAGAAGGTGTTCAAATATCTAAGACCCCTTCACTTCTGTTAAACCCTTATAACATGTACAAAAGACCCAGTACTGTTACTAGGAGTATCCGTACTCTTATCTCTACACATCGTCCTGCTACTAAAGAATATGTCCAGTCCTCTAAGCTCGATCAGTACGCTCTCCGAGCCACACATGATTAGAGATGGCAAGTATACCCGGACCCGGCCCGGGTCCGCATGGACCCGGACGACCCGGGTCCGGTATTAAAAAAACCGGACCCGGGTCTTTAAAATTCGGACCCGGGTGTATCCGGATCCGGACCCGGTTCGCACGGTCCGGCCCGGATAGACCCGGGTCCGGAAAAAAAAAATAAAAAATTAAAAAATTATTAAAAAATAATGAAAAAATACAAAATAATATGTATATATAAAAAAAAAATATAACTAAATATAATTAAAAAAATATAAAAGAATTGAAATAAAACTAATTAAATTGAAAAATCTAAATATAAATATAAAATAATACAATTAAAAATTAAAAAAATTAAAAAAAAAAAGTGGACCGGGTATCCGGATCCGGACCGGTAGACCCGGGTCCGGACCCGGGAATATTTACCCGGGTCCGGAACCGGACCCGGGGTGGAGAAATCTTTTCCGGATCTGGACCCGGATCCGACCGGACCCGGGTCCGGATCCGGATTTTGCCATCCTACACATGATGAATAATATGTAGATCTGGAGATTCCGAAAGAATTCGTCTCTAGTTGGAAATCAGAAGGGTACACTCATTTCCATATGGGTGCTGTGAGGGTTATCTTAACTCTCTATGGAAGGAAATGATTACCAATGACTACCAGACTTGCTCTGTTGGATTCCAGATTCAAGGAGTACCAACACGCAGTGATTGACATTGTTCTCACCACTCTACATGCCGGGAGTGTGTTGCTAACCTTCTACCCAAACTATAATCTGTCTTTGCAGGATCCAAATCTGCGGACTGCCTTTAAGATCCAAGTTCAGATCCAAGACGCAGCACAGATCGAGTCTTCGATGATGGCTACCTTACACCATCAGCTGGTGTACCGTCTGTAAGATCATTCTGTTGATCTTCCATCTAACACAGCGTCCAAGGATGCTCTCATGATTTTGGCAGATCAGACTTCTGCTAACCAGGTGCCAACTATTTTCCAGATTCCACGACAGATCGAGAAGGAAGAGCTGTTAAAGCTCATGCCTTTGGTAATTATGAAAAGTTTCTACGGAGAACTCAGCCTGTCCAAAGCACTCAAGCTGTCTTCTCTAGACAGACTGATGGTACTGTTCGCACATCTTTTGCTAAGTCAGAGCCAATTGTAAGTGTGATACCATTTTCCTGTATGATTTCTTCAGATCCGACCAATGGTCTGAGAGAAAAAAACATCCTCATTGAAGCTTTCGACTCAGACGGCTTTCCGGTCTATGCTTCAAAGATCGATGGTCATTTCTTATGGGATGCTCCAAGGTCAGGCATGTGCGACCCAGATTGTGATTGTCATCTTCTTGATGATAGTGACGACGATGATGAACATCTCCTCAGGAGGAGGAGAAGAAGAAAGTCAAAGAAGCCAAAGTCTCCGTGCAAACCAGAGAAACCATGGCGTGATGACACATACAACAGTCCTTTAGTTGGCGTTATAGAAAGTAAAGAGCCTCAACCTCAGAGGTTCATAGAAGAAAGGAAAAAGGATGAGATACTGCTTAAAGATGAAACTGGCCAGATCATAAAACGTATCTCAATCATCAGCTGCAGTCCAAAGAAAAAATGGACTCCTAAGCCTCTTCCACAGATGCAACCTTGCATGATGTATCAGCCTTCAACATCTTCTTACCAAGAGCAGTTCCCACCGCTCGAGAAGATCGTTGACCCACATACTAAGGTTGTTGCTAAGCCTTATGTCCAGCCAACTACTGCCATACCTAGTGGTCAATTGGAAGAACATAAACAACATGAAGTTGTGCTAAACTGGCACACACAGAATGCTAGAGTTCAAAATACTGTACTTCATAGTATCGAAACAAATGTGGATCATGTTGTTCAACATGTTCAGATGACAGAGGCAAAGGTGGATTCGTTAGCTAATACGCTACAACGGATGTATGAAGATACGGTGGCTCAGCTAGCTCAGCTAGATAGAGACATGAGAACCATGGTCTCTCACAACTATTTTGGTCCAGAATTTGACCATAAGGAAGCTGAGATGAAAAGACTGAAAGCAGAACTTGCTAAAATGGAAACCTACAGACGTACACCATTTGTTCCACAGGCTTTCAACCCTAGCCCATTATCACCAACCTTTTCATACCCAGCCTATCAACCTTACCTACCTTCATCATTTTTACCTCGTCCCAAACAGACTGGTCAAAAATCTATGGTAGTGTCCATGGTACTTGGAAACCAGCACCACCAAAACGTCAGTATCCAGAAAACCCAGTTCCATTCCACCCATACATACACAACTTTATCTCATCCAACTCAACCAAGTCCTTCACAGCCTTATACACGACTTTCCCAAACACAAACCTATGTTCCAGAAACATAATTCCCTACTGTACCGTTACAAACGCCCCAGCCTCAACCGACTGTTACAACCCAACAACTTTATACCCAACAGCTCACAACCCATGAGCCTGAACCTAAAAGTTCTGAACAGTCTCGGGAATCCTCAGAACCTGAGAGTGATTCCGTCCAGATCGTTTCCAGTGACTCAGATGATATGGCAGACATCACAAAGATGTTGATGGCCACATCTACTGGATCAAATGAGCCGATGACCGAAGAAACCTAATGACTGAGTATGTACCTACAGGTACAGCTACACAGTCTCAACCGGCATCTTCCATGCCAGTTACAGGTCATTGGTTCACATTTGATGATATCTAACCATCCAAATGGCCTAACAGAATGCAAGAATTCATTGCATGGACGGATCTGATGCTACTCAAGCCAGTCAATACCATGCATAATTTCCTTGTAGAATTTGTTTCTCGTACTTTAGGAGCCTTGAGGGAATGGTTCCTTAGTCTTGGAGGTTTCAGACAACAACAGTTCTACCAGGTCGAATCAACGGCTGTAGCTATGAGAATTATACACAAAGAATTCCTTGGAGAAGAAGCCCTATTGTTAGAATAGGCTCGTAGGGAATACTTTCAAATGCGGTGTTGTTCGTTAAAGATTAAAGATCTTAACACTCATTTTTAGAGAATGTCAAAGCATTTATATAAGCTCAATGGATACAATGATCCAAATCTGAAGCATACATATGCAGCTTCACTACCAGAAGAGCTTCATGACGAAATGCAGCGCTTGATACAGGCTATGCAGTAGAAAGTTACAGACATGTCCCTTGGAGAAATTCACCAGATCGCTCTCAACAAGCTTTGTGATCAGCGTACACTTGTCAGGGAGATGCTCAAAGACAATCAGCCATTTAAAGCTGCGTGCAAAAAGCCTCATTTGCAGATCAAGTGCAAAGATAAGAAGAATTGTGCATGTCCTTCAAAGAAGAAATCTCATCATAAGCTATTTACGAAAAAGAAGAGTAAGAAAGAGAAGCAGCGTAATGAATGGCGTCCAGTTCAGTTTTTCAAACAGAAAGATCGACGTGGCAAGCCGAAAGATAGCAGATGCTTTATTTGCAAAAAGAAAGGGCATTTCTCAAAGGACTGTCCTAAGAATCCTAAGCAAGCTGCTAAGATGGTTCAACAAATCCATCAATCTTCCAGAATTGATCTTAATGATGCAGATACTGAATCATGGTTTTCAGAACAGATCAACTGGACAGTGAAACCGTGTTCGCACTCAACAATCCTGAACTCTCCAATTCAGATGACTTCAGTTCAGATGATAGCAGTAGCTCAGACTACTATATCCCGGTGTTCACTATACAGCTATGCCAGTAAAGCCTACTATTCCTGTTCCTCTTGTCCATTTGCAGATTCTACCATCAAAATACAACAAACTCATTAAAGTCATTGGGTTTATGGACACAAGAGCACATAGGAGCATGATGAATCCAGCAGTTTTTCCACTAGAAGCATGGGTGAAGCATACAGAGTATTTCAAAGCTGCTGATAGTGAAGTGTTCCATACGAATCTCATCACCAAGAAACCTATCGGTATCCGGTTCTTTCATGACTGTACATTATGGAATAGAGTCATTGGTTCCAATCTACCGGATAAAGATATTTTGATTGGTTTTGATGTTTACCATCAAGCCAAGAGACTTCATATCCAACCAGATGGTATACGGTTTAAGAGATTCATTAAGCCCTATACTACTGTTCCAAAATTATTTCAATCCTCTGGAGTGAGGGTGAATATGGTGGATTTTGAAGAATTGAAACAACAGTTCTCTCCGTTTTGGTCAGAGTCTCACAGTGACTTCAATCATCCAAAATCATTATGGAGAAATGAAGAGTTCTTTATTAAGCTTCCTTTCAAGTTTAATGAGGATATCAACCCAACAAAGGCTAAACATCCGGGGATGACTCATTTGGACCTTGCTTTAGCCCAAGATGAATACAACCAGTTGCTACAGCAAGGATTAATCGAGCCCATAACTTCTAATTGGGCTTGCCAAGCCTTTTATGTGGAGAAGCGCTCAGAGAAGACACGTGGAAAGAAACGTCTGGTGATAGACTACAAACCTCTCAACGCTTTCTTGAAAGATGACAAGTTTCCTTTATCCAAGATCAACTCACTGTTTGTCCATATCCGAGAAGCCCACATCTTCTCAAAGTTTGATCTCAAGGCAGGATTTTGGCAATTGGGTATAAGCCTAGATGAAGGCCCAAAACAGCCTTTTGCATACCCAATGCTCACTATCAGTGGAAAGTTTTACCTTTTGGCCTCAACGTAGCACCATCCATATTTCAGAAGGCAATGACAAAGATCTTTCAGCTAATAATACATCGCACGTTGGTCTACATTGATCACTTGCTTCTTTTCTCAATAGATGCTGAGTCATATTATCAGCTGTCACATTATTTATGGCAAATCAAAGATCTTTTCCCAAAAAGGTCCAAAACTTTACAGAGACGATCCCCACTATGGATCTCCATCCAAGCAACAACTGTAAGGCTGTTTGAAAGATTCAAAAAAGGCATTACAGTCTTAAAGATCTCCAGATAAAAGATCTTGCAGATGAATGACCTTGCCTCTTTACGTCTTGTCACAATAAAAGACGTTGATCTTACCATTCAAGCTTGGATAATGGAAAACTTCCTCCCTGAAGAAGAAATTGAGGGCTATAACCCTTATAAAAGGAAGTTCATCTTTAAAAATAAGATTCAGGAATTACACCAGATCATAACGAATATCCCAGAAGAGCTCAGTCTTAGTAATAAAAAGACTAAGACGATTATTCAAGAGAAATTCTCAAGATGGCAAATTCGTCCAAGAGCTGTTATAGATTCAGCTTTCACAAACAGTCTCAAAGATCAATTTATGAAAGTCTGTTTGATCATCCTGAATCAATTTTACCCAATGGGATTGCTGAAGATATTCTTGGTACTCCACAGTCATGTTTTAGAAAATGGTGTTCTATTCTCAGAAGCATCTGGGATGGAAAATCTGACGGTTTGACTCAATATAAAGATGCTATTGTTCATTATGGATATGATACTTTTCATTCCACGATATTCATCAAGAGTCAAAGTTTCTTCCAGCACTATGAATGGGACTTGGGAGACCTGTATGAACATGGTTTCCTCAATGTTTTTATTTTAGGACAAAATCCAATCCAATCCAATCCGACTGTCAGTGTATTGAGGAAGAAAATCTCAAGTTGCTTCCTCCCAATGTCTGCAATGAAATTAGGAGATGGTACAAGTGACATGGAAGTGTCAATGTCTGGATTGATTCTATCTCTCCAGAATGGACGCATTACTATATGAATATTTATCCTCATATGCATCTGATCCGGATTATCCCTTCGTCCTATCTATCTTCCTGGAAACTTGCTACTTGGCTATCAAGACAAAAACCCCGAAAATATTTCGGTGTTGATAACCTTTTTTCCAGAAGCTTTTTCATCAGAACATACCCATAGGTTCAGAGCTTTTTCTGCAGATAATGTTTGCCGGAGCTTAGAATGTAATACAAATGATAAAGCTTGGCGACGATTCACCACCATATAAGAATCATTCAGATGTATTATCCAAAGATACACAAGGTCAAATTCCCCAATAGCCTTTCTACCAGAATCATCATGATGGTGACATTCCTATGACCAGTAAGGCTAAAGCTCAGTGGGAAGAATGTCAGTATGATGATGATCCTCTAGAAGATATCCAGCCACCACATGATTATTTTTCATAATCATGTTTGTTTTGTCGTTTGCTTTCAATAATTCATGCTTTAGACAGCATGATTAATATGCTTTTACTTTATGTCAGTGTCATGCTTTAACACCTTTTTTTTTGCTTTTGCTTTTGTAAAAGTAGATTCCTTTACTTTAAGCTTTTGCTTTATTAAAGGAGTGGTCTTTATTTTGATCTTATCCCTTTGGTGCGCGGTCCTGTCCCACCAAGATGCTTTGTGTCTCCTCTCCTCCATCTATATAAGGAGTGGGGATTTCAATTGTAAGTATGCTTGGTTTTTAGAAATAAAAATCAGAGTTTGCTTATTCTCTCATGTTTAGTTAAGTAACTCTTAGGTTCTCTCTCAAAGCACGAGGGAGTCTTCCCTCAACTACTATTACTTATCCATGAGTTTTCAGTTCACCTATATCTATCTGTATGAGTATGCTCTTCACTCGCCACACCAGTGGATCTTGTGGATAAGAAAATAGTTGGAAAACAACCATCGATCCTTATCTTAGGCGGTCTCCTTTGTGAGTCCTATTCACCCGAAGTGTGGGCGCCGAGGCCAGAAGTGCCGTTTATGCCCTTAGTGTGGTGGTAGGGACGTAGCAGAGAGCAACCCGAGATTACAAAAATAAACGACTTCAAAACACAGCGTGAGATCAAGTCTTGGGGAGATAATTAGTTAAAAATATATTTGGATTTATCCACTCTTTTAATTACTTGTTAAACATTATATTTCTTTATAATATTCTTCAATTGAATTACAATTCATCTCCATTATGGAAGTGAATTATAACTTATGCTGACATATATAAAAACTATCAACTGAAAGAAATAACATACAGACGCGTGAGATAACACATGTATTATCTCGAACAATATTAGATGGAGAGATAAAATTTGAACTCAAATGATAAACTAAATAGAGTTATTTGAAATCCACTCGAATATGCTGATAGGGGGTGTGAGTGTGTTTTGTGGGTATATTTTCCTTATATTATTTCATTTAGGGCTTCTTTTTAATTCGTTTTTCTATACGAGGAGATTAAGAAAATAATAGAAAAATGAAACATCTAATTATTTAAATTATGTCTAATTTTTAATATAAATTATATTTTACTAATCAACCCACCCAAAAAAATACATAATTTTCACATCATGAGCATGCATTTCGCAATGACAATTAATTTGGTAACCAACCTCGCCCCACCTATACTGGTTTGCCAAATTAAATCAAACATTAAAATGAATTTGGATCGGGTGCTAAATTGTGTTAAATTTTACATAATTTTTTCAAACATATTTCAATAATAATATATAATTAAAATTTAATTATATATAAATATTATTCAACCAATCATAATTTATAAATTAAAAAACTCAATACAAATTCAATTTAACACTGAATGTAAGTTTAACAAATATTAGGTAATATCTAAATACAAAACCTTTTTCATTTAATGAGTGGATGACAATCCTCAAGAAACAAACAAATTGGTGATTTACAAAGACTTCATTGATAAATTAAGAGAGAGAAAGAGAGTGCACTAGGCTCCCTAAGTAGGGTGAATAAAACAGGTTCTTTATTATGTTTAGTTGAAATCGGAACTTATCTTAAAAATTTTGATCCCTAAATTTTTAGAACCATAACCTATTATATTAAATAAAATACTCTACTTATCAATTCCAATTCGGTTCCAGAATACTCTATTTATTTGTTGTTAGAAATATAGCAGTGAACTAATTTGTATATATTATTTTCTTCTGGGTATTTACCACCATTGTAATAAGATCAGATGCATACATACAAATGGCTATTAATTTGTATTTGTTACTATTTCCTAGCCAACAAATGATCAAGGAATGCCACAAAATAATATGCACCAGCCGAGAATCAAACCACTATATGCACTATGGCAGGGTACTATAATATATATATATATATATATAAACATGCAACTTTATTATATAGCTAAATTTTCATAAAAAAAAAAAAAAAAAAAAAAAAGAAAAAGAAAAAAGATGCAACACATGGACTTTCTAAGAAGGTACAGTTACAATCAACCAAAAGAGTAACAAAAGGAATCGATATATATATAGATATATAGATATCCTGAATTTTTCCTTCACATTCTTAAAGACTTGTTCTTCATTGCCATCATTAACTGAGCCTTTTGATAGTTCTCCACGATGAAATCATAAAAACCAATAGCAATGGCAGCTTAAAATGTAAAACAGGTTCTATTTCCAATTTGATTCCGAAACCGGTACCGTTGTACACCCCTAGCCTACCATTTGAATTTGAGATAAATGTTAGAAGTACAATAAACTAGTCAAAAATATATGTAAATAAAAATTATAATTTTAAAAATCGGACCAGGCCGATCTATGAACAGGTCAAATTAAGAACTGACTGTGAGTATGGTCCGACTAAGTAATAAAAACCAGCCTTAAAAAATCAATCAAATCTGGCTAACCAGACCAGACCAGTTCACTTTTTTTTTTTTTTTTAAATTTTAAAACCAAAAACTAAAATTAATATATATTTTAAAATAATTTTTAATTAAATAAAACTGTTTATGACGTAGGCTGGTTCTGTCGATTTTTCCAGAACAGTTCAACCGGTCGAATTATTAATCTATTAAACCTTTTAAATCATTGATGAATCAATCACCGGTCTGATTTTCTGAAAACACTAATAAAAATTATCTAAGTTAGTCCAAAGTTTAATAATTATAAGAGAATTAGTAATGTAGAAATTGTAGAAGATGAAGAAATGGTAGAAATTAATATGATTTATGTAGAACCTTTAATAGATAAATACAAAATTTTAGCCATATCATAGAATTAATTTTCAATGACCGAGGACAATATTTAGATTATGGGTGATCACGGGTCAGGTTTTTAAAATTTTGTGAGACCCGATTGGATCGGGTCATGTGGAGGTCGAGTCGTGGGTCGGAACTCGAGAAGGTGAAACCCGATAGGGTGCGGGTTGGGTCAGGTTGTCGGGTCGGCCAAAAAAATAATTTTTTTAATGACTTAATTATTTTGAAATATAAATATTAGTTATTTTATGTCCCGAAAATTATCATATATATAAAGTTTTAATACAACAAAAGTAATAAATAAATGAAATAATAGTAAAAACTTTAAAAAATAATAAATTTTTAGAAAAATAATAAAAATTTTAGAAAAATAATTAAAAAATTATAGGATCGGGTCGTGTTTTAGTATCAAACCGTTGCCCAACCTGAAAATTTCGAATCGGGTGGAAATTTTTATTTTTTTTAACCCGTACGGATCGAGTTAGGTCAGATTGTGAGTTGACCCGACCTTAAGAACCCCTAATTTAAATGGTGAAATGCCAAACTTTTCTATCTTAAAAATAAAATGAACCGATAGTTGCTAATAGAACCACTTTAACGGAGTGTTTAAAGCGTGCTTATGTTTATAAGCATTTTATATGATAATTTAATCAGTTAAATCATGAATTAAAATAGTTTCTATCTACTTCAAGCATATGCATCGTTAAACATGTAACAAAAAGTTTATAGTTTGATTAATTATAGCTTCCATGTGACATGGATATCTTGGATTCGAGAAAAAACTATGTGAATTGACGTAACAGTTCAGCCGAATCATATTCTACCACATCATATATTTGTCATGTAAATAATAATTATATTAATATAATTACATAAATTTCATATCTTTATAGTTGTGTATGTTATTATTTATTATTTATTATTTATTAGTTATTATGTGTTGATGGAGAAAATCAACAGGTATATCAAACAGTGCGATCATTGGTAGAAGTGAAAATTCTTTTTCTTCTTCAAAGGATAAATGTTCGGAAGGTATTAACTGCTCCTCAGCCCGGCGGAAAGATCAGATATAATCTTCCAGAGTTGACCGACCAGAGTATATGATTCTGTACAGTTTCCAGAAGCCGACCATGTCTGAGTTAAAACCGACCACATCAGGTCGAATAATCAGATCAGGTCCACACGGTCCCTAAAACAGTGATAAATTCGAGTAGCTCAGATCGAGGAAGAAGTGACATTGGGAAGCTCAGCAGGTTACTCTGGCCGATCACTTGACACCGACAGAAGCTTCGAGATTGTGATTTTCCTTTACACGTTTCGTCTCCCGGAGACACCCACTAGGCTGTTATCATCACTAATTACATGTCGCTGTAGAAAGTCAGATTGATGTGATGGAATGTCAGGAGGCAGACTTACTTTCTGCAAGGGCAACCTAGGGCAGAGAACCCATTAAATGAAACAAGTATCACGTAAAAGATTCGGCAGTGGGAAACAGCAACTGTCATATTTTTGCCGTCTCATTCTTAGTATAAGTAGGAGGGTAGACTTATATTTATGGAAGGTTCTTTTCTTGGCTATGTGAGGGAGCTTACTCCAAAAATTGTGTACCTGATTTGCCATTTCCTTCACAAAACAACTCGGCTTTCACATCGACCGGTCATAAAACTGGTCGGCCGAACACGGCAAAGCAATAAAACACCATCTTATTTCGTGCCCGTGGACGTAGGCTGGATTCTGTCCCGCCGAAACACGTTAACTCTTTGTGTCAATCTGCGTGTTTATCTCATTCTATCAAAGTTTGCTTTTATTTCCTCATAACTAAACAAATTCACTATTGATGGATGATTTATCCCGAAAGCAATATCTCATTATTCTATGAGACCAAAATCAGCCGTCATCATTATGTATTTTTGGATTTTGTTTTAAATTCCACACCTCTGTAGGCTAACTAGCAACGGCTTTACATTCATGTCTCTCATTTTGGTTGAAAACAGCAACCACTAATTGCTGCATTAAAGAAGGGAATAATAACATTACCACACCTGCCTTTTTATGTTTTCTCAAGTAAGGATATACGTTATTTATCTGTATCAAATAAGTCCTTACCCAATTCTTTATTTCAGTTTTTTTTTTCCGATTCCGAGATCTGGCTTGATCGGGCTAATACCACGTAAATTTATTCATCATTATGAGTTATATACTCTTAGACAATCATCATCTCCTTTCTCATTATCTGTTATAATATTATTATCTATAACATGTGACATTAAACAAAAAATTGAATTAGGATCATCTCTTAATTTTTGATTTCTCATAGTTTATCATAATGCAATCACCGAATGAAATGAGGCAATATTGAGTTGTATTTAATATGAGAAGTTGGTTATTTAATCAATTTTTTTTTATATTTGTCACATGTGACTTGGTGATTGTACCAAGATAAATCAGGACAAGTAAAAATTACGATATGATCCTTCTCAAAAAAATAAGTAATTAATAATAAATTATATGTCATTTGTCATTAGATATGGCGCTAGAAGAGATAAGAAGATGACGTTGAATTCTCTTCGTGTTGCTTTCTTAATATCAATAGGGGATAAGGGTCTATTTGATACAAAATGAATAAACTATTCTCATTTGAGAAAATATAAAAACTTAATAACCCAAATAATATATGATTCTCGAGTACTCATTGAAAATATATGAATCTTCTGACACTTACCCAAATCATAGATCTCCTCACCAACTACTATTGCGGTCTAACATTCATCTCTTAGTATGCATTTCCCCAGTAGTCACTTAATGGCAGGCGGCTGCTTGGATTCTGTGTTTTTTCTTTTGACAATAAGATTAAAATCCCAATATCATTTGTCACTTTTAAGAAAATATAAAAAAATTAAGAATATATCATGAGATATTCTATACTTAAATTCCGTATCAATAGTTTTACGATAAAATGTTGCCCTTTATAAGCGTAGATTCTCAGACTATAAGCTCAGGGTGGAAATATGATTCTAGAAGTCAAAAATAAAATAAAAAAGAGAAAATTATTATTATTATATTTTTTTTTTTTTGGAAATTTTGGAAATTTCATTGCCAAATCATCTCACCTGTACTTAAACGAGACAGGAAAAAACCTCTGATTGTCTATGCCAGATTTTGAATTCAAACCTAGTACTTGAAGAACTGGTATTGAACCTTATACTATCAAACCACATTTCTGAGTACAAAAGAAAATTATTCATATAATAATTATGGCAGTCCTTAAGTTTATTAATGTTGTTAAATGTTGTAGTGCCCATGATGCCCACACTCAACTTCTGATAAACTCTAATAAATTGGGTAGTTGTTTGTTAATTTGACTCATAAGGTCCAAGAGAGCTCCCTCGATTCAGTTTTCCTTCATTCATTAAACAAACATCTGTCAGCAGAATGAAAGTTATTTTGTTTTCATGCAGTTGAGTGAATACTTTCAAATTCAAATCGAACATAAATTTTATCAATTAATTCTTACTTTGCAATACTGAAACCGCCCCTCTCTTGGTCCATCCACTTGTCTGTTTTCAGTACAATTGCATTTAAATCAGCAAGCCCGGGACAGTTGAGGATATTAAAGCAGTTGCTTGCCACTGTTGATGGAAAAATTCTAAAATATAACGAAGATAACATATTATTTATATAATATATTAAAAATTATTAAATAAATGATAATTGAATTAAATATATCTTTTATGATATCGTATCACTTATACCTCGGTTTTGCTATTAATAATAATGATATTACATTTCCCCTATAAATGGGGCAACCCACTTCCTCCTCATAGCATGAAAGCCTATAAGTTTCAGCTTATATCATCTCAAGTCTCATAGTTTTCAGTTCCGTACTCAAAAAGCTATAATGGAGTTTCGTTTGTTGCCCATCCTTGCTTTCCTCAATGTAAGCTTCTTATAACTTACATATAGCTTTGAACAAACAGCGGCGTCCATTGGAGCTCAGTGTAAATTTGTCTCTCTTTAATGGGTTACTTCTTTTAAAAATTGGTTTTTGTATTGACATGTCTTGCAGCTAGCACTGGTGGCAAGCCATGCTGCTTTGTCTCCGGAGCTTTATTGGAACTCTGTACTGCCAAATACTCAAATGCCAAAAGCTGTCCAAGATCTTCTCCAGCCAGGTCAGTGTTTCATGTCCAAGCACTCTCTTAGCTCAGTTTAATCGATAGGTTCCTAATTTTTTTCCATAATTATTTATTAGGTCCATTTTTATGAAATTACCTCTCAAGTGTTAATAAATATAGTGACAGAATCATATATAAGTGAACAGGGACGACTATCCACATTTTCATGAACAACCTCTTAAGTGTTGATAAAACCAGTGACAAACGCTCTGTTCAATATGAAAATTTGTTAACAATGTGTCTTACGTTAATAAAATAATTTTGTTTGCCCCAACCGTATCAATAATCTTGCTACGTCACTGGATAAAAATGTCTCTTCTTACTATATTGTAGATGTGTCGGAAGAGAAAAGCACCTCTGTCAACGTAGGAAAAGGCGGTGTTAACGTCGATGCAGGAAAAGGAAAGCCTGGAGGCACCTCCGTCGACGTAGGAAAAGGCGGCGGTGTGACTGTGGCTGCCGGTAAAGGAAAGCCGGGTGGCGGCACCCATGTGGACGTTGGGGGTAAAGGAGTTGGTGTTGACACTGGGAAGCCTGGGAAAAGAACCAATGTTGGTGTAGGCAAAGGAGGAGTATCTGTAAATACAGGACACAAGGGAAAGCCAGTTTATGTAGGAGTGAAACCAGGGCCAAATCCTTTTAATTACTTATACGCGGCGACAGAGAATCAACTTCAGGACGACAAGAACACAGCTCTTTTCTTCCTGGAAAAGGACTTGCATCCTGGAATGAAGATGAACTTGCACTTCACTCAAAATTCGAACGGAGCAACATTCTTACCTCGCGAAGTTGCCAAATCAATCCCTTTCTCCTCAGACAAATTGCCACACATCTTTAACGAATTTTCGGTGAAACCTGGATCAGTTGAAGCTGAGATAATGCAAAACACAATCAAAGACTGCGAAGAACCTGGGATTGAAGGAGAGCAGAAATATTGTGCAACTTCATTAGAGTCTATGATTGACTTCAGCACTTCCAAGCTTGGAAAGAATGTTCACGCAGTTTCTACAGAGGTAAAGAAAAAAACCAAGATGCAGGAATATACAATTGTAGCCGGAGTAAAGCAGATGGCGGCGGATAAATCTGTAGTGTGCCATAAGCAGAACTATGCATATGCTGTATTCTACTGCCATGCGACGGACACCACAAGAGCTTACATGGTTCCCCTGGAAGGTGAAGATGGGACCAAAGCCAAAGCGGTATCAGTCTGCCACACAGATACATCAGCCTGGAACCCGAAGCATTTAGCTTTTCAAGTGCTCAAAGTTAAGCCAGGAACCGTTCCCGTATGTCACTTCCTTCCTGAGGATCACATTGTCTGGGTTCCCAATAAGAAGACTGCTGAATAGAATTAGATCCCCTCTTATTTTGATCTACTTTGAACTGGTCAGTTCAAGCAGTTATCCATTGTAGTTGTTTAATAATGGATCTTGAATACCCATCAGATTCCATTATGCAGTTATATATAAGCTTGTTGTACTTGAATACTTGTGTACCTATAGTAATTATAGTGTCTACTTATGGTGCTATCTTCATACTCTACTCTTGTGGCTGGCTGTTGAATCTATTTGAATTCCCTAATATAATGTGAATCAAAAAATCGTGATCCTTTCCAAAAACTGAGGCCATCATTCACAAAACAACAAATTAAACTGTTGCTTAAAAGTCAAACATAAAAGAGGGCACGAAGCACTTTAGAACAATCGTACCAAATTGCTTTTAATGAACAGTCGGTGTAACATTTTTTCCCTCTCAATTTCTGCTTCTTTTGGCCTTCTCCTTCTCCTTTGAGCTATTTTTACTTTCCGCTTCTTTTGGCTTTATCTTCTTCTCATTCCTTGCGCCATTTCTATTTCCCCTCGGAGCTCCGCATCACAACTCACAAGCACAGCAATGAATACAAGATACGCCATTAACTGTGACAAATCTACAAAAACCTTAAAAATAAGCTAGTAACCACACCTTCAAAGCGCAGCTCTTGGGTTCGAGTCTTGGGAGAGGTAATAGATTAAAAATATAAAGGCAGAACCAGAAGGTGGGTCATACCTGATGGCAAGTGTAACTACTTCCACATCCACCACATCATTCTGGTTCTCAGGCTTAATGGCCAATATTGATTACATTATGACAGATATTCTGTCTTCAATTCTTTCCACAAAATCTTTATTTGTTGGAAATGGACAGCAAACAAACTGCAATATTAAGTTCCAAGACAAAAAAGTAACAAAACTGTCAACAAATCAGGATGTTACTTGTGACCCAAGGTAATATGCATTTTAATAATTTAATCACCTTGCTACAAAATAAACAGTAAGATATTTTCATTCCATTCTCCAAAATATAAAACCAACATATTCATATCAATAGTTAAATCCATTTCTGCAGTATATAGACGACATGGAATTGCATAACACGACTGAAAAACAAAAGAATGTACCATAAGAGTTCTTACGCTATATGCTGTTAAGGGGAAAAAAATGAAAAACACATCCACCGATCCATTCATGAGAAGAGCTAGCTAATAGCTATCATGTACTGTACAGTTTATAAGGTAACTCAATACAATAACTGTAGCGACAATAAATATTCCTGATCTATACAGATGCCTAATCTCAAACATTCCACTATGCTTGGCAAGCCAAGCAATTAGACATCAGATCACGTGATTGGAACAGATTGAAGCTTGAAAACCTTTCAGCAGTTGCAGGAGAAGTAACTGTATTAAACAAAACTAAGCTAATGCCTGTCATACTACGGTTTAAGGACGAGTAATTTAGGGAGAATCGGTAAACTTTTATGTCAAGACAGCATAGTGATGCTATTACTCATCTAACAGAAAGTTCAATTGAGGACTCTCATTACCTTCTCTGTGTAGAATGAATCAGAACTTCTACACCGCGACATGTTTTTTTCAAGACCCTTTCAGATGGTGAACTGAATTAGGAAGGTCCACTAAAAACCAGCCCCCTATCTTTGGAATATTTCTTTAACAGAACATACAAGTTGGCTACTCTGCATATAAGAAATAAGTTTGGAATCAGATATCTGAAGTGTCATAAATAGTATTCACAAGTTAAAATGTTGAGGAGAAGTCAAAATGCATCACATCCATTAATCTCAATCTTCACTTACCATAGCATGAAACATCGTTTCAATCAACATAGAGGCACTCTTAGTGTTCTACAAATCGGGCACAACATCTGTATATTTATCAGCTTGGAAAGGCTCCAAGGAACCCCATGTGCTTCCAACTTTGATTTTGACAAGCAAAGGAACTGAAGAATAAAGATAGAGCAAAACATGGTAAATATAGTTCTCAAAATGGTAGGAGGTGTTAAAGGTAATGATGACTGCACACCAAGAAGCAAGGCAGCACTTTCCATGCACCTCTGTACCAACAAAACAGCTTCCTTAATTACAGAAGGATCAACTTCTAGTACCAACTCATCATGCACCTAAACAACACCAAGAGTTTCTTTAAAATTATACTGAAACACTATTGCATGTAAGTGTAAGCCGAAGCAGGGACTTTCTGCACTAACAAATTTAACAGAAATGAATAACTCCAGAATTTTCGTGCTTGTAATTTATTTATTAGATATCTCAAGAATTTTAAAATTTTACAAGTTTCTAGTTTCTACAAGCGAGAAAAATAGTTATCAAAGCAACAGCATCAATTTACAGAAGTAACCTGTAAAAGAAGTCGGATGCGGCCCTTCAATATCTGGAAGTTAGCTGCAAGTGAAGAGCTAATATCTGGCTTAAAATCTCCAACAATAACAGAGTAGATATTGATCATCGCAATCTTGATAATATCAGCAGCAGATCCCTATATAAAGCAGTCATTAGTTCAAGACTCTTACAATCGTATACTATGATTAAGCAATACTCAATTTTGAAGGCCCAATCCACAGTGGAAAAAGGATAACTTTTATACCTGACAAATAGAATTCACAGCTTGCCTCTGGGCCTTTGACTTCTCCTTATTGTTTCCAAATTTTATTTTTGACAAGAAACGCTTTCTTCCTTTAAGGGTTTCCACATATCTGAATCCAAGTATAAGACATCAGCCAAGTAATAGTGGCAATGAAAATAACATCAGCCATAAGAATTTTCAGGAAGTGATCACAAAAATGTTTCTTCAGATGTAAAGGCATCACAGTATTTATATCAAAGTCTAAGAATTTCAGGAAAATATTAAATGTCAGTACTCTGCAACAAAAAAGATGATCAGATTCCTCACCCTTTTTGGCGGCAAGAGGACACCACTTCATGAAGCCAGGATGCAACACCAGGAAAAGAACTTTTGAAACTTTGAATTTTTTCTTTAGCTTCATCTGAACAGCAATTTAGTTGTTCTGAAAGAGTATTGGGACCCATTCCATAGAGAATGCCATAGATCAACCTTTTGATTTGTTCCCGCTCATGCGAACCAACAGAATCTTCTGACCTTCCACTCCATCTGGCTGCTATCATGGTAAAAACATCACCTTGTGGCTTACTAAGGAGGTCTATCAAGGCGGAGTCTTTAGAAAAATGTGCCATCAGCCGCAATTCTATCTGAGAATAATCTGCTGTTAACAATAACCAGTTCTCCTGCAAGAAAAGGGTGATCACGGATCAATAATGTACTTACCAACACATTCCAACAAAATCCTCCTGAGTGAATGATCACTAAACTCACAACATTTGCATATCGCAACAATCCCAAAGGAGAAAATCATTCACAGTGTAATATACCTTCCCTAGCCCTGTCACCCCAATTGTCATCCTCTGTTATTATCTAAAATCCAAAACTGCTCGACAACTCACACACTTGCAGCAGTACCTAAGCTGCCACTAGAATATAATTTAGGCCCTGTACCTGCACCTAATCCAAACCCTCCTTTCATACTGTAATAATCACCGGAGCTTATCCTTTCTGTTTCCCACACTCAACTGTTTTGGGAACCTGTGGTCCCTAAGGTGTTGAAAAAGATTAGATGAGTGGAAGAAAGCTTTTTGTCCAAGGGAGGGAGATTAACACTTATTCAATCAGTACTTGCATCCCTTCCTTCTTATTACCTTTCCATTTTCAAGATTCCCAAAAGAGTGGCTGGTGTTATTGAAAAGCTTATGAGAAATTTTCTTTGGAAGGACTATAATGGGGAAAATGCTAATCAATTGGTTGATTGGAAGAAGGTTTGTAAACCTAAGATAGTTGGCGGTTTAGGTATAGGAAATATTTTGAAGAAAAACGTAGCTTTGCTTAGTAAGTGGCTTGGAGATTTCCTTTAGAAAAAGAAGCTTTATGGAATAAGGTGATTATAGAAAAATATGGGTTGTGTGATAACGGGTGGATTTCGGGTTCTTCTTGTAGGGTGCTGTTCTCTCTGTTTCTGATAGTTTTTTCTGTCATCTCAAGTGGAATGTGGGGAATGGGGGGATAATTTGATTATGGGAAGATTCTTGGTTAGGGGAGTCTTGTTTGGCGAATGATTTCCCGTCACTTTATAGATTATCTGCTCTTCATAATTCCCCCATCCAAAGTTTCATTTCTAATGTCGATAGGGAGCAGCATGGTTTTTCTTGGGATCTTCATTTTCTCAGACACCTTTCAGCAAGGGAATCTCGGGAGGCCGTGGATCTTGTTTCAATTCTTGAAGCTATAAGCATCCTGGAAGATTCTGAAGATCGGAAAATTGGTGTTCAGAAAGTTCAGGTATTTTCAGTCAGGTCTTTGTTTTCTTTTTTTACCAATGAGGGTATTGGGGCAGAGTTTAAGTTTTTTAAGTCTATTTGAAAGTGAAAGTCCCTCCGAAAGTAAAATTTTTTTGTTGGATTCTAGCTATGGGAAAGGCGAACACTCATGATCTCTTACAACGGAAAAACCCTAGGCATTTTATCTCTCCGGGTTGGTGTATAATGTGCAAGAATAATAGTGAGGATGCAAATCACTTATTTCTTCACTGTCGGTTTGCTTTCAGAATTTGGAGGTTTTTGCTTCAGGAACTTGATGTCTTTTGGGCGATACCCAGAGTTTATTATGATCTCTTTGATCCTCTCCTAAGGCCTGATTTGAGAGGGAGAAAGAAAACTCTGGAAATTGCGGTTCTCGCTTGTTTTTGGGGCATTTGGTTGGAAAGAAACAACAAAATTTTCAATAGTGTTGTAGTAGAACCAGCTTCTGTTTGGAATAAGATCAAACTTTGGGTTGCCTTACCGGTCCATAGAGAGAATGAGTTTAGTGATTTATCACGGTCCGATCTTTTAACGGATTGGTCTTCTTTAGAATAATTTTTCCTTTTTCTGTTTAATTTTACTAAGGACTCCTTGTCCTTTTTGTTTTACTTTGTATTATTTCTTCTACCAATAAAGTTGATTGTTTCAAAAAAAATGAGTTACAAACATTTTTCAAGGGGATTTAGCCAAAAGTTAGTGTTCATTAGCATAAACAATAAACAATTCATCTTCAAGTTTTATGACTCATTCACTTGAAAAAAAATATATTCCAGTCGAACCAACCCATACAAATCTTAATCCTAGACTAGTAGAATTAGCTACATAAACCTTTTTCCTCCATTTTCCAGTTCAAGACAATAATCACACAGACACACTCCTAGACAATTTTTCCAATAACCTTTTTCCAATGATCTGTTCAGTTAACATTCCAAAATATATAACCTTTTGCAAGTTAATAAAAAGAATTTACCTGAGTAGGAATGAAGAAATCACGAGCGTTAATTTTATAATGATCAACCACGGTATCCCCTCCATATATATCCTTATTATTCATTTTGAATTCAACCATATGCTCAACGCACTGCATAATCCAAGTAGAATAATTTTAGTAATAAGAGGAAATTCAACTAGCAAACAGAAAGACAAAATCAGTGGAATGACCCAAACCTGAAGATTAGGTTCCTCCATTGAGAGTCGACCAGTTGCTGTTGATGTTTGGAGCCAATGTCCATGTATTGTATATTTTTGTGTACTCATAGACAGCCTAGACAGCGAGCAAATTGATCCCAGTGTACAATTTAAGAGCTTTGCCAAGGTTCGATGCTCTTTAATTACTGGAATAATAGGATGCTCATGCCTGAAGTGAAACCAAATCCATTTAACATATGTAGCTCAAAAATCATGGGGACCAAAGAAACACAAAAATATTATATCATATGAGCATTTGTTGGAAGAAATAGTGACAATCACGTAATCTCATTTTTTTTTCTTGTAAAGGATTTTGCATTGAGAAATTAGATCATGCTTTATAAAGAGACTATTGAGAATGTTTACATAACTAAAAGAAAATATTGCCTAGTATTTTTGGAAATTATTCACAAAAAGGGTACCCTCACAACATCTTAGATAGACATTCGGCTAACACCTGCTTTACGCAGCATAAAAAGAAACCAATTCTCTCTCTATACCTTAATAGATCCAAACAATGCTTGTCAGTACTTGGATGTTGTTTCCCTTTATTGTGCGCTTCTGGTATGGGAAGCTTCAGATGTACATACAGGACATTTGCAATATCTGCAGCTGTGTTCAATGAAAATTTCCTGCCAGCCAGTGTATAAGCTTCCTTCTCAAGATACCTTAGCTTTTTCTGCAATAAATTGCGTGCCCGAAGACATCCCTCCATGTCAACCCCTATTCCCCAAAGCTCCATATCTGCAAGAACATTAACCTAGCATGCAAACCCAATTGTCATGTTAGTGTCAATTATTTATAAAAGCTAAAGCATGAAATTGTTTTGTTTATGATTCAACAGTTTCAGAACAATTTATAGGGTACCTAGACACTATATCGTTACGGAACAACCAACATAAGATGTTGCTTGCATCTATGTTAAACCAACCACATGCCAACCACTCAGAAAATATCTGGGGTCAAAATTAGAAGAGTGGAGATTGATTGTGCAACAGATGGTTTTTATTTTCACCAAGAAGCAGAAAGGATTCATAATTCAAAAGCTTGCTAATGTTAACGGTTCAATATCATCTAATTATCATATCAATTTCCATTTGGACAACCAATCATTTTTTCACTCCAATTGTAACAGCATCCTTACACTTGCAATATGCCCAGGTCAGATATTATCCTCTTAGAAATCCATAACAGGAAACACAAGAACTTACTAAAGGGATTTCAATGTTCATAAGCGCTTCAATAAGTTCTTCAGAAACAAGTAATTTCCAAAAAACAGAACATAGGGCTCGGGTTTGAGCAACCCGACGGCAGCAACCATTATGTGCAGCTCTCCGCATCTGATTCTTCCACCGGCCACTTCGATTAGCAGCTGCAGCAGCCTCGCCAGATAATCTTTTCTTAACTTCCTAAGTAACCATTATCACAGCCTTAAAAGTTACTTAAACAACAAGTATAAGCATCGTTTGGACATGAAAAATATTCGAAATATATAAATAGAAATATCATGGCATTGTGCAAATAAATAAGTAATCTTCTTCAAAACAACTTGCAAAAGCTAGTTTCGATATTAAGTTTGTTAACGGAAACAAAAATTACCTTCTCCAAGTTTGGATTAGAGCTTCTCTCCTCATCAGGCCATAGAATCCACGCAACAATGCACATGTCAATTCCATCTTTTAAATGCACCGGAGATAACAACAAGAATGAGCTGTCTATAATTTCAAGACCCGAACTTTTTCCCACAAGATTTAGGCCACCAAATCTGTGAATGGAAACTGCAGCACATTTAAGAACCTGAATTTGAACTTTCATATTCCAAGTAAATTTTTTAACGTCTCTCTTCACCATTATTTCACCAATTCTTTTCCACCTCTGTTTCATCATCTCCAACCGAGGTTCAGGAGCTAGAACATCATTCCTTTCACTAGATCCACAAATAACCAAGCTATCATTTCTTCTGTGGTCGGACCACAGAAGATCCTTCGGAAGATTGATGTAGTACACGGGGGAGTTTTCCCAACAGACTGCCAAGCCATGAATCTCAAATGGGACAACAGAATTTGCTTCTGAACGTTTGTTGTAGTGGATATCAAAATAGAATTCCTGGGTCACCTCCCACGAATCCAAGAAACAGTCAAATCCTCCAGGAATATTAACTGCATTAATAGGACCCTTGTTGCAAGCACTCTCCTTATTGACAAGACACAGGTCTCTGTTAGGCCTATCCTGTACTTCAAGATCAATATGCCTATCAGGTGTTATCGTTCCACTACCAGTTTTTCCTGACTGAATAGAAAGGGCCGTATCTACATTTTTCAAGTGGTTGGCATTAACATTAAGCTCAACACCACCTGTTCCTGGCCC
>SKCR01028669.1:0-117430 GCA_019454045.1 Zanthoxylum bungeanum | reverse complement strand
CCCCCTGAAGTTTTAAAATTTACAGTTTTGCCCCAGAACTTTTAAGAATTTACAAATCAGCCCATGTGTCGGATTTAGACCAAAGAAGTGTCTATTCCATCATTTTCGACCGTTCCGGACGCAACGATGACCTCCGATTTGTGAAATTCAGACCCGATTTTAGTGTATTTACATTTTAAACTTTAAAACTTAAAATGGAAATTGGAGATTCGTCTTCTGGTGCAATGATTAAACTGGCTGCAACTAATTACTCCCTCTGGAGACCTCGGATGATAGATTTCTTGCACTGTAAAGATTTGTTTGATGTCATCGAGTTGAAGGGAGTGAAACCAGAGTCTGTTAAGGAGTATGACTGGAATAAACTCAACAACAGAACTTTGGGTCAGATAAGGCAGTGGATCGGTCACAATGTCTTCCACCACGTAGCACATGATTCAGATGCTTACGGGATGTGGATAAAGCTGGAAGACATGTTACATGCCAAGACAGCTCGGAATAAAGCACTGTTAATGAGGCGTTTGGTGAACCTGAAGCTACGGAGTGGAACATCCGTTGCGGAACACACCAACGAGTTCCAGAGCCTGGTGAACCAGTTGTCTGCAGTAGACATGCAGCTGGGAGATGAAGTTCAAGCCCTCTTACTACTCAGTTCCATTCCTGATAGCTGGGAGACATTGGTGGTTACTCTCAGCAATTCTGCTCCAGGAGGTAAAATTACCATGCCTATGGTAAAAGATGCCCTGTCGAATGAGGAGTCCAGGAGAAAAGATGTTGGCTCAGAACAAACAGAAGCCTTCGTCACAGAGACTCGAGGAAGACATCAAGGAAGAGACGGAGAGAGAGGCAGAAACACAACCAGAGGTAGATCCTCATATGGAAGGAAGCCTACCTATAAGTGCTACCATTATGGCATTGTAGGTCACCTAAAGAAGAATTGCCGAAAACTGCAACGAGAGCAGAGATAAGACAATCACCAGCCGAAGAATGACGAAGGAGAGACACTGGTCGTTGTCCAAGCAAATGTAGCAATATGCTCCATATAGGAAGAGACATGCCTCACAACGCAACCCAAGATGTTGAGTGGGTGGTAGATACTGCAGCATCCTACCACGTCACTCCTCACAAAGATTACTTCACAACCTACAAAGCGGGAGACTTTGGAGCAGTGAAGATGAGAAATATCAGTTCATCTGGGATAATAGGAATGAGTGATATTCAGTTGCGGACAAATGTCAGATGTACATTGACCTTGAAGGATGTCCTGCATGTTCCAGAACTTCGACTGAATGTACTCTCGGGGATAGCTCTTGACAAACAGGGCTATGAAAATCACTTCAGAAATGGCACATGGAGAATGATAAAAGGTGTCATGGTTGTCGCCCGAGGACATGCTTGCGGCGCACTATACAAGACTCATGTGAAGATTTGTGCAGACAACCTCAATGTAGCTGAAAAATAGGCTTCTCAAAATCTGTGGAACCAGAGACTCAGACACATGAGTGGGAGAGGGTTGTCTACCCTGAACAAGAAAGAGCTTACCAAGGATGATGCACAAGGTCCTTGCAACCACTACTCAATTGGTAAGCAACGCAGAGTCTCATTTGATTTCTCTTCAGAGAGAAGATCAGAGTTGCTCAGTCTGGTGCACTCTGATGTTTGTGGTCCCTTGGAGGTTGATTCATTGGGCGGTAACAAGTATTTTCTGACTTTCATCGATGATGCTTCACAAAAAATCTGGGTGTATTTCCTCAAGACGAAGGATCAGGTCCTAGATTAGTTCAAGCTGTTCCACGCCATGGTAGAGCATGAAACGGGGAAGAAGCTGAAGTGCCTTCGCACAGACGATGGAAGTGAGTACAGTTCCAGGGAGTTCGAAGCCTACTGCATGAGACATAGCATTCGACATGAGAGAACTGTTCCACACGCACTCCACAACATAATGGTGTCACTGCAAACATGAACCGCACCATTATAGAGAAAGTCAGAGGAATGATCAGTATGGCTAAGCTGCCAAAGCCATTTTGGGGAGAAGCTGTTCGTGCTGCCTGTTACCTGATAAACAGATCACCATATGAACCGTTGAACTTGAGATTCCGGAGAATTGTGGTCTGGTAAGAATCCCTCATACACTCACCCTAGAGTATTCGGTTGTTTAGCCGTTGTACATGTATCCAATGAGCTCAGGGAGAAGCTCGATGCAAGGACAACTCCATGTATATTCCTAGGCCATGGAGATGAAGAATTTGGATACAGACTATGGGATCCGAAGGTGAAGATGGTCATCAGAAGCCAGGAAGTAGAGTTTCTTGAAGACCGAACAATTGAAGACATTGAAATGCCCAGAATGTCTTCCAATTCTAGTGCCAACATAAATCCAGACATAGCACCAGCACGATTGGCCACAGATATGGTGCACGAGGAAATTCCAGAAGCAGAACCAAAAGAGGCAGATAGAGATGTTGAGCAGGGGGAGACACAGCCTGTTCCATCGGAGATTACAGAAGAAAATGTTGAGCAGGGGGAGCCGCAACCCACTCCACTAGAAGCTACAAGATCATTCACAGAGATGGATGATGATAGACCTCCTGAAACCAGTGGACCTCAGACAAGAAGATCTGAGCGAGGCAGGATTCCATCAACCAGATATCCGGGATCCGAATATATTATGTTTACTGATGTGGGGGAGCCAGAGAGTTTCCCAAAGGCAAGAAGGCACTGAGGAACAAATGGGTGAAGAAACATGGCAGCAAAACTGTGCAGAGACACAGTGGATTGTACTATGCAGAGACATAGCAGAAGAATACTGTACAGAGATGCAGTGAAGTGTGTTGTGCAGAGACACAGCCGACATGTCCACAAAGGAACGATGATCGGACAAGCTAGAGTTGTGCAGAGACATAACCGAGATAGCTGTCAGATGATACAGAGAACTACGATTGGCTTGATCCCAACTCAGGGTACGTAGGCAGTCATACAGATGCAGCCAGGGGAGGATCCCTTGGAGGATCCGATTTGGATGATTGATGATCGGCTCATATTTTGGGGAAATCTTCACTGAGGGGGAGATTTGTGAAGTCCAGCTTGTTCATGCAACTTCCAGCTTGCAACATGAACAAAGTCATGCATACAGCCAACGCCGAAAGAGTGAATTGAAAGCTTGCCACCTTTTGCCAGCAATAGAGCAATGCATGAGTTGGCCAAACCGTGTGACACTGTTCACACGGTTTTGGCATTATAAAAAGAGAGCCCCATATCATTCTTTAACATCCCAAAGTGTGTGTAAGCTCCAAGTAGAGAGCTTGAGAGAGTGAGGTTTTTTGTTAAGTTTCTAGTTGTAAACTTGTAGTATTTATTCTTGTAGTAATAAATATAATTCGGTTTTTCCTCAAATCTTCTCTAAAGTGATCGGTGAATCACAACAAGTACAACATTCCGCGTCAAAATATTCTGATGCTAAAATAGAGGCATTAGGCGTCGAATTTTTTTTGAACTTCATTGTTCGTGACACTGATCACTACAAAGAACAAGGTCTTTAGCGTCGAATAGTATCGATGTTAACACATGAAATTTTGACGCCAAAGATTCGACGCTGATACGTGTACGATAAAGAATATTAGCATCAAAAATATAATTTCGACGCTAAAGTATAACATTCTGCGTGACACTAAAGTAGAGGTATTTAGCGTCAAAAAAAATTTTGACACTAAATAATGTCTTTGGCGATGAATGGTTTGGACGCCAAAGAATTTTTTACTAAAAAAGAGTTATGGTTTTAGTAAAATAATAAATAAAAATTATCTTGTGAAAAATTGGAGTTTTATTTGATGATTTGCAGGAAACTTTGGAGAAAAAGTTTCCGAAAGAAAGTTAAAAGAAAAACTGAAGGTGTTGCTTTGGAGGAGGAAGCATTCAGAATTTGTTCATTGTTTTTTCTTTGTATTGTTGCTGTGAAATTAATCAAAATAGAATTATTTACACTTGAAGCCATGCATCAGTTTATTCAAGGACTAGTTTGTATGTACCTGTTGTCATAATGACATTGGAATTCCTGATACATAGTATAATGGAATACATTTAAACCATCTTTGAAGTTGAGGATCAAGCTACGAGTTCATTCAAGGACTAGTCATTGTTAAGTTTGATTTATATACATATATATATATATATATATATATTTGAAATAGTTGGAAACCCACCGCCAAACCACTTATTTCGGGCTTAAGCAGAGTAAGTAAAACTCTCGGCTGTCTCAGACTCTTACAAGAAACACACTTTCTGTATTTGAACCCAATATCTCAAGGTGAGATCATGAACCCTATATCACCAAGCCACGCTCATTGGAGATGATTTATATACAGATACCTACATTAGAGAATGACTATTTTATTTTTGTTTACTTAAAATACTAATTGTTATCTTTAGGGTCTTAAAGTGGGAATTTTATCATCAAATGATAACTCAAATGTTGAAGGGCATGACTGCTATTGGGGGTTCAATTATTATTTTCTCTATAATCTATTGTTGGGATTAGAGGTTTTTCTCCGAATATTTGTGGGAATAGATTTCAAAACTTCATTTCAATAAATTTTTTGAAATGTGCTATAGATATATGTATTTGAAATTCCGGCAGTAAACTTTAGATAATAACCAAAGTTAAGAACAGAAAATCAGACAAAACATTAACATTAATAAACTTATATAACACAATAAAATATTTGATATTTTTGACTTTGCACGCAACTAACTACACATTATTGAGTCCCCAATGGGTGTGGCTTGGTGGTGTAGGATCCACGATCTCACCTTGAGGTTCTGGGTTCGAATCCAGAGGGTGCACTTCTTGTAAGAGTCTGGGACAGCCGATGATTTTACCTGCGCCGCGGCCCAGAATAGGTGATTTGGTGGCGGGATTTCCATCGTTTCCAAACAAAAAAAAAAAAAAATACACATTATTGCGCTTTATGTTGTGTGCTTGTGGTTCAATTTCAAAAGTCTTAGAAGGCAATTTCTAGGTAAGTTCAAAGACAATATAGCAACTTCGATTCATTGCATCATACGAATCACTAACAATTCAAAACTACAAACAAAAAAATTTATTTTTAAAAGTCAATTGTTTTCCTACCGATCGAGTGAGCACGAATAATTTTATCCGTACAATGACATTAATTATGTTAGGCTCTTCCAAATTATAAATTAGGTTATTCAATTGGGATTAGTGATCGTGATTTTATAAATTTAGTATGTAAGCGCACGTATCGTTAAAGTAATATAATACCTATTAGTCGGATATTGAACCCACATAAATTTAATATTTATCTTATTAATATCAAGATTAATTTATTTAACTTAAACTAAACTATTGATTTAGAGAATAATTGATTAATCGAATTTAATTGAAATTAAATAAATAACAAATGTTGGAAACCATTATAGATAGAAGAATCTAGGGTTATAATTTCACTTAAGCATGCAAACAATATGCTCAGACACTTTTCGTTCAAATGGGTTGTTTTTATTAATTATTAACTTAGAACACTAAATTATTCACAAATCTCTTTTGATGATCAGGTGAATATATTTAGAATAAATCAATTAACTATATGTCTATGTTAATTAAATTAAACCGAATTTATTAAGGTCAAGTTCTAATAGTGGCTACGCATACTCTGCATGTATATTTCTATCTTGAAGGGAAATTCATTCAAAAGAATTAAAAGCTATTATTCTCACTTCTAACCCAAATTTCATCTGTCGAGTTCCTAATAATTTACTAAGGTTATTCTTGTTAGCCAAACAAATAAAATAAACATCAAAGTATAGAGAATAATAAAAAATAAATAACAAACCCAAATGAATAAAAATATGTAAATAATTAATTAAACATGCTTGGATCTATTACAATCATAGATTTAACGAATTAACTACTCATAATAGTCAATATATATAAGCTAATTATTATAACAAATCAAGAACTCATAAAAGATAAAGGTAGATGGAAAATGGAAGAAAGAAACTCCTCTTTGCAGTCTACGTCTTCAAACTCCAACTCTGATTGATGCACTCGTTCTTGCCTTATTATAGACGTTCTTCTATGCTCTGGAGGCTCCAAAATATGTTATGAGGCTTGATAATAGGTTTTGGAAGAAGTTGTACTTAAATATGAGGTCCATGAGGTGTTTCCTACTTAAAAATAAGATTCAGGACGAAACAATGATGAACTTCTCGTGTCGCGACGCGAATAACGCACGATGCGACGACCATCACTCAACATTTGGAGCGTCTCAACTCTCAATGTTCAGCGTCGCGACATGCCCATCACTTTGGCAAATTGTCTTCTGTTTAAATTTTGTGACAGCTCGCGTCTCGACGGCCAGCTAGCGTGGTTACAAGCGTTTTGACTCTGAATTTTTCCGATTTGTTTTGTATCTTGCCGTTCTCATCCCTAATTAAATTTGTTGAGTCGTGATATTATTTTGACCTGTAAAACTCACACAAAACACATCAAATCGCTTATAAACCTCGATATCACCCACAAAAATATTAAGATAAATGAAACAAAAATATTAACTGCTCATCAATTAGATTTGCACAACATTACAATATAACCAAATGGATATAAGATTATTAATAATTTTATTGTTTTGTTTGGGATTTGTTATCATTTACCAAACGGAAGCAACAATGGCCCAATTTAATTAAATATGTTGATAATGAACGAAGGCCGAATTGTTCATATTATGACTTTGACTAACTAATGAAAGTGAAAATGTGGAAATGCTCAAGTGTTAATTTAAATTCGAATTTTATAAATAATTTTTTTGTGAGGCGAAAGATAATGATATATACATCAAGATTTTCTCGAAATTTTATTTATGGTGAGAGTCTTATGTATTAGTACGACTTTTTTTTTTAATTATTTAACCCGTTAGTATTAAAAAAATGAAAAAAAAAAATCCATGAGGACTGACATTCTAACAATCCCTATTTGTCTTCATTCATTTTGTTTAATACCCTCAAGTCGTTGTAAAATTAATTTTTGTATTGGCAAAAATCGGTTTAAAAATCCAGTGGTATCTTTTTTCCTAAAAGATTTTAGAAGTTTCTGTTTGTTGCATGACTTTTAAGGGCCTTTCAAATTATAAATTTTCTCAACTTTAAAGTAGTTTATTGTTTGGTATTGTGACTTTTTTATTTTTATTTTTGATAGAAATAAAATTCATGTTATATTAATTTCATTTTTTTTCCTATCTCCCTAAATTCGGCCTAATTTTGGAGTAATTTTTTGGTGCAATAGAGGTATGAGTGATGTAATATCACTAACAAATTAATAAATCATGACATGTATGGTTTAATATCCATATTTTTAATTATTTTTTAATATTTTAGTTATTAATCCAATACTAAACATAAACTCAGCTCAACATTTATTTTTATTTCCTCCAACTTGGTATTTAATAACATTAACCTAATTAATATATTTTTATTTGCTGAATCACTGCAAAACTTATTTCAAAACCATGATAAGCAAACAAGAATCAGAGACTATTTCAATAAGTTGGAAACTGTAACAAATTTTCATCCAAACCTTAATTATCTATACTTTTTTCACCCAGTAATTATGAAACAATAAATGTAAAACAAATTACAAAATCTGAAACTTCACCTATAATGACCTGCGACATCGTTTGATAGAGAATATTAATTGAAAGTATAAGCTATTTATAAGTTCACCAAATTCTATATATCAAACGCTAGCTCCGCTTCTGTTCGTCAGTTTCCTTTTACATGATAGAACAGGGGTCAGGGTTTCTATCAGTAACTACATGGAAATTAGAGTGAGGCACTCCCCCTTGATAAGGCCATAAATATTGCACTTTGGGTTCAGGTTCCTTTGGCTTTTCTTCTTTCTTCTCGCCTGCGCCGGCCGGGCCAACACTCACCAGCTCCGCATATCCCACCTTCTTTCTCAACAACCTTGTCAGCACAACGGGATCCATTCCATCTCCGATCACCTCTATCTGACTCTTGTCGTCTCCTTTCAACGCCGCAGATTCCACTCCTACACACACATATATATATATATAAATTTACACATACACAATAAAATATAATTAATAACCACTACATATAATATATAATTTAAAGTGTTGGATACCTGAAACGCCAACGACGATCTTCATAGCCTTAGAGCGGCACTTGTCGCCTTCCAAGTGTATATTGATCACAACCTTTTGCTGCAATATCAATAAAAATCAAATTCCCATTTCAGAAACTCAGTTTATTTCATGTTGGTGAGTTTAATAATAATAATAATAATAACAAAATGATACCTTCATGGTAATGTGTTTTTTTTTTTTTTTTTTTTTGTTGGAAGCTAAGGCTAGCTGTGTTTGAGGAAGATGGATACTGTTTGATTTGCTTTGCTTTGCTTCGCTTTGTTGAAGATGTGAAGAATTTGGGCTGTATTTATAAATAAATTAATACAAGTCTTCTTGCGGATTCCTCAGCAGCTTCCATTACGCGTGAGAAATTTGAATAGGCAGCAGCAGCATATAGGGCAGGGGCCGTGAATTTTACTTGCATCATGGGGCCTCCTATATAATTGGCATTACTTGCTACAAATATATTATATTATAATATGGGGATTTAAATTGAGAGAGAGTTGATTGTGTGTATCTGGTGATGAATCTGCCACTAATCGCATAGCGGTTTTGGAAAGATTCGATTTGGTCGAAAATAGGTCCATTTTTGATCGATTAATTGTCAATTTTATATTCCTGATTTTTTATCGATTAATTGTCAATTTTCATAAATGCTCGTTTTTTCTTTTTCTTTTTTTCGATTTTAGTCATATATATCTCTCGACTTTATGACTGTTTAATATTTTCCATAATAAATGAATGATTTTTTTGAATATATTAATAAACGAAATTTAATAATTTTGAATTCTCAAATATACGAAATGTCAATTTTATCTTTCATGATTGATTTCTATTTAATCTTCGAATATCGTTGATTAATTTCAAATCATTTAAATTATTTTTGAAGTGATTTGCTGCGGAGTTTTCAGTTAAACAACCTAGATTGAGAGTATAAATTTATATAAATATTGTTCATTTCGCATTCTATCAATTATAGTTTGAATAGAAAAATCAACACTGCTAGAAAATAGACAAGAGACAGTAGGTGACTTAGGCCATTGACTCACCAAGTCAACTCGACCGAGTCATGCGTAATGATTTTAGTTATATTATTTTTATTATTTATTCATTTCTATTATTTTTCTTAAATATTACCAATACCCAAACTTCTTGTACCATATAATTAAACCACACATTTAACCATCAAACACCCACTATTAATTCTTCATCTAATTTTAAATAAATTAAAACAAATAGTTATTAAATTTCATTTCAATTTTAAGTTTCAATTCTCTCTCTCTCCCATCCTTTTCTTTTCTTTTCTTTTTTTTTTTAATAATATTATCATTAGTAATACTAGTGGCACTTTATGAATACTCCCTCCGTATTAAATTTTTTTTTTTTTTAAAAAAAAAGAATTAATTTCCAAAATAATAAATTCAATTAAAAAATTGAAACGTTAAAATTATTTTATTATTTTGAGTACAAAAACTCGATGTTGAATGAGTACTCAGCCAACCTAATTCTCTTCTAATTTATATGACTATATGAGTGAAGTCTTGAACTATAAATTTTTAGTACCGTTGAAAGATTTTACTAATTAAATTAACTGTGCACTTACATTTTTTTTAAAATAGGAAAGTTGATAAAGTTTAAATTAATTTTTAATCTCGTACTTTCCTTAAAATTTAAATTTGGATAGGCCCTTAAAGAAAATTACTTTGAAAACCAATCAATAAAGTCCCTCGAGGAAAGGGCATCCACAACTTGTTGAGTCACTTGAAATACACAATATATAAAATCATTTTTAGGTCAGTTTGGTTGGGATTTTATATTGTTCGAATGCACGAAAAATACTAATACTTTGCATGTATTTTTTTTAAAAAATTTCACATACATTTCGGATGCACGTAAAGTACTAGTACTTTGCGTGTATCCAGACGATATAAAATTCACATCAACTTGATCTGAGCCGAACTCTCTCTCTGTATGTGTATATATATATATATATTGATGATGTTTTCTTGGGCTAAGGTATTTGAACAGTTCGGTAAGGGCAGAGAGGGAATTCTCCTCATCAGGAGGACCAAAGCTCAGAGGGTATTGGTTGTTTCTTGACCGGACATAGAGTTCAGACTCGATTTCCTGGATCTGACCGAACAGAGTACACAACATGATACAGTTTCAGAGACCGACGACTTCAAGATCCAGACCGAGGTATGTCCAGTAGACCGGTTCAGTTCTGTCCTTCCCCGAATTGGGAAGATGAGGTCGGATATTTTGGGTCAGCTCGGTATTGGTTTCGGTAGTTCGCCAGATCTGCTGGTCGACCTGTTTAGGGCCGACGTGAGATCAGAGTAGCTGATTTTTTCCTCCAACACGTGTCATAGTTCCAAGGCTCTTTACAGGTTGGCATCATTAATTGTTGCGTGTGGCAGTGGAGAAAACAGACGTGGTGTGACAGGTCGTCAAACGGCAGGATTGCTTTCGGCGAAGACAGTCATGGGGCAGAGAGCCCGACAACCAACCGGGAATCACGGGAAGACGTCACGAAGATAGAAGAATAGTGTTGTAATTCTTGAATATATAAATGAAAGTTAGATTCATTTGTAAAGAGAGCCAAAAGGAGAAGAGCGAGATATATAGCAAAAAAAAAATGAGTACTACTTGAAAAAAATCTTAAGCAAAACAACTCGGTTTTCATCGGGTCATCCATACAAACCGGATGGCCGAGCTGTTTTTGATAATAAAAGCAACATCTCATTTTTTGCCCGTGGACGTAGGTTAGACTTGCTCCGTCGAACAACGTTAAAACTCTTTTGTCGATTTTTTGTGTTTTCTTCACCTTTTTACTGCGTTTGCTTTTGGTCCCTCATAACCAAACAAATTCACAGTTGAAGGAGGACTGTCACGGGATTACTATCCCGATATTGCCTCTGATCATCCGTCAACAATATATATATATATAATTTACTTAATTATATTTATTATTGAAATATAAAAAAATTGCTTAATTATATTTATTGTAAGAGTCAATGGACCGACTCAAAGGTAGGCTCAAAGTCTTATTCAAGTAATGTTTTGATTGATCATTTGATGGTTTATTTTTGGTGGTTTAGTAAATGTTTGAATTGACTCAACGAATACGAGTGGTCGCCGTTTCTTCTTAATATCCTTCTATTCGATATATAAAATAGGGTTATATTATCCTTCACTTGCTTTAGAAATTTAAAAATATACGAGTGTGATATTTTTTTTTTTATATCTTTATAAATTTTATATATTATTGTCATATCTTTATAAATTTTATATTTTACTATTATATTTTTAGAAATTCTTACTTTTTATTAGTGTAATAAAATATTAGATTCTAATACTTGTTATACATATTTGTTATTTCTCTATACTTATTGTTATGAATGATAAAATACGGATCCGAATCTAGATCTGCATTAGTTTATATCTGGATTTCGAATTCACTTGAATTAAGATCCGATTCCTATAAAATTAAATTCGGATCCATGTGGATCCGGTCCGGATTCGAATATACTTGTAATCTCTACTTGTTGTAGTAAAATATAATATTATATAGTAAAATATAAAATTAATAAATATATTATTATATTTTTGGGATTTGGGATTTGGGACTTAAGACATGTATCAAATACACTTTTCTTAAATGATTATTTGCTTTGCCCATCTCGATTGATATTTGCATATGGATACATTGACAAATCACTTCCAGAATATGGTAAATCTGAACAATTTGATAAGTCCGGAAATTAATATTCAAGCACGGATTCGGAAAAGTTCGACGTGAGTTGTTATCGGACTGGGCCAAACTTTATCCGATCTGTTTTTATAATAATAAAAAAATTATATATATATATATATAATTTATTATATAAATATATATATCTTGGGTCTCATATTTCACGATCCGGGCCGGACTTGAATTTTTTTGTCATGTTTGATCACACAACATATATATAAGGTGAGAAATTACTTTTTTTTTTTTTTTTTTTGCCTTTTCTTATGTGAGATTCTTTACACTTAAATTCAGATGACAATAAAGAAAATATAAAACTTTATTGTAAGAGTTATAGAAATTCTCAGCTATATATCACATATCATTAAATCCATTAAAATTTATATAGGTTTTAGGAAATCCAAATTCAAAAATATTAACTATGGAAAATGACACTCTAGTCCTTAGAAATTGTGTTTACAGACATGATATATTTTTAATATATTATTTCATTCCTGGTGTTAAAACCGTTACAGGGAAAAAAAAAACGCAAATTTGAAAAGTAAATGTTTTTTTTTTATGAAATAAATTAACTAATTTGATTTACGAATGTCTCAAATATTTAATTTTTTATGTGAAAAAGTCATATGTACTATAATTTTAAAAATTTAGAGGATCATTTTCATAAATTTCTCAAAAAAGATAGAATAATAATTAATGAAGGCGTAAATTATTTCATTTAATTTTGTTATACAAGGGTTAATTATATTTTTCCCCATTATGTTTTAATATTATTATTATTATGGCCCCTAGCGAGTAGGGATTACAATGGGGAGGGAATCGATATCCCAATACCCATCTCCTAAAAATCATAGAAAAACACATTAATTGAACTATGTTTTATCCAAAAATCAAGAATATATATTCAAAAAATTGATAATATCTATTACTTAAATCGTAATTTATATAAAAGATTGAAATTCGTATTTTTTGTATTTTTATTTGATTCAAAACACATCGATTTTTATAAAGTTCGATATCACCCATAAAATATTAAAATAAATGGAAGGGAAATATAATAATATTAACTGCTCATCAATTAGATTTGCACAACATTACAATATAACCAATGGATATAAGATTATTAATAAATTTATTGTTTTGTTTGAGATTTGTTATGATATCATTACCAAACGGAAGCAACAATGGTCCATTTTAATTAATATGTTGATAATGAACGAAGGCAGAAGTGTTCATATTATGACTTTGACTAACTAATGAAAGTGAATATGTGGAAATGCTCAAGTGTTAATTTAAATTCGAATTTTATAAATAATTTTTTTTTTTGATACGAAAGATAATGATATGTATATCAAGATTTTCTCTAAATTTTATTTATGGTGAGAGTCTTATGTATTAGTAAGGCTTTTTTAATTATTTAACCCGTTAGTATTTAAAAAATGAAAACAAAATATTAAATGAATAATAATAAAAAAAAAAAAATCGATGAGGACTGACATTCTAACAATCCCTATTTGTCTTCGTTCATTTCGTTAATACCCTCAAATTATAATTTTCTCAACTTTAAAGTAGTTATTGTTTGGTATTGGACTTTTTTATTTTTATTTTTGATAGAAATAAAATTCATGTTGTATTAATTTCATTTTTTTTCCCGGATAAAATTACTTTAAGAGAGATTCAATGGAAACTCCATAAATCGGTATAATTTTGGAGTAATTCTTTAATGCAATGGAAATATGAGTGACGTAATATCACTAACAAATTAAAAAATGATATGTATAATTTAATATCCATATTTTAATTATTTTTTAATATTTTAGTTATTAATCCAATACTAAACATAAACTCAGCTCAACATTTATTTTTATTTCCTCCAACTTAGTTTAATAACATAACCTAATTAATATATTTTTATTCCTGAATCACTGCAAACTTATTTCAAAAACCATGATAAGCAAACAAGAATCAGAGACCATTTCAATAAGTTGGAAACTGTAACAAATTTTCATCCAAACCTTAATTATCTATACTTTTTTCACCCAGTAATTATGAAACAATAAATGTAAAATAAATTACAAATCTAGACAATCCTGCGACACGTTTGATACAGAATATTGATTAAAAGTATAAGCTATTTTATAAGCTCACCAAATTCTATATGAAACCCTAGCTCCGTTTTGTTCGTCGATTTCCTTTTACATGATGGAACAAGGGTCAGGGTTTCTATCAGTAATTACATAGAAATCAGTTTGAGGCACTCCCCCTTGATAAGGCCATAAATATTGCACTTTGGGTTCAGGTTCCTTTGGCTTTCTTCTTTCTTCTCGCCGGCCGGCCAACACTCACCAGCTCTGCAATCCCACCTTCTTTCTCAACAACCTTGTCAGCACAACGGGGTCCATCCCATCTCCGGTCACTTCTATCTGACTCTTGTTGTCTCCTTTCAACGCCGCAGATTCCACTCCTACACATATATATAAATTTACACATACACAACAAAATTTAATTAATAACCACTACATATATAGGGTATGTTTCTAACTGTTGTGCTTCTGCTTAATTTAAAATGTTAGGGTACCTGAAACGCCAACGACGATCTTCATAGCCTTAGAGCGGCACTTGTGGCTTTCCAAGTGTATATTGATCACAACCTTTTGCTGCAATATCAACAAAAATCGAATTCCCATTTCAGAAACTCAGCTTATTCATGTTGGTGAGTTTAATAATAATAATAATAATAATAATAAAATAATAATAACAAAATGATACTTCATGGTAATGTTTTTTTTTTTTTTTTTTTGTTGTTGTTGGAAGCTAAGGCTAGCTGTGTTTGAGGAAGACGGATGCTGTTTGCTTTGTTGAAGATGTGAAGCTGTGTGAAGAATTTGGGCTGTATTTATAAATAAAATTAATATAAGTCTTCTTGCGGTTCCTTAGCAGCTTCCATTACGCGTGAGAAATTTGAATAGCATATATGGGGCCGTGATTTTTACGTATTTGCATCATGGGGCCTATATAATTGGCATTACTCGGTACAGATATATTATATTATAATATGGGAATTTATTGAGAGAGAGTTTTGTGTGTATGTGGTGTCAGTGGTGATGAATCTGCTGACTCATCGCATAACGGTATCGGAAAGATTCGATTTGGTCGAAAATATGTCAATTTTTAACCGATTAATTATCAATTTTATATTCTTGATTTTTGATTGATTAATTGTCAAGTTTCATAAAAAACTCATCTTTTTCTTTTTCTTTTTCTTTTTTTTTTTTTTCGATTCAGTCATATCTCTTCATTTTATGATTGTTTAACTTTTTCCATAATAAATGAATGATTTTTAGTATTTTTTTTGAAGATATTAGTAAACACGTTTTAATAATTTTTAATTCTCAATAAACGGAATGTCAATTTTATCCTTCATGATTAATTTCTAATTAATCTTCGAATATTACCGATTAATTACAAATTACTTAAATCACTTTTGAAATTCGGATTAAACAACCTAGATTGAGAGTATAAAAATCAACACTGCTAGAAATTAGACAAGAGACAGTAGGCGACTTGCGCCATTGACCGAGTCATACAAAATGATTTTAGTTATATTGTTTTTATTATTTATTCATTTCTATTATTTTTCTTAAATATTACAGATACCCAAACTTCTTGTACCATTTAAAAAACTTTTAATATCGTCAATTGAAATACAATAACAATATATATAATTACGTGTTGACGGCTGATTTTGGTCTCAGGTGGTAATAAGATTTTTTTTTTTTTTTACTCCCGAGACAATCTCTTTCAACTGTGAATTTGTTTTGTTTATGGGAAACCAAAAACAAATTTAGCAAAAGATAATTAAATTCACCAATCAAAAAAGAAATTTAACATGGTTCGGCGGATCAGATCCAACCTACATCCACGGGCACAGAACGGACGATGTTTTATTACCGAAATATGTTCGACCGATCTATTTTGTGTTTACAAGTCTAATTCTCTTTTGTTTTCTCCTCAACCCTCAATGCTTTTCTTCACTCTCTTTTACAAGCACGCTTTCCCCTCCTATTTATAATAACATTTTCATTATGTTATCTCTTTGCCAAAAACGCCAAGTGTCATGTCTCGTGCGCGCTTGACAGCCACATAAGTGTCTTATTTGTCACACATAGGAGTGGCAATCGACAAGCCCAGTCCGAACCCGAAAATTAATATTCAAGTATGGATTTGGGAAAAATTCAGCCCTAACTGTTATCGGACCGGGCCGGACTTTATCCGATCCGATTTATATATATATATATATATATATATATATATATATATATATATATATAGCTCGGGTCTCATATTCAGGGCCCGGGCCAGACTCGGATTTTTTTGCTGCTTGATCACAGAGGTGAGAAATTACTTTTTTTTTTTTGCCTTTTCTTATGTGAGATTCTTTACACTTAAATTCAGATACTTCATTGTAAGAGTTATAGAAATTCTCAGTTATATATTGTACAGGTTAAATTTGGGCCAAAAGTAATTTCGATTTTTTACTTCGGGCCCAATATTAAATACACCCCAAATTCCCCTAAACCGCACCCAAGATAAAGATCCAGGCCCAAATTGTCATCTCAAAGCCTACACACATATGTAGGGCCATTATCCTTCAATCTAAAGGACCTAAGACTCTCAAAGGAAGCCCAATTTTAGGAGCCTATTGTTGACGGTGGATTTTGGTCTCAGGGTAATATTGGAATATCACTCCCGAGGAAATCCTCCTTCAATAGTGAATTTGTTTGGTTATGGGGGACCAAAGGCAAACTTAGCAGAAAAACAGATAAATACACCAATCAACAAGGAGATTTAACGTGGTTCGGTGGATTTGGATCCGACCTACGTCCACGGGCACAAACAAGATGATACTTTTATTATTCAAAATGCGCTTCTCAGACCGTTCTTTGTGTTTTACAAGTCAGAGCTTGGTGATTCTGATCTCAACTATACCTTGCTCTCAACTTCCTTTTATTCTCTCTTTTTGTTGTTCTCTCTTTCTCTTGTCTTCCTCTACACTCACTCTACCCTCCTATTTATAATGGTGAAGAAATCATATTCCTATTTGTACAAGAATTTCCTAGTTGAAACTATTCCTTTTCCCATAAAGATTCATAGTCAAAAACTACATTTACTTCCTTTATCATACTAGGATATTGACTTACTAGTTTACCTCATGAAAGTAGGATAACTTATTATATTATCTTGTATGGATAGAATGCCTTATTTTCCCGAACATGTCTTGCCCTATGCTCGGTCTTCATGTGGTCGGTCATAATAGTCTTTTGTACTGAGAATGCTGCTGTCGACCTGATAATTGCCCGGTCATCTTGAACTCAAGTGCTCGGTCACTAACCGTAAAGTTCCCGGCCCCTTACTGTTGACTCTTTAGTGGTCGGGTCGGCATCAATAATCTTGACTGAGAAGTGAATTACCTTTTTTACCTCTGTCGTGCTGTTTAAATAACATAGTGCCTGAAAACACCATCAACATCTGTCCCCTAGTTCTCGGTTCCAACGAGTATGTAAGTTGGTGCCGGGAACTATATAAAGATGGTGTGCTGATCGCCTTGATGATGGTCGCTCCAGAAATCACAGAGAAATTGCCTTCGCTATCAACTAAGTCTTCTGTTTCTATCTTCATATCCTCGGTTATTGGAGATGCTGACCCTATTCTGAACGATTCTCCACCTCAAAGCAAATTGCTTACTTGGGTCGTTCCATCAGGAGATGAAGTTCCTCTTGTTGTCCAAACTAAAAATGACTCCTCCTCTGTAATATATGTACCAGAGATTTAGAGGTCTTGACCCCTGACTGATCCAATCTTGATTGTGAGGAGAAAATTTTGCCTCTGAGCTAACGATGATGTGCTCGGTGGCATGTAATCATGTCTCGAGCTGTGAGAGATGCTCGGACCTGGGGGAATGTTACGTCTCCAGTCCGAAGGGCTGATTCGGTGGGACGTAACCCGACCCCGAATGAAGAGAGGCACTTGGACCTGGGGGAATGTTACGTCCCCAGTCCGAAGGGCTGACTCGGTGGGACGTACCCTGACCCCGAGCTGAGAAAGGCACTTGGACCTGGGGGAATGTTACGTCCCCAGTCCAAAGAGGTAGACTCGGTGGGACGTAACCCGACCCCGAGCTGAGATGAACATTTGGCCCTGGGGGAATGTTACGTCCCCAGACCAAAAGGACGGACTCGGTGGGACACGACCCGACCCCGAGCTGAGATGAACACTTGGCCCTGGGGGAATGTTACGTCCCCAGACCAAAAGGACGGACTCGGTGGGACACGACCCGACCCTGAGCTGAGATGAACACTTGGCCCTGGGGGAATGTTACGTCCCCAGACCAAAAGGACGGACTTGGTGGGACGTAACCCGACCCCGAGCTGAGAGAAACCAAGTGACCTCGGCGGAACGAATCCAGCCCCGAGCCGAATAAACAAGTGGCCTCGGCGGAACGAATCCAGCCCCGAGCCGAATAATCCAAGTGGCCTTGGCGGAACGAATCCAGCCCCGAGCCAGGTAACCCAAGTGGCCTCGGCGGAACGAATCCAGCCCCGAGCCAGGTAATTTTTGGGACTTTCTCAGAAGGGAATTGAATCAACCTTGTGAAGCCCTACCAAATCTGACACGGGCGTCCCCTTGCCAGACTAGCGAAAAACAAAATCAAAACTTTGAAAAATAAGACCAAAAAGGTGGGGGTGACTCGGCACTTGTCCCAAAAGAAAAATTTTTACAAATGTAAACAACAGCACGGATGCCTCAAAACAGCGTCCTGCCCGAGGCCTCCAAAACACAATTCTGAATCTTTCAATTCAGTGTCCCGGCGAACCAGGATTTGGATCAGTTGAGCGTTTGAATGGTGAGGGTACATCCTCTACACGTCGGGTCACTGTGGAACATGTGTATTGTATGAGGGCTCCTCCTTACCACGCTGGAGCAGGCACACGCTACAGGGGCACAACGCATCCCCGTGTTGCGCCTCTCTCGGATCCAAATGATGAATGGATCAAAGAGCGTCCCGGATACTAAGGGCACATTCCTCCTTAGGTCCGGCATCACTGGAGTTAGCAATCGTCACGGGGGCCTCATCACTCCCCGTGCTATGCTTTCCCACGGATCCATTACATCGGGTAAGTGAGGATCAAAGAGTGTTCGACACATTAAGGGCATATCCCTTCTTATGTTCGGTAACACTGGAGCAAGCAATCGCACAGGGGTATCATCCCTCCCCGTGCTATGCTTCTCACGGACCCTATGCATCGAGTATGTCCTTGAGGACCTCGAACCAAGAGAGATACTTGGTTCTGGGGGAATGTTACATCCCCAGTCCAAAGGGCTGACTCGGTGGGACGTACCCCGACCCCGAGCTGAGAAAGGCACTTGGACCTGGGGGAATGTTACGTCCCCAGTCCGAAGGGCTGACTCGGTAGGACGTACCCCGACCCCGAGCTGAAAAAGGCACTTGGACCTGGGGGAATGTTACGTCCCCAGTTCAAATGGCTGACTCGGTGGGACGTACCCCGACCCCGAGCTGAAAAAGGCACTTGGACCTGGGGGAATGTTACGTCCCCAGTCCGATGGCTGACTCGGTGGGACGTACCCCGACCCCAAGCTGAAAAAGGCACTTGGACCTGGGGGAATGTTACGTCCCCAGTCCGAAGGGCTGACTCGGTGGGACGTACCCCGACCTCGAGCTGAAAAAGGCACTTGGACCTAGGGGAATGTTACGTCCCCAGTCCAAAGGGCTGACTCGGTGGGACGTACCCCGACCCCGAGCTGAAAAAGTCACTTGGACCTGGGGGAATGTTACGTCCCCAGTCCAAAGGGCTGACTCGGTGGGACATACCCCGACCTCGAGCTGAAAAAAGGCACTTGGACTTGGGGGAATGTTACGTCCCCAGTCCGAAGGGCTGACTCGGTGGGACATACCCCGACCCCGAGCTGAAAAACTAAGTTTCCTTGGCGGAGCAAAAATCCTGTCTCGAGCCGATGGCCGTCCCCCTTCGGGAGATCTTTTATTCGCTTTCTACTAAGACAAATTTCCTGGCTACCTCTAGAGCGGTGGCATAATCCGGTGTGTCTTGGATTCTTAGATGAGTCCACAACTTCCCGACCTTCAAACCTCCCTTGAGACTTTCTAGCGCTTCAGATGACTCGTATGCTCCGACCTCGAGCACCAAAATGTGGTATCTTTCAATAAATATTTTCAAAGGTTCATCGTCTCCTTGTTTCATAAGTCTTAGTTCTCCAATTGTCTTTCTGGGGACACAAGCCCCCTTGAAGTGCCGTATGAATGATTTTCTGAGTTGTGTGAAGCTGCTGATGCTTCTTGGGGCTAGGCTTCTATACCATAGGATGGCCGGTCCGGCTAGAGTTAAGGGGAACACTTTGCAAATGGCGTCCCATGTTACCCCTTGTACCTCCATTAGTAGGACGAAGCCTTCGATGTGGGTTTTGGGATCGGTATGGCCCTTGTATGGTGCCATGGTTGGCATGCTGAATCTTTTTGGGAATTTTTCTGACCTTATTTCTTCTGTGAGGGAGGACTCATATTTACCGTCCCGGGCATCTCCTATGTCTGTGTTGGGGAATACTCCCCATTTGGCTAGCTCCTCGCGAAGCCAAGATTTCATGCTGCTGTCTTTGGCTCCATGCCGCCTCTTGTGACTTCCTCTTTTTCTGTTGTCTTGGGCGTGGTGCTTCTCAGGTCCGGTATCTTCCCGTGCTCTTCCGTCATATCCTTTCCCTTTTTTCCCGGCATTGTGAGGGCTATTATAGGAGGAGTTTGGTGACGATTCGTCATCTTCTTCCTCCCACATGTCTTCAGTTCGTGAGTCTTCCTGAACCACTACAGATTTTACCCTGTAGGGGCCCCTTCTCCGGGGTCTGTCGTCCTCACTTGTATCAACAATTCTTTTTCCCTCTGCTATTTCGTTCCTTCGTCGGCTAGTCCCGGCTTCGTCGTGTGCTCCCTCTATCTTTTCCAACCGGTCCACTATGGTTTTTAGCAAGGTTTGATTTTCCTTCCTTTCTTTCCTTAGGTTCTCATCGATCTTCTCCATCCAATCTGTGACTGAGTTTCCTGATGACTGGTGGTTCCCGTCTTCCGCCATTGTCTTACTACACGAGTTGCTTTTTGTCCAGTTCCCCACAGACGGCGCCAACTGTTGACGGTGGATTTTGGTCTCAGGGTAATATTGGAATATCACTCCCGATGAAATCCTCCTTCAATAGTGAATTTGTTTGGTTATGGGGGACCAAATGCAAACTTAGCAGAAAAACAGATAAATACACCAATCAACAAGGAGATTTAACGTGGTTCGGTGGATTTGGATCCGACCTACGTCCACGGGCACAAACAAGATGATACTTTTATTATTCAAAATGCGCTTCTCAGACCGTTCTTTGTGTTTTACAAGTCAGAGCTTGGTGATTCTGATCTCAACTATACCTTGCTCTCAACTTCCTTTTATTCTCTCTTTTTGTTGTTCTCTCTTTCTCTTGTCTTCCTCTACACTCACTCTACCCTCCTATTTATAATGGTGAAGAAATCATATTCCTATTTGTACAAGAATTTCCTAGTTGAAACTATTCCTTTTCCCATAAAGATTCATAGTCAAAAACTACATTTACTTCCTTTATCATACTAGGATATTGACTTACTAGTTTACCTCATGAAAGTAGGATAACTTATTATATTATCTTGTATGGATAGAATGCCTTATTTTCCCGAACATGTCTTGCCCTATGCTCGGTCTTCATGTGGTCGGTCATAATAGTCTTTTGTACTGAGAATGCTGCTGTCGACCTGATAATTGCCCGGTCATCTTGAACTCAAGTGCTCGGTCACTAACCGTAAAGTTCCCGGCCCCTTACTGTTGACTCTTTAGTGGTCGGGTCGGCATCAATAATCTTGACTGAGAAGTGAATTACCTTTTTTACCCCTGTCGTGTTGTTTAAATAACATAGTGCCTGAAAACACCATCAACACCTATATTGACCCAAATATGTTTCACAAGCCCATACCCAATAAAACGCCATATCCAAACCGTATCCGAGACTCACCGTGTGCCAACCCACAAAACGTTCAGACTCATAAATACCCCTCATAACTTAGCCGTTTACAGCCTTCAAACGGACGAGCAATCAAAAGCAATAAATGCACACGTTTCTCGAGTGTGTATATATAGGAGAAGAAATCTACAAGGGAGGGGGGACAAGCTCTTTTACCCACAGCTTTGTAATATTCTCTCAGAGCTCTCAGGACCCCAACCTACCGCCCTCACGGCAGTTCTCGGGGATCAAGGTAATCTCTGACTTTGCTCCTCTTTCTACGGCGTTTATAGCTCATCACCACCACTGACTTGAGCATCGGAGTGCCTACGACATCCACCACACCGGTGGGTAGATTCTCCACGCTCACTCTATTTCTTGTTTTGTAAGATCGCAAGTGCCCCATTCTCTACGAAATCTTGATTGTGGACCTCGGGCATAAACCAGCGTCTACAATTTGGCACCCACCGTGGGGCCCTAGCGATTTATAGTAAACAAACCTTTATTCAGTTTACAAGACTTGCAAACATAAAAATGGTTTCGAGCAGCGAGCCTTCGGATCTTCTAGCAAACCAATTGGCATTACTTGTTATACAAATATATTATATTATAATATGGAAATTTATTGAGATATAGTTAATTTTGTGTGTGGGGTGATGAATATGCGACTCATTGCATAACGGTATCGGAAAGATTCGATTTGGCCGAAAATAGGTCAATTTTTGATCGACTAATTGTCAAATTTCTATTCTTGGTTTTTGATTGATTAATTGTCAATTTTCATAAATACTCGTCTTTTTCTTTTTCTTTTTTCGATTTCAGTCATATCTCTCAATTTTATGACTGTTTCACTTGTTCTATAATAAATGAATATTTTTTAGTGATTTTTTTTCTTTTTTAAGATATTAGTAAACAAATTTTAATAATTTTTAATTCTCAAATAAACGAAATGTCAATTTTATCATTCATGATTAATTTCTAATTAATCTTCGAATATTGCCGATTAATTGTAAAAATCACTTTTGAAACGATTTGCTACCGAATTTTCGACTAAACAACCTAGATTGAGAGTATAGATTTATACATATATTGTTCATTTCGCATTCTATCGATTATAGTTTGAATAGAAAAATCAACACTGCTAGAAATTAGACAAGAGACAGTAGGCGACTTGCGCCATTGACTCACCAAGTCCAAGTCAACTCGACCGAGTCATACATAATGATTTTAGTTATATTATTTTTATTATTTATTTATTTCTATTATTTTTCTTAAATATTACAAATACCCACACTTCTTGTACCATATATTAAACCACACATTTAACCATCAAACACCCACTATTAATTTCTTCATCTAATTTTATATAAATTAAAACAAATTAGTTATTAAATTTCATTTCCATTTTAACTCTTTCTATCTCACTTCCTTTTTTTTTTTAAATAATATTATCATTAGTAATACTAGTGGCACTTTATGAATATTCCCTCCGTATTAATTGTTTTTTTTTTAATAATTTCTAAAATAATAACTTCAATAAAAAAAAATGAATGTTTAAAATTATTTTATTATTTTGAGTACCAAAACTCGATGTTGAATGAGTACTCAGCAGCCAACCTAATTCTCTTCTAATTTATATGAGTGAAGTTTGAACTATAAATTTTGAGTACCATTCAAAGATTTTACTAATTAAATTAAATGTGCACTCACATTTTTTTTTAAATAGGAAGGTTGATAAAATTTAAATAAATTTTTAATCTCATATTTTCGTTAAAATTTGAATTTGGATAGGCCGTTAAAGAAAACTATTTCAAAACCAATCAATAAAGTCCTTGTTAATATATATATATATATATATATATATAACATTTTCAAGTCAGGTTGGGGTGAATTTTATATTATTGAAATGCACGAAAAATACTAATATTTTGTGTTTCACATCAATCTGATCTGAGGCTGATTGTGTATATATATTTTCACGAAAAATACTAATATATATATAATATATATATAACATTTTCAAGTCAGGTTGGGGTGAATTTTATATTATTGAAATGCACGAAAAATACTAATATTTTGTGTTTCACATCAATCTGATCTGAGGCTGATTGTGTATATATATTTTCACGAAAAATACTAATATATATATATATAATATATATATATATATATGTATAAATTGAAAAAAAAAAGTTTGCTTAATTATATTTATTGTAAGAGTCGATTGACCGACTCAAAGGTAGGCTCAAGGTCTTATTCGAGTAATGTTTTGATTGATCATTTGATGGTTTATTTTGGCGGTTTAGTAAATGCTTGAATTGACTCAACGAATACGAAGGGTCGCCGATTCTTCTTATCTTTCTATTCGATATATAAAATAGGGTCATTATCCTTCACTTGCTTTAGAAATTAAAAAAAAAATAAAATAAAAAATACAAGTATAATATTTTATTTTTATATCTTTGTAAATTTTATATATTATTATCATGTCTTTATAAATTTTATATTTTATTGTATATTTTTAAAAATTCTTTCATTTTATTAATGTAATAAAATATTACATTCAATTACTTCTAATACCTATTTGTTATTTCTCTATACTTATTATTAGGGATGACAAAATATGGATCCGAATCTGGATCAACATTAATTTATGTCCGGATTCCTGATTCACTTGAATTCAGATCCGGTTTCTATAAAATTAAATTCGTATAAAATTAATCTAAACAAATCTACACTGATCAAATATTAAAGAATTCGAAAAAAGAATTATAGAACACTTATAAGAATTTCAGTTAAAATAAAAATGAGAGAAGAAAGAAATTCTTATAATGATTTCGAATTTCTTATATTCATTTATAGAAATTAGACGGCCTTTGAATGCACATTTTCATTATGTTATCTCTTTGCCAAAAACGCCAAGTGCAATGTCTCGTGTGCGCATGAGAGCCACATAAGTATCTTATTTGTCACATATATGAGTCGCAATGAGCCGGGTCGATCTCAGGCTTTGATAAGTCCGATCCGAATCCGGGAATTAATATTCAAGTTCGGATTCGGAAAAGTTCGACCTGAGTTGTTATTGGACTGAGCTGGACGTTATCCGACCTGATTTTTTAATAATAAAAAATTATATGTATATAAAATTTATTATTATATAATATAAATATAAATATATGTTGTCTGGGTCTCCTATTTCAGGACCTGGGCAGGACCCGAATTTTTTTACCATAGTTGATCACAAAACATAGATATAAGGTGAGAAATTACTTTTTTTTTTATTTCCTCTTATTATGTGAGATTCTTTACACTTAAATTCAGATACTTCATTGTAAGAGTTATAGAAATTCTCAGCTATATATCACAAATCATAAAATCCATTAAAACTTATATAGGTTTTAGGGAATCCAAATTCAAAAATATCAACTATGGAAAATGACATTCTAGTCCTTAGAAATTGTGTTTACCACTTACGGACATGATATATTTTTAATATATTATTTCATTCATGGTGTTAAAACCGTAACTAAGAAAAAAAACGCAATTTTGAAAAGTAAATGTTTATTTTTATGAAATAAATTAACTAATTTGATTTACGAATGTCTCAAATGATTAAATTTTTATGTGAAAAAGTCATATGTACTAAAATTTTAAAAATTTAGAGGATCATTTTCATAAATTTCTCAAAAGAGAGAGAATAATAATTAATGAAGACGTAAATTACTTCATTTAAATTTGTTATACACTTTGCACAAAAATTGGAAACAGTAGTCCGAAGCATTTTCAAATGGATGGAAAATTGTTAGAACCATATTTAAATACTTTCTAGTTTTTTCTTAAATTAAAGGGTTAATTATATTTTTGCCCATTATGTTTTAATATATATCATTGTAACCTCAAAGTTTTATGTATGTAGGGTAGGGGTGAGACAGAGACTGGAAACGGACGGAGTTTCCCTTGTAATATGGATTAATCCTCCAAATACAAATGAAAAATGTAAACTGGAAATATTATCATAAAAACAGGATCTCCATGATCCAACTCAAATAAAATATTCATGCTAAAATAAAAATATAAGTACTACAAGTATCAAAATAGGCTCCGTGCCGAAAATCAAATGACGAAATTCTCTCAATAATGACATATCTAGAATTAAAATCTCAAAATATAATAAAGACACTCTACTGTTGGCACAACCTTTTTTCTACTGACAGGAAATGATGATGAAACAGCAGACGAAAAGAATAATCTACTAATCTGCTAAACCTGAAATGTTAAAGGAATGGGTAAGCTCGCGCTTAGTGCAATGGATCACAGCTTAGTGCCGTGGATAAACAAGTAACAAAGCGAATCGAATAAGTCTTTCATAATATAAATAAATACATAAAGTTGTAAATCGATATATCAAGCATTTACTTGAAATCATAAATCTCATTAGCTCATAAAAACCATTATGTTCAAGAATACTCTGTAATAATAAAACTGTTCATTCATCTATATGCACACTCTCGTGACAATACGGCAAAGCTGGCAACATGTGGCATCCCCACGGCAATAACTAGCATCCGGAGCAAAAATTGGCAACATGAGACCTCGTTTCACGGCAAATAATATGGCACATATAAGTACACGGGGTGCATCCTAGCAAAAAATCATTTCTAAAACACATGGCGAGCTAAAAATCATTTCTAAAAATCATTTACTGCATTACCTTAAAAATTCATTTAAGAAAACATACATATTATATACTTTTGAAAACATCAATGTTACAGGCTTATCCACGCACCTGGCGAGCTGAGTACAGATAAGGAACTAAGCAGCAGGATCGTCCCCGCTTACTGTATCACGATCACCGGGATTTCTGCGAAAATGGGAGTTTCTCGAATGAAACTACCACCAAAATATTATTCTCGTCGAGATATACACTTTTCTTAAAATATCCGATCGAGAGCGGTCCGAATAGGACGGATTGGGGCCAAATCTCTCTTTTCTTTCTTTCTTTCTTTCTCTCTCTTTTTTTTTTTTTTTTTTTTTTTTTTTTTTTTTTCTCTCACGTTGTTTTTTTCTCTCTCACGGCTGCTGGTTGCTGTTTGTGAAAAAGAGGGTTTGTAAAATAGGTTTTCCTTTTTTTTTTTTATTTTTTTTTATTTTTATAATATAAAGTAATTATCAATTGTCTCCTTAAACTTGTCCCTTTTAATTTTTAATTCCAAATTTTTACAAACTTAACAATTTAGCCCCTAAATTTCAAATACACCCAATTTAATAATTAAAATATGGATAAAATAAATTGGGGTGTTACATTTTACATATTATTATTATGGCCCCTACCGAGTAGGGATGACAATGGGGAGGGGATCGACATCCTAATACTCATTCCCGAAAAATCATTGAAAAACATATTAATTAAACTATTGCTTTATCCAAAAATCAAGAATACATATTCAAAAAATTGATAATATTTATTACACAAATCGCAATCTATATAAAAGATTTAAATTCGTATTTTTTGTATTTTTATTTAGTCCGTAACTTAATAAAATGACGGATCCCTTTATATATATATATATATATAATTATTTCATTTAAGTCTTTATACTATTTAAGTTTATATATTTTTATAAATATTAAGAGATTTTTTATTTATATCTATTAAATGGAAATTTGAATATATTTATTAAAAAATTAAAAAATAAATTAATTAAAAATTAAATGAGTAATGGAGAGATGACAGTGATTTTACCTAATTTCCGTTCATTCTCCAAATAAAATAAGATATATTAAATTTCCCTTCTATCCCCAATATTAATTTTTTTCAATTTTTCATTCTCGTTCCAATTAAGAGAAAATTCCCGAGAGCCCCTGTGACCCTGTGCCTTTGAGAATTTTTACCATCTCTACTAGCGATACCTTAGTTGCTTCTATTTCTTGATGATTTTGAACAGTCAAAATTATTAAAAGCCACCAGTCATTGCTAACTGAGAAGGCAAAAGAGTCTCAAAATAGAAAAAGAATTTTGAGGAAAATTTGTTGAACCCCATTTAATGCGGCCACCATTTTTCTTACAGCCTCTAAGATTGAGAGTTTTCCTCTACACTGATAACAAACAAATTTATGTTCCTTATTTCTGTATTTTCCTTTCCCAAAACCCAAATAATTTCTTGCAAATTCCTTCATTTTTCCCATCACATTTCATATGTTGGGTTTCTTTGCAACATCAATATAAAAAGCTTGTGCTTTCAATGATTTCTCAATAACCCATATAGCTCAAGTCTCATGACTCTTCTCAGGTAAAAGAAAGATCATAATATACGCAGTCGTATTCCTGTTTTTTCCGCAAAGAGGCTGAATTATTAAGCAGTGACAATGGCATATCCTATTAGAGCATATTCAATGCCAAATCCACCATTAGCAGAGAAAATAACAGATGATCCTGTAACAAACAAGACTGCTCAAAGCACAGTCACATGTGGCTACCAGACTTATATCGGGGGCTATTTACGCAATGTGACAGTCCTTTGGTGCAAAAATGTAATGAATCACACTCTAAATGTTATGATAAATAGTATTGAAGGTGATTATCATTACAGTTGCAAAGTTGATCTGAAGCCATGGCAGTTTTGGAGCAAGAAAGGTTATAAATCCCTCAACGTGGAGGGGAACCAGGTTGAAATTTACTGGGATCTTCGGTCACCTAAGTTTTCTGGAAGCCCTGAGCCTTGTGGTGATTTTTATGTGGCTCTAGTTTGGGAGGAAGAGGTTGTGTTGTTGCTGGGGGATTATAAGAAAAAGGCTTATAAGAGAACAAAGGCAAGGCCAGCATTAGTTGAGGCATTGCAATATTATAAGAAGGAGAATGTGTTTGCTAAGAAAAGCTTTGGAACTAGGGCTAAATTTGATGAGAGAAAAAGGGAACATGAGATTGTAGTTGAAAGTTCAATATCAGGGCCTAAAGATCCTGAAATGTGGATCAGCATTGATGGGATTGTGTTGATCCATGTGAGAAATTTGCAATGGAAGTTTAGAGGGAATCAGACAGTGTTGGTAGATAAGCAACCAGTGCAAGTTTATTGGGATGTGCATGATTGGTTGTTTAGTAATCCTCCTGGAACAGGCCATGGATTGTTCATATTCAAGCCAAATGCACCAGAAATTGCAGAGAGTGAATTCAGCAGCAGCAGCCAAGGAGGAGGATGTGACAGTGATGATGATAATAGCAATGGAAGCAAGTATCATGACACAAGAAGTAACACAGAATCTGAGTTCTGCTTGTTTCTTTATGCATGGAAGATTGAATAAGAGTTGAGTTTTGTTAATTTGTTTCAAATTTGTAAGTAGCATATATTGAAATTAAGAGTAAAATTCTGTCATGTTAGGAAATTTATCTTAGGTGATCTTGCCTAGTAATTTTTTTTTTTTTTTTTTTTTGGAATTACATAGACTTGTTTATATGTGTTAATCTTTTTTTCTTCTCATTGAATGTACATGTGAATTTTTATAATCCCAATATGTGTTGAGCTTCCAAGGCTGGAGCATGTCCTAATTGAAAACAAAAGGAATGATTGATTGTGTGATAAATATGGATGATAAAAATACCTACAGTATAGATTTATGAGGGCTCAATATATTAGGGGCATGTAAGGATATAATTTTTTACACTTGTTAGTTGCACGGGTCAATATATAATTTATGTCATATTTTTTTATAAATAGGGATGACAAAAATCAAGAATCACACTGAAGATATACAATTTATGTCAAATAGATGTAATTTTTCATTTCAAAATTATGCAATTCACAATTCCATTCGACCGAACTCTTAGCGCATATCTAATAAGTTTACGATAGATTGTTTGAACAACCAAAAAGCCCGTTCGCAAGACTAAGAACGAGTTTCTGTTGTGATGAAACACACACAATAGATGAGATGAGAGAGAAAATTCTTCTTTTATTACTTAACAATGAATTACAAAGCTTACAAACTCAAGCTTTACAAAAAACTCTCAACTCTCTTTACTCTCTATCTTCACTCAATTTGGGATGATAAATACATGATCTTTGGCTCCCTTTTATAGTGCTCAAACCGTGTGAACAGTGTCACACGGTTTGGCACTTGCTGGCAGAAAGTTGGCAGCTTCACATCAAGCTCCTGTTGCCAACTTTCGGTGGAAATTTAAGCAAGCTTATTGCTTGTTGTCTTCAACTTCAACAAATCTCCCCATCGGTGAAGATTTCCTAAAATCTAAGCCGACCATCAATCATCCAAACCGGATTCTCAAAAGGATCATCCACTGGCTGCATCTGTATGACTGCCTACGTACCCTGAGTTGGGATCAAGCCAATCGTAGTTCTATGTCTCTCCCCACTCTGATTATGTGGAGAGTTTTGTCATCCCGGCTATGGCACGACAGATTTCAAGCTTCTCCTTCGGTAAGACCTTAGTGAACATATCGGCACCGTTGTCGTCGGTGTGAATTTTCCTGAGTTCTAACAGCTTTGAGCTCAGGACGTCCCGTATCCAGTGATACCTCACATCGATATGTTTTGACCTCGAATGAAAGGTGGAATTTTTACCGAGATAGATAGCACTCTGACTATCGCAATACAAAATGTACTTCTCCAGCTTGAAACCCAATTTCTGGACGAATTTCTTCATCCACAGTAATTCCTTGCAAGCCTCTGTCACTGCAATGAATTCTGCCTTTGTTGTAGAAAGTGCAACACATCTCTGCAACCTAGACTGCCATGCCACAGCTCCTCCTGAGAGAGTAATCAGATACCCCGAAGTAGATTTTCGGGTATCCACATCTCCTGCCATATCTGAATCGGTGTAGCCTATCAACACTGGTTCGCTGCTTCCAAAACATAGCCTCATTTTGGATGTGCCTCGAAGATACCGCATGATCCATTTGATAGCATTCCAGTGTTCCCGTCCTGGGTTTGACATAAACCGGCTGACCAATCCAACTGCGTGTGCTAAGTCTGGCCTCGTGCACACCATGGCATACATAAGACTTCCCACTGCTGAGGTGTATGGAACCTGTTTCATTTCATCATTCTCTGTCTCAGTAGAGGGACTCTGTTGTGTACTCAATCTAAAGTGGGTAGCAAGAGGAGTGCTAATCGCTTTAGCCTTGTCCATCTGGAATCCATGAAGTACCTTCTCGATGTACTCCTCCTGTGACAAATATAATCTCCCGGCTTTTCGATCACGGCCGATCCTGATGCCAAGAATCTGTTTTACTGGCCCCAAGTCTTTCATCTCAAAAGACTTACTCAGTTGCTGCTTCAAATTATCAATCATCGATTGATTCCGGCCAACTATCAACATATCATCTACGTATAACAGTAAGATGATAAAGTCGTCGTCAGAGAATTTCTGAACGAAGACACAATGGTCTGAAGTGGTCTTCTTGTATCCCTGCTCCCCCATAACTGACTCGAACTTCAAGTACCACTGTCTCGGTGCCTGTTTCAAACCGTAGAGGCTTTTCCTGAGTCTGCACACATAGTCCTCTTTCCCGCTGACTCTGAAGCCTTCTGGTTACTCCATGTAAATTTCTTCTTCCAGATCTCCGTGAAGAAATACGGTCTTGACATCCATCTGCTCAACTTCCAGGTCGAGGCTTGCTGCTAAGTTGAGTACCACTCTGATGGATGACATCTTCACAACTGGAGAGAAGATTTCATCGAAGTCAATGCCTTTCCTCTGATTGAATCCCTTGACAACTAGTCTGGCTTTGTACCGGGGTTGTGAAGTATGTTCTTGTTGCTTCACCCTATACACCCATTTGTTCTTCAAAGCCCGTTTGCCTCTTGGCAATTTCACCAACTCAAAAGTGTGATTGTCATGCAAAGATTTCATCTCATCTTCATGGCTTCCTCCCGCTTTCCTTTGTCATCTGTTTCCACAGCCTCCTTGTAGCTCTCGGGTTCTCCCCCGTCAGTAAGCAGCACATACTCATATGCAGAGTATTTGGTTGAAGGTCGCCTCTTTCTGTCAGACCTTCTATATGGAACTGTTGGTGTAGCTTCTGGTACTGGTGGTTGATCATGATCATCATCTCTGGGAGCTTCATCACATGTACCCTCATGTCTGGGAACCTCATCTTCAACTCGTACTAGCACCGGTGTATGAGGTTCTGGATTCACATCTCTGTATTGCTGGGGCATTGTCTTCATCTCATTTCTGATACCTTCTATGGTCTGGTCTTCAACAAAGACAACATCTTGGCTCCTGACAATCTTCTTCTCCACATGATCATACAGTTTATAGCCGAAATCATCCTGACCATAGCCAATAAAGACACATTGTCGCGTCTTTGCATCAAGCTTGGATCTCTCGTATTTTGGGATGTGTACAAAAACTTTGCACCCAAAGACATGCAAGTGTTCATAAGACACTTCTTTACCTGTCCAGGCTTGGTTAGGAACATTACCTTTCAGTGCGACCGCTGGGGACATGTTCAAAACATGTACTGCTGTGTTGAGTGTCTCCCCCCAAAATGTCTTCGGCAGCTTGGCTTGTGACAACAAGCTTCTGACCCTTTCGCACAAGGTTCTGTTCATCATCTCAGTTAGGCCATTCAGCTGAGGTGTATTCGGAGGTGTCGTTTGATGTCGGATTCCTTGCATCTTGCAGTACTGATCAAACGGACCTCTGTATTCTCCACCGTTGTCTGTTCTGATGCATTTGAGTTTCTTGTCGGTTTCTCTCTCCACCAGGGCATGAAACTCCTTGAATACTCCCAACACTTGATCTTTTCTCTTCAAGGTGTATGCCCAGATCTTCCTTGAATGATCATCAATGAATGTCATAAAATACAGTGACCCACCAAGTGTTCTCGTCTGCATCGGACCACATACATATGAATGTATGAGGTCAAGTACCTCCGATTTCCGCTGAGGCGGGGAGCTCTGGAAGGACACTCTGTTCTGCTTTCCAGCCATGCAGTGTTCACACTTCCATAAGTGTGAGTTCTTCAATTCGGGAAGAACATTCCGTCTGCGTAGTATCTCCATCCCCGTTTGACTCATGTGACCGAGCTTTTTGTGCCATAGCTCGACTGCCTCATTACTGTTGATTGTATTTATGCTACTATTTGAAATCTTAGCATGCATCAAATACAGAGTTGAATCTTTCTTACCTCGTGCCACCACCATTGATCCTTTAGTGAGCTTCCAGGTGATGTCACTAAAGGTGTTGCAGAAACCTTCATCATCCAGCTTGCCTGTTGAGATCAGGTTTAACCGGATGTCTGTGATGTGCTTTACTCCCTTCAACACTAGCCTTGTCACGTTCTCTGTTTCAAGGCAGATGTCTCCAATACCGACGGCTTTGGACTGTCCGTCATCCCCATCCTTATAGCACCGTAGTCTCCTGGTGTGTAAGATGAAAAGAAATCTCTGCGAGATGTGGCGTGTATGGAGGCGCCACTATCTATCACCCAACTGGTCTCGTGGCTAGCAAGATTCACAACATCTTCTTCGTATATAATGTAGAATTCTTTGGAGGTCTTTTCGGTGGTAGCAGCAACTCTTTCTTGGTTAGAGTCACCATCTCTCATGGACTGCTCGTTCTTCAGTTTGTAGCAGTCCCTCTTCAAATGGCCTTTCTTTTTGCAGTGGTAGCACTCAATATCCCTCGTTCATGATTTCCCCCGGTTATTGTCTGATCTCTCTGGGTCTCGGTTTTTACTCCTCTCTCTTCTGGTGTTCTTCTCTGTCACTAGAGCTTCTGAGGTTGAGGTTAATGCTGACTCATGCATTCTCGTCCTATTTTCTTCCTCGAATATCCTGGTCTTTGCCATCTCCATAGTGACTTTCCCATTTGCGGCTGAATTGATCACCGTAGATCTGAACGTTTCCCAAGATTCTGGTAACGTATTAAGAAGTATTAAGTCATTTACCTCATCACCGAAGTCTATGCCCAATCCAGACAATTCTTCATTGTTCCGAGGAAATCGTTGATGTGGTCCGCCGCAGCTGTACCTTCCTGATATTTCAAACCCATCATTTCTTGATGTAGTATAGCTTGTTGTTGTCAGTCTTTGCTCAGAAAAGCTCCTCCAGCTTTCTCCATAAGACACGTGCATTTGTTTCTTCACTCACATGGTTGACGATACTATCGTCGATCCACTGACGAATAGTACTGCATGTTTTCTGGTGAAGATTAGCCCACTTCTCATTGGACATTCCTTCTGGTTTCTGCTCCAGAAATACCGATCCATCATAGTCCTTCACATACAGAAGGTCTTTCATCCTTCCTCTCCATGTGAAATAATTGGTACTGGTTAACAAAATCATTTTTCCGTTGCCCCACATCCATCATAAATATTCTAAGTAGAATTTCAAAAAACGGACCTCACCGTTGCGTCTGGAATGGTCAAAAATGGTGGAAATGACACTTCGTTTGTCAAAATCCGACACAGGGACCAATTTACAAATTTCAGAAATTACATGGGTCAAAATGAAATTTATGAAAGTACTGGGGCCAAAGTGCAATTACGGAAAAGTTCAGGGACTAAATTGTAATTTCCAAAAAAGTTCAGGGACAAAATTAAAATTTTCTAAAAATATAAGGGCTAAATTGTAATTTCAGAAAGTCCAGGGACATATCTGAAATTTACCATGCACCGCTGATGTGGTAAATGCTGACATGGCAAATGCTGACGTGGCAGATGACTGGATGTCACGTGTCTGCTGACTGTGTTGTTGACGTGTCCTGCTGACTGGGCTGATGACTGTGCAGGACCTGCTGACGTGGCAACTGACTGGGCACTGACTGGGCGCTGACGTGGCGTCGTCTTCAACCTCCAGAGCGCGTGCGGCGTGTGGAGCGACTGGGCGCGCTTGGAGACTCCTCTGGACGGCGCTTGCGGGCAGCTGGGACATCCGATGGTATGCTCAAAATCGATTTTCGACAACTTTCGTCGGAACCGACTTTCCGAACCGAATCTCTGTTACCGAGTTTCGGGATCCCACCGTGGAACCTTAGCTCATGATACCACTTGTTGTGATGAAATACACACAATAGAGGAGATGTGAGAGAAAATTCTTCTTTTATTACATAACAAAGAATTACAAAGCTTACAAACCCAAGCTTTACAAAAAACTTTCAACCCTCTTTACTCTCTATCTTCACTCAATTTGGGATGATAAATACATGATCTTTGGCTCCCTTTTATAGTGCTCAAACCGTGTGAAAAGTGTCACACGGTTTGGCACTTGCTGGCAGAAAGTTGGCAGCTTCACATCAAGCTCATGTTGCCAACTTTCGGTGGAAATGTAAGCAAGCTTATTGCTTGCTGTCTTCAACTTCAACAGTTTCGAACGACAATATTTTGGACACCTTATTCAAATGATCGAAATGTTCCTTTAAATGCCAATCCATCCAAACGCCCAATCGAACTCCGATACATCTAGGGGTGGGCATCGGATCGGATCCGATCCGATCCGATTAGCAAATCCGATCGAATCATGTTGGTCCGGTTCGACGGATTTCGGATCGGATCGAATTTTTTTTTTAATATGCAAAACGACGTCGTTACATATTAAATAAAAAAAATCTGATCCGATCCGATCCGCTAGATTTTTTTGACTCAAACCCACCGAATTCGGATCGGATCGGACCAATCCGATCCGAAATAGGATGATTTCGGATCGAATTGGTCCGATTCGATCCGATTCGAATTCGGATCGAACCAATCCGATCCGATCCGATAATTATCGGATCGGATCAGATCGAGTTCGATAACTGTACGGGCCAAATTTGGTCCAAGGGTAATTTCGACATTTTGCTCCAGGACCACTACTGAATGCACCCCTGAAGCCTCCTAATCAAACCCCAAATACATAATGTCGGCCCATGCCCGATGAGCACCAACACCAGTAACCGAATGACCATCAAGAGGCCGGCCCACATAACGCCTAAGTTCATAAACACATTCATAAAACTCAACAGTTGCTAGCCTACAACGGGCAAACACAATAAAACTCCCTCATGAAGTCAACCGTTATCGATGCCCAATGGACAAGCAATTAGAGAGCAGTAAATGCACACAAAGGCGTGTATATAAGAGAAGAGGGTCCAGAAGAAGAGTGGGGACTGGGATCTGACCAACATTCAACTTCTAGCTCTCCTACTCACAGCTTTGGGACCTCCTCAAGCTCACCACTCCTCCTACCTACCGCCTCACGGCATCCTACGGAGTTCAAGGTAGCATCTAACCTTGATCTCTCATCTACTACTTCATTTTGTTCATTTACTGACTTGGGCGTCGGAGTGCCCCCGGCACCCACCACACCGGTGGGCAGAACTCCCGCTCATTCTACCTTTGTTTTGCAGAATCGCTAGCGCCCCCAACTACAAATTCTCAATTGTGGACCTCGGGCGAAAACCAGTGTCTACAATTTGGCGCCCACCGTGGGGCCCTTAGCGATTCTTTGCAAGCAAAGACATCTCTAACTACAACTCTTACATACATAACGATCCATTGATTGATTGTCATCAACCTCTCTCTACACGTGAAATGATTGCCATCTTCCTCAGAATGCATGGATTGATTGTCACTTTCTCCAGACAACGTGAAAGAAATATCATCTCCTCCGTATGACATGCATGGATTGCCTTTAGCGCCATACTACGTGATTGGGAACAAGTACTTGGCATGAAGATGATGTCTCGGTCGACAGTACCCGAATGAAGACATAGCATGGACATCCCGGTCAACATTACCAGGTACGGTTTGTTCTTTTTAATAAAAACCTAATCGACATTAGAAATGGCACGAGACTTATAATGAATAGGTGTTATAGTTTGGGACTTGTTAGGGATGTCCCAGTGGATACTACACTATATAACTTGATAATTGTTACGGGTGTCCCAGTCGACATCAATATGTGGCTTGGGACTTGTAATAGATGTCATAGTTGGTATTACAATTTAAAGTATGAAACTTGCGATGGTGTCTCAGTCGACACTACAATTTACAACCTGATAATTGATAAAGATGTCTCAGTCAACATTTACAAAGCAACATAGGACTTGTTAGGGACGTCTCACTCGACATTAGTGTGTTGTGGAGGATGTCTCAATTGACAAAATATTATATATAGCTAGTCAAAATTGACACTATATGATTGTTTAGTATTTAGTGAAGATCCCACTCGACACTCCACTTATGAGGCTTGGCATTTGTTTGAATTCCCATTCGACATGATATGGAAGAAGACTTAGTTTGACTGATGAACTATTAGATAAAGCATAGCCCAATTACCTATATGACAGAATAGATTATCAACAATTTCAAACCGCGTGGGATGATTGACCTCATTCAGATGACATAAGAGGATAGTCATTTTCTCTCCATACGAAAAGGTGGACATCAACTCCTCACTACATCCAAAGATCGACATCTTCTCCAAACGATGAAGAACATTGTTATTTCTCTGGATGACATGTCCATTCGACCGACTTCCATCAGGTTCAAACAACCATTCTCCATCAAATCAGGTGGGGTGTAGACTCCCGCGTACCTTCGTCAGGTCTTGAGACTTTGTGGACCTTCACCAAGTCTAAATGAAATGGAGAACCATTTGAGAGTTCTACCATACTCGGTAGACTGGGACAGTATGAAAAGAATGGCTATGATGAATTTAGAAGAAATAGCTCACTTTCTTCCCATGCTCCTTAGAATCATATCCCTACACCACCTCTATTACTTTTAAAATTGCACGAAGCTCAGTCCGATCAATTCCATGACAGTCAACTGATACTTAACAAACGACTCTATTACATCCTCGTCACAAATTCGTAAAGCTCTCTTCAACTCTCCCAGTTCCCAATAGCAAATCTTAGCCGTCTATCTCTCACTCCCTCCCTCACTCCTTTCAACCTCTCACTCGTTTCCATAATTACTCTCACCAACTCCGAAATTTCCTTTTTCACACTCGTCTCTTTCATCTCCCCACTCGCCTCGTCAATTATCTCTTTAATTTCCTTGTCAATAGAACGGTAAGAAATCAATCCCAAAATATCATGTAAGTCAGTTAAAAGTCCATCCATTCGTGAAATGATGAAAAACGAAGCAAAGTCACGGTGGTGGGGATGTGATGGGAGATTGGACTTTGGATTTAATTTGGAGGGACACTCGAGGCGCGAGATTAGAAGGCAGAGATCCAACGCGGTGAGTGGTGTCGTATGAATCGTAAGGTCGTGCATTGAGAGAAGCTCTCGGACGATAATCGTGTCGAAAAGTGCATCACATTCATATCCTCCAGCAATTCGACCAGAGCCTTATCTGAATGACTCAATTAATGTTGCTAAGATCGGTGAAACACAGTGGAAGATTGGTGAAATTCCTAAGGTTACGCCCTTAGGCTCCTTGGCCATGATTGACGAAGGAAATCTCACGGCAATCAGGGACTGGTTCAGAGACTACAAAATCCCATACGTAAAGCCTGCCAACTAGTTTAGTCTCGGCAACAAAGGCTGCAAACAAGGATTACACTTTAGAGGTAGTTACTGAGACAAACAAGTCCCTGGCTAAACTTGTAAGGAGATCAATAGATGTTTGTGTGCTGTTTGGCGGTGTCTGGGTAGTACCAAAAAAAAAAAAAGGTCAGAGGCTTCCATATTTTACTTGCACTATAGAAGTATCCAGTCAACACGCTAATGATAGAAAAAGCTCTTCACTACGTGAAAGCTTATAGCCATGCACAGGCTACGAGAGGACCAGTCCACCATGAGCGAGACTACAAGCTGGGCAAGAATGATGTGTGAAAGAGAGAGGCCCACTGAAACATAGAGCAAAAATACATAGTTAATGGAATCACAAGCGATCCACCACTAAAGATATTTGTCCATCAAGCTTCTCATGATGCAACTACTCGACAAAATGAACTTGTCAAATAATGGGTGACAACGGTCATTCAAGTCTGGAAGTTGAAGACAGATGCAGTTTATTGGGCCCAAGGGCAAAAGTTGCACGACCAACACTACTTGTTCGTTCGATCTTTGATCACCAACCTGTGCAGATATAACAGAACCAAAACTCATCATAACTGGTGACAGATTGCATACCATATAATTTCGGATTTGACGACACTATTTCTTGCTGAATGTTATTATTTGGGTTAGAATGATCCAACTGACATATGTATTTTAGATTAACATGTATGCCATGAATAGGTCGAGGAGACTCAGAGGCTCACAGAGAATTAATATTTGATGGTTGTTTGTTAACTTGAGAAGGAAACGGCAATTCTGCTTCAATCCTTAAGTGGGCTGAAAGTGGAAGAACTGTTGACCAAGTCCCAGAGAGGTGTCGCATAGAAATATATTTCACAGGATGTGTTGCTTGTTTGACTCATACAAAATCTCAGGTGAACGAGAAGAGTCACCCTGCATGAGAGGCCTTCCATCTCGGTTCCACCCAATTTTTCTTTTCAGTTCAACTTCAACAAATCTTCGCAAGGAGAAGGACATGAGTATAATCCTCAAGGACATGAGGAGAGGGAGGTATTAGTAGTTTGCTCCAGTCGACATGTACCAAAGAACAAAACCCAGATCTCAAAATTAATCCATAAGCATTTTCCCAAGCTAAAATGAAACAAAGGGATCAATGCAAGCATACTGGACCTGAGCATGATTAAGCCAACAATTATCCCAACGACTCATTGTAACCCTCCTCGGCTTCTCGAATTCCTTTCCCAAAATCTCCCGCGCCAAATTCTTCAACCCCTCGTTCTTCAATTCACTCCTCGCCAACCTCTCAAAAGCCAGCTTACATAAATCCACCACATTTCCACAAACCACAATTCCATAAAACTCATCGAGCCTGTCCAAATTGGCGTCGACCCCAACCCCAATGAAAGAGTAGCTATGGGTCGACAGAAATTCAACGAGAGATTGAAAGATGGTCTCGGCGTGGATGAGTTGGAAGATCAGGCAGTGACAGCCGACGCAGAGCTGGAGTGTGGCGACTGGGTTCTGGACGCGGTCGAGACTGGGCCGCCACTCGACATCGAGGCCGGCGTTGAGTTTGTGGAGCCTACGGCGGTAGGCGCGTTGGATTTCAGAGATCCATTGAACGACGAGGTCTTCGTCGGTGGTAACGATGGTACAGATCTGATCGTCGAAGAAGGTGACGTCTTAGAAGTTGTGAGAATCGTAGGGGAGTTGGTGATCGTATATGCTCGCTGTCAATTTGTTTGCTTGCTTCAGGGTTTTAAGGCTTTGGCAGTATGTATGTGCCACTCGACCAAATTAAAGGCTTGACGACGCATGCGTGTCACTCAACGAGAATAATGCGAAGGCTTTATCAGTGTATAAGTGCCACTCGACTAATGAGAATGCTTTGTAGCATATGAGACTAGTGTGCAGACTAGGCTTTAGACGAATGTGCCACGCAGTAGGACACAAGTGAAGGCTAGGCACAAAAGGAATGTGGATCTCTATCGACCCATGGTGCATGGTAACATTGTCATCTCTTCCTCAGACGACATAATATGTTAGTCTTCATATCTATGCTACTCTGATTTAATCCTACCAACTCCAGACTACGTAGGGAATATTCTATTATGCCTAGAATGAAAGATCATTAGAACCTACATCAGGATCAATTGACCAACCTTCATCTAGTATGTAGGGTGAAAATTATTTTGGACCTCCATGAGGTTTATTCAACCTTAGACCCTCACTGACCATTGTCGGGTCTTGCAGAGTAAGGACGGTAGTATGAGGAATAAAGACCCTCATTGATATTTAGCAGGTATCGTAGTATGAGTGAAACTATCTTTGACCTTTCTTAGGTCTAATAGAATCAGGAATGATTTGCCTATGACTTTCATATAGTCCTTTATTCAAGTCCATTTGGCAGTAGCATCGTAGAAAAGTAAAGAAGTAATAACATTCAACAAGCTCATCCCATTGTAGTATCTTAGGCCTTCTTTAGGTCTAATGTAGTAAGAAGTGAATTTGAGTCCATACGATAAGTCCATTCAACCGTAGTCCCACAAACCTTCATCAGGTTTATTAGAGTAAAGACTATCCTGAACCTTCATCTGGTTCAGTCGAGCGGGGACATCCCCCATTGACTCATGCCGAGTCAAATTGTAGACATGGTTTATACATGTCGTATGAATTATATCATGAATCTTCATCTAGATCAGTCGACCGGGGACATTCCCCATAGACTCATGCCGAGTCAAGTTGTAGACATGGATTCCACATGTCGTATGACAATTATCTTCCTGGCCTCATCAAGTCCAGTCGACTGGGACATCCCCCATAGACTCATGTCGAGTCAAGTTGTAGACATGGATTACACATGTCGTATGACTCATATCTTCCTGGACTCATCAAGTCCAGTCGACCGGGGACATCCCACATGGACTCATGTCGAGTCAAGTTGTAGACATGGATTACACATGTCGTATGACTTATATCTTCCTGGACTCATTAAGTCCAGTCGACCGGGGACATCCCCCATAGACTCGTATCGAGTCAAGTTGTAGACATGGATTACACATGTCGTATGACTTATATCTTCCTGGACTCATCAAGTCCAGTCGACCGGGGACATCCCCCATAGACTCATGTCGAGTCACGTTGTAGACATGGATTACACATGTCGTATGACTTATATCTTCCTGGACTCATCAAGTCCAGTCGACCGGGGACATCCCCCATAGACTCATGTCGAGTCAAGTTGTAGACATGGATTACACATGTCGTATGACTTATATCTTACTGGACTCATCAAGTCCAGTCGACCGGGGAGTCGGGGACATCCCCCATAGACTCATGTCGAGTCATATTGTAGACATGGATTACACATGTCAAGTGAATTATATCCTGAATTTTCATCTAGATCAGTCGACCGGGGACATCCTCCATGGACTCATGTCGAGTCAAGTGGAAGACGTATATTACCCATGTCGTATGACATATATCCTGACCTTCATCTGGTTCAGCTAACTGGGTACTTCCCTAATGGCTCTTATAGAGTCAAGTTCATGATCTTGACCTTCATCTAGCTCATTTGACTGGACACATCCATGATGGATCATGTAGATTCAAGTTCATAACTTGACATTCGTTCGGTTCAATCAATAGGTAGCATCGACGCTCAGGTACACCTACATCGAATGGCTCGACACGCGCATCAAATACTCTCCAAGCCAATGACTCATTGACCTAGAGAGTAGGGGACAAACTGTACGGGCCAAATTTGGTCCAAGGGTAATTTCGACATTTTGCTCCAGGACCACTACTGAATGCACCCATGAAGCCTCCTAATCAAACCCCAAAGACATAATGTCCGCCCATGCCCGATGAGCACCAACACCAGTAACCGAAGGACCATCAAGAGGCCGGCCCACATAACGCCTAAGTTCATAAACACATTCATAAAACTCAACAGTTGCTAGCCTACAACGGGCAAACACAATAAAACTCCCTCATGAAGTCAACCGTTATCGATGCCCAATGGACAAGCAATCAAAGAGCAGTAAATGCACACAAAGGCGTGTATATAAGAGAAGAGGGTCCAGAAGAAGAGTGGGGACTGGGATCTGACCAACATTCAACTTCTAGCTCTCCTACTCACAGCTTTGGGACCTCCTCAAGCTCACCACTCCTCCTACCTACCGCCCTCACGGCATCCTACGGAGTTCAAGGTAGCATCTAACCTTGATCTCCCATCTACTACTTCATTTTGTTCATTTACTGACTTGGGCGTCGGAGTGCCCCCGGCACCCACCACACCGGTGGGCAGAACTCCCGCTCATTCTACATTTGTTTTGCAGAATCGCTAGCGCCCCCAACTACAAATTCTCAATTGTGGACCTCGGGCGAAAACCAGTGTCTACAATAACATGATTCGATCCGATCGAATCAAACAACCGTGGGCATTTCGGATCGGATCGGATTCGGATTCGGTCCGATCCGATCCGAATCCGATAATGCCCACCCCTAGATACATCAATATAAAGCAATATTCGAAAACAACAAATATTTAGAAAAATTCAAATAGATTTAATATGGTTTGCTAGTTTAGACATGATATTTATTTCTTTAACTTAGTGGTGTAGGGTTCAACGGATTTCCAACGTTTCCAAAAAAAAAAAAACATATAATTAATCTTTTATTAGTAAAACTCGCTTCTCACCAAACTCTGAACCAAATATTCAATCGACGCTTGAACAAGCATAGGAGTTGGGTATTTTTGTTCATAAAAGAAATGAGATTTTGCTTTTGGTGTGAGGTTAGCTTATTATCTACAAAATGGGGCGAGTGATTATGAGTCTATCACGGAAAATACACAGGTTAAAAAAAGCACAAATAAGCAATGTCTAAATTGTAAGGTTATGATTGAGATTTCCGTGAGTTTATAAGTTGGTATATATACACCAGAGTTTAAATCAAACTCTAAATACATAGTTAATATTGGCGTTAACGTTAGCTGATATTATCATAAAATTGAACTGCATGAATACGATATTATTTTTCTATGATAACGTTAATTGTAGCTTATACTTTTAACATTTATTCCATAATTTATAAGCTAATAATATTATTACACTACAAGAAAACTGACTTTTAGTGACGAAAATTTAGTGGGGAAATAAATTTCGCCACTAAAAGTCTACATTTAGTGGCAAAATTCAATTTCGCCACTAAATGTAGACTTTTAGTGGCGAAATATAATTTCGCCACTAAATATACACTTTTAGTGGCGAAATTAGTGGCGAAATAAAAATTTGTCGCTAAAAATCTGCCTATAGTGGCGAATTTTAATATCGCCACTAAAAATATTGCTAATTTTTTACAAATCGCGCCACTTCATTTACAAATCGCGCCACTTCACAGCTTCACCATCCCTCTCTTTCGTTCATAGCTTCATCATCCCTCTCTTTCGTTCATTTCAGCCATAGCCAAGCAAACTTCAAGTGATAGAGTGAGTAATCATGCTTATTTTTGTTTGATATGGGCTTTCTATTGAAACAAAAATTTGCTTCTTCCCCTACCACTAAAACTAATCCTTAATTTTTTTCTTCATAAAATGAAACCCTAGCCCTTTCAACTTTTAAATCGACGGTGATAGGCTCGTTGAAGCCTCTGCTTTCCTAAACAAAACCCTAACTTATTTCAACTCTGATTTTAGCCATTGCAAGATTATTTTTTTGATGTGGGAATTTGAGTTTTTGATTTTGTTGAGAGATTTGCAACTGGGTATTGATTTCAATTTTCTTGTAATGTGGATAGCATCAAGAGAGGAGCACCGATTTTCATTGGAGCTCTATGAACTGCTGTTTTTTTGGCACTATTCGCAACTTATAGTGAGCTGCTATGTCCTCTTCTTCAATAATGAAGACATTGAATAAATTTCTTGCGGATAATGAGTGAAATTTAATGGTGGTTATGGTTGATGTAGGAGCACATGCAGAAATTGAAGGATGAAATTAGTGAAAGGAAGCTTCAAATACGAGTTCTGTTGGAGCTAATTCTATTCAAGGCAAATTCGTTTTACCCATATTTTCTTATTATTCTTCAAATTTTTGTTTTCTATTTCAGATTTTGACTCCTCATAGCCGCTTGAAATTGATGCAGCATTGAGTGTTAAGTTTATTTCTCTGCTTTCATTTGCGTCTGATGGTTTTGGTTTTATAGAGTTGTGGGTTGGGATTGGTTTTTGAGTCATTCAATTGATAATTGTTTTGGGATTATTATTTTCTGTAATCAAGTATAAATTAGTATCTGGTTCGGAGCTTGGCGTCTTCTTGGGGATGGAGTTAGATCGCAGTGACAATGCTCATACTGTGAAAAGGAGATTGCAGTTTGCTCTCAATGTGCCCACTGAAGAGAGTTCGCTCATTTTTAGGGATATGGTGTTGAAGAATGATCTTAGTGCTGTTAGAAATGATTCCTGTAATAATGATCTTATTTGACTATATATGCAGTCATGACCTACATACCTCAAGATTTTCGAGAAACACTGATCAGGCAACAAAGAGAGCGATCAGAGAGGAATAAGCAAGCTGAAGTTGATGCTTTGGTCAATTCTGGTGGAAGCATACGCGATCAATGATTGTGTCCATAATTTTAACAAGTAATTGATGTTCCTTATTCCGATTTCAAGTTGTAATATCTTTTTTTCCTTTTGTATTGTAAATTCTATATTGTACAATAAATGAGGCATGTACTTTCTTACTGTTATTTGCAGATACAATGCACAAAATGCCAAGGCAAGTCTGAGCAGCAGGAAAGGATGATGGATCTTACAGTTGAGATAGAAGGGGTTATAGGAACCCTGGAAGAGGCTCTTTGACGTTATACAGGAACTGAGATCCTGGATAATGAAAATAAGTACAAATGTGGCAGGTTAGTCAGGTTATTTATGTTTGGAAAGCGCTTGTGAGAGCAGCATTTGGCTCTATAATTAATACTCAAGATATAACATGCACTTTATCATCAATACTCAAGCTATAATTTGCACTTTCTGTTTGAGCAGACTATTGTATGGGTAGAGTATGATGATAGACTCATAGACTTCTTGTTTAACTTGAATGATATGATTTGAGTTAAAGTTCACTGATTGAGTTTTTTTAGTTATGCCATAAAGAATTTTTCATTCTGCAGTTCTACACTTTGGTCAGATTTTACACTGTCTAGGACAATGGAAAATATGATTCTTTTTTCCCTTCCTAGATTATGAACATTGTCGAATTTTGTTGGAATGACTTTGCTGATTAAATTTGGCTATTTGAGATGTTTGATGACGCCTCGCTTCTACTAAAAACTAATATGCTACTAAAAGCTTACTAAGCTATCTTGTTCTGTCATGGCCTGAAGATGCTAGTTTTGATGAAGTTTCTTTCAGATTTTGCTCTATTTCATGTCCAGCACTCCATTGTTTAAAAAAAGGTTTAAATTCTTTATGCATATGCTATAAATGATGGTTGGAAAATGAATCATTTTTAAAGCAAAACTTAGATTTACAAGTTGTATTTTGGTTAAGATTGAATGTCCTGTTTGTGATTTTCTTCATCTAGAGCTAGGATTTAATATTCTCTCATGGTTTTGAGTCTATATAAAAGATGTTATTTGAATAAGTGAATTACTGAGAATTGTCTGCTAGAAGTTTGGTTTGAGGCACTTGCCCAGACCCCCGAGTTCTGTATTTCTCTTAGGGTTTTTGGAAGGTTGCTAGTATTTCTGTTTGCACATAAGTGATTCTTGCATTAAATTTTCTATTTTATTTAGAGTTTAAAGCCAAGTTACTTGCTTTGATATCATTATCTTGAATCAGATGCAAATCTTATGAGAAAGCAAAGAAGAAATTGACAATAATTGAGGCTCCCAATATCCTTACGATTGCGTTAAAGAGATTTCAGGTACTTTTTCAGTCGAGCGTGATAGTTTACGTTGTGCGGTTAACAATTTCTCATTAATTTTCTTCATCATGCAGTTGGGTAAATTTGGAAAGCTTAATAAATCCATTAAGTTCCTAAAAATACTGGACTTGGCACCATATATGACTGGGATAAGTGATAAGCTGCCTATATACAGGCTTTATGGAGTTGTGGTCCACTTGGATATCATGAATGCTGCCTATTATTTCACTTGCATGGTCTTGGCTCATATTTTGTAGAATTGACTTTATTTGCGTCATTTTCTCTCTTATCTTAGGTACTATCAAGTCTTGAGATTTCAAGTGCTCAACCAACTGGTAAACTGCAACCAACAGTCACTGTGCACAATAAGAGCGACTCCCTTCAGTCCCCTATAGATATTACAAATGAGAAGCTAGTTTATTCAATGAATAGTTTCGTTGACTTTCACCATATGTTCAAAGTTTTTTTTGTAGTTTGGATTTATAATGTAAATTTAGATATAAGATGAAATCAATAACTTTGATTTTTGAATTGTAACTAATTGATCATTCTTGTAAATACAAATATTTTATTTACATATGTTAATGTATATGATCATTAAATTAATGTATTAAAATTTATGTTTTGGATCATTTTATAACATAAAATAACATATGGTGTATTAAAATTTTGAAAATTATTTATTTGATCAGATTACATTTTTAGTGGCGAAAATTTCGCCACTAAAAGTCTATTTTTTCCGCCACTGAAGGTCATTTTTAGTGGCGAAAAAATAGACATTTAATGGCGAAATTTTCGCCACTAAAAGTGAATTTTCAGAGGCGAAAATTTTTTCGCCACTAAAAATGAACCTTTAGTGGCGAAAAAATATACTTTCAGTGGCGAAATTATTTCGCCACTAAAAGTACTTTTAGTGGCGAATTAAATTTTCGCCACTAATACCTTTTGTGTCGCACTTTTAGTGGCGAAATAGTGGCGAAATTAATTTCGCCACTAATAGTTTTAGTGGCGAAAAAATAACTTTTAGTGGCGAAAATTTCGCCACTAAAAGTCATTTTTGTTGTAGTGTTAGTACAACTCTACCAAATTCAATCTAAATATTAGGACCATTAGATGCATGTAAGGTGTATATGTAGAACTGAGATGTTAAATATGATAATAATATAATACTAAATCAAATAAACGTCTTTTATCATTAGGTGACGTTCGCTATATGGATTCCTTAATATCATTATACTCATTATGATTTTAATATATAATTTAGGTTTTCCTAATCTCGTTAACCTATGATAAAATCATTTGTGTATTATTTTTAATATAAAATAAAATTATATAATATTTTTTATGAATCACTGTTTAATCACCAATTTTTTAAACCATAATTCCATACAAAACGTCAAAACCTAATGTGAGGTTGAATCTCACGTGTATTTCCTTTGTCCCTCCAATTACTCATTTATTAAGTACAAATGCTTTTAGTTGGTCCCCCCTTTCTCCTACTTTCTCTAGACATGTTTAAGTTCATACTTGAACAACGAAAGCCTTTAAAATCAGATTGTCAATTGCGCTTGCCCATCAACGAAGAAATCTCACTTCTAGAAGTATAATAAATTGATCAATAAATAAAAAAAAGAAGAAGGACGGCAAACGAAAGTTTAAATTCTTCAAAAAGAAACAATTCCGTAGAAAATGAGATGTTTTATTTGTGGAAAAAAAATATCATTTCTCTAAGAATTGTCCTAACAAACCAGATAAGGCTGCTAAACTTGTTGATCAAATTCATCAAAGTACTCTTCTCAATCTCGAGAATGTTGAGATTGAATCTATGTTCTCTGAGCAAGAAGAATCTAGTCCAAATACTGTTTTTGCTATTGCTTATTCTTCATGCTCTCTTCTTGCTCTCTGCCACCTGTACTTTCCCTTTTTTATTTTCTCGACGCCGCAGCAGCGAAATGAGGGTCGCTTTTCCTCGCTCCGTCAGTGCTCCCCCTCTCTTTCTGCCCCCAAAAATTACTTCTTTACTCCATCCCTAAAATCATATATATACTGTTTAATTAATTTATTTATTATTTTTTTATTAGTATTTTTTTAAAAAAATTTACTAGCTAAATTTTTCGGCAAGGCTTTAGGGTAGAATTCGATTGGTGAAATTGCTCATGAATTAAGCTTTATTGTTTAAGATTCTAGGATTGAGTTTTTTTTTTTTTTTTTTATTTGATTTGGACATTAAGTTGAGACGATTATGTTAAATTTTGCTATGGTTTGATTTTGTTGAGCTATAGAATTATGATTATATGATTGTGACTTAACCATATTGTTTTTCATGCTATTGATGTGTTCTTTTGCTGCATTATTATTTCCGAATATAGTATCGTCTTTAGAACTGATTTTTATAGATGAAAAGCCATGTATTATAAGTGATATATGTCTTAGAATCACTTTTGATAAATTAAATGAATAAATTGTCATATTTATCAATTAGAAAATTTGGTGTTATAATGTTTAATTGTGTTTACTCTTTAAAGTTGAATTGCAAAAGTTAGAAGTGTTGGATCCAATTGAAAGAAGTCCGAAGTTTTACTACCGTTCTAATCCTTGGTCTAATTTTAATTACATGTGTTTTAGATAAATTTCACATTATTTTTCAGATTCATGTTATCCCGTATTTTCCCCCTTTCAATTTTCTTGTTCGTTTTGTGATTCTTTAATCCACCTCCTCGAGAAATCGACACCCCAAAGTTGATAATTCAAATACCATTTGATACAATGTTCACAATTTTCTATTAAAAACAATTTACATGAGTAAACTGTAAACGGGTATGAACATGAAACAATGAAAACTGCATATGATTAAAAATAGATTATGCATTCGAACCTAAGTTAAATAAAATTAATTGGAAATCACTCGATCAAATTCTTAGAGTAGATCATGCATATATGTTATTTCATATTGAATAATCCAAAAGTTTGAATATTTATCTATTTTGTGAGTTCCATTTTTATTGGCATGTGTCCGTGACAAAACAAGTTCAATTGAGTTGTAATCTGTCGTGAAGATCTTTGTGCAATTGGACTGGTTTTTGGCTGCTGTGCATCAGTCAAGTGTCGTGGTGCGTTCGTTTCAGGGTTCGAACGTGTGGTGTTGTGTCACGTTTTTATGGGGTTCGAACGGAAGCATTCCAGAGAGCAAACGTTCGAGTCACGTTCTTGTTGGGTTCGAACGAGATCATTCCAGAGAGCATCCGTTCGTTGTGCGTTCGATTGGCGTTCGAACGAGTCTTCACAGAAAGGGCGCGTTCGTGTAGCGTTCTAGTAAGCGTTCGAACGCGACTGCGATCTGAACGCATTTTTGGCCTGCAAAACCCTAGCTGTTCACCCTACCTATAAATATAACACTTAGCCGCCATTCTCATCGGTTGAAAGAGCTGAAACACTTTTCCCTTAAGCCAAATCTCTCAAAGCTTTCAACTCTCATTGATTCCACCTTGAAGACTATTTTCATCTTCATGTCTTCTTTGTTAAAGGTGTGAATCCATTCTTTGTTAAACCTTCAACACAACTTAACCCAAATTCCCTAAGCCTTTAGAGTTCTTTAGGAGGAAGTTTGGTAGTCGGAGTTTCGGCGTTATTGGTGATATAATCTACTCAGAGACTTCAGAGATTCTGAAGAAAATCGTGGGTCGCGGGCTTAAGGAGTTGCCTTGAGTTCTTGCAGTATTGAGGTACTTGAGTCGGTGGAGTTGCCACCATAGGTCTTGACCATCGCTGTAAGTTTTTCTCTATATAGTGGATTCGGGTGGTAGCCTATACCCGTATTGGTTTTTTACTCGGAAGAGTTTTCCACTTCGTCACCAAAATCATTGTGTTGAATTTTGTGTGGTTTGATTTATTTTGCTGCTTTAATTCATGTTATTATTTTAATATTTTGCAGCATAATTTTATTTAATTGTTATTGTGGTTGCCTGTTAATTTATCCATAGTAGTAGTAACAGGACTTGTCCTGCTTATTGTTTATAATTCCCCATAGGGTTAGAACCTTTGTGCAAAATCGAATTTTCATCTTTTATATTATCCTTTCAAGCACCAATACATAGTTTGGCCAGTAAACAGAATATTTACATCATTGTGTTGAATTTTGTGTGGTTTGAAAATCGAATTTTCAATTGGTATCAGAGCCTGAACTCGATCCTTGACCCTTTAGCTATGGAGCGTAGTCAACCCTTAAATTGTGATACCCTCACATATCGTGATTTGGCCTTGTTTACAAAGAAATTTAAGAAATTTCTTAAACTTAAGAAGAGTGGCCATAGCAGTGATAGGATATGGAGAATAAGCCTAGAGAGAGTAGGCATAGCATGAGAGAGTCTAGAGGGGATATGGATAATAGATCCCGAGGTGTCCAATGTCATGAGTGTGAAGGATATGGGCACATTAGATTTGAGTGTCCCACATAACTTAGGGCTAAAGACAAGAAAGTCATGACAGTCTCTCTTAGTGATTCTGAAGGTGATGACTCTCCTAAATGCAATTATATTGCTTTTACTGCTAGTGTGACGGATGAGAGAAAGATTGTTGTTAATGATGCTGAGTCAGAGGTCTCTCTTGATGAGTCTGTTGATGAGGAAAGTCTTCAAGTAGCTTATGTTGAACAATTTAATGAGAGTTTAGCTATTAAGAAGACTAATATAGAGGTCAGTAAAAGGCTGAAAGCTGTAGAGCTAGAAAAAAATGAAGCTCAAGCCAAATTTGAGCAAAGCCTTTTGATGGTTGATGACCTAGAGGAGAGGAACAGAGGCCTAGTTAATAGAGTCCAAATATTAGAGACCGAACTTGAAGATGCTATAATCCAATTGTCCGTATTTTCTAGTGGAAATAAAAAAGTGGACCGTATGTTGGGTATTATTTCTGAGCCTAACTTTAATAAGGCTTCTTCTTCCAAAGCTGTGCATGTAGCAGCTAAACGTGACTTAGGTAAGAAACATGGTGTGTGTAGTCATGTTCCTCCTCCCGTTGTTCCTCGTCCTGTGACCCAACCTCGATGTAGAGGTGTTGTGGGTAAACCTCGCTCTCATCCGAGGTTTGTGCCTGTTTGCCATCACTGTGGCAAGACATGACACATTAGGCCTAAGTGCTACATGTTGCACAAACATAAGAGAATGCCTAAAAGTGTGTCTCCTAGATTTGATTCGTCAAATCTAATGTCTCAAGTTTCTGCACTGACCAAACAAGCTCAATTCTTGAAGGAGAAACTTGCTTTGTTGTCTGGGAACACTCATGTGGAAGCGGTTCCTAGAAATGTTTGGGTGAGGAAGCAAGATGACTTCCCAATTACTTCTGAATGCCTTGATCCTGATAGGCATGATGAGAGTGCACTTCGGTGTAACTCATCTTAGAAGTTATATTTTTATTTTCCCATTGCATGTTTGTGTGCGTGCGTTTTATGTTTTTGCACGTTTAGTTTATTTTCATTGCATATGGGTGTGTGTGTGTGTTGTTTTTGTTATATATCCCTTGGTATATAGGATGGAAATCCGGACATAAATTTCATAGCCGATTCCGAATGGACGGTAGTATGATCTACACTCAGGATACAACTCCACGTACCATTTGATGTTTTACAAGCCTGTTTGTGTCTTTATTTTTATTTGTTAAAATCTGAAAAATTCAAAAAAAAATAGAAAATGAAAAAGACAAAAATTATTTTATTTTACGACTTGTTAGAGCATGAAGAGCTTATGCATGTGATCATGGTTTGTAGGATATATGATTATGCATGTATGATATGCTTTTATTTTTATGCTCTATATACATGAGTGTGTGTGATAAAAACCTTTGGTATATCATGTGCTTGCACCTCACATACACGTTTTTATTTTATCAAGGCTTGGTCGCATGTATGAGTTTTTGGAATGGCAATCTAATCTCTTACATGCTTTGTTTGCTCAATAGTGTGACCTTTGACTAGTTCACCTTGTGCTATCCCCTTTTGCAAAAGTAAAAAAGAAATATATTTTTTAAAAAATAAAAAATAAAAATGAGACTCAAGTGCAAAAGAGCCAATGTGGCCAAATTCAAAAGATAAGGGCAAAAACCCTTCACTCGAAAGAGTTGTTAAATATGAGCTCATGATATTTATGGGGTAAATAATATAGCATGCAACCAATGTTGCTTATTTTCAGGTCCTAGTGATGCTGGGTTTGAACACCTATTTTGTGGACTTGGTTTGTTTAGAGATGGATTACTTTGGCTGTGTCAAACTCATAAAATAAGGTCTTAAGCCTTGATACGTTATGCACTTTATTTTTCCACGCAAGTGCTTTATATGCTTTGGTGTTTATGTCATATGCATAAGTGTTGTATTTAGCCACTTTTAAAATGATGCATATTGTTTCATGTCATAAACAGCTGAATATTGACTGGGTATCATTGTATCAGCTTGAAATGTTGTTTCAGTCAGTTTTTGACAGGATTTTTATTTATCTCAGTATGTGCCTATGTGTGCTTCATGTTATTGCATACCAATTTTTTTTCCTGTGCATTTTTCTGAGTTTATGGTTTGCTTCCCGTGTGTTATTTTACTAACTGAGTTAACCTGTTAGTAAGGGGGAGTAATTCTTGTTTGTTTATGCTCTTGCATGTGTTGTCTCCTGTTTTCCTGTTATTTTTACCTGTTTCTTTTACCCTTTGTCATTTCGTGACAAAAAGGGAGAGAGAGTAATATATTAAGGGGGAGAGCCTTAATATATAGGAGGGAGCCGTATAATATCCTTTAGATATCTCCGTTTTAAGGGGAGTTAAGATTAAGGGGGAGAGGGATTTCTACTTATACATGCATGAGATTTATACATGTTTTATGTTATACTTGATAATCCCAATGCTTTTCACGGTATGTTGTTGTTTGTGGATGTTTCAGGTAGCAGGTATGTTGCTGCGGTGACATTATTTTCAAGACTACTTGGTTAGGTATTAGATCGAGTCCTAATGTAATAAGTCACTGTTTTGATGGTTGACAGTTGACTATTTTCTTTTTGGGTCTTTTACCGTAGTCTTTGTATTAGGTAGTGTTTTGTCACGGAATGCCAAAGGGGGAGATTGTGAGTTCCATTTTTATTGGCATGTGTCCGTGACAAAACAAGTTCAATTGAGTTGTAATCTGTCGTGAAGATCTTTGTGCAATTGGACTGGTTTTTGGCTGATGTGCATCAGTCAAGCATTCGTGGTGCGTTCGTTTCAGGGTTCGAACGTGTGGCATTAGTGTCACGTTCTTTATGAGGTTCGAACGGGATCATTCCAGAGAGCATCCGTCCGTTGTGCGTTCGATTGGCGTTCGAATGAGTCTTCAAAGAAATGACGCGTTCGTGTAGCGTTCTAGTAAGCGTTCGAACGAGACTGCGATCTGAACGTATTTTTGGCCTGCAAAACCCTAGCTGTTCACCCTACCTATAAATATAACACTTAGCCGCCGTTCTCATCGGTTGAAAGAGCTGAAACACTTTTCCCTTGAGCCAAATCTCTCAAAGCTTTCAACTCTCATTGATTCCACCTTGAAGACTATTTTCATCTTCCTGTCTTCTTTGTTAAAGGTGTGAATCCATTCTTTGTTAAACATTCAACACAATTTAACCCAAACTCCCTAAGCCTTTAGAGTTCTTTAGGAGAAAGTTTGGTAGTCGGAGTTCCGGCGTCATTGGTGATATACTCTACTCAGAGACTTCAGAGGTTCTGAAGAAAACTGTGGGTCGCGGGCTTAAGGAGTTCCCTTGAGTTCTTGCAGTATTGAGGTACTTGAGTCGGTGGAGTTGCCACCATAGGTCTTGACCATCGCTGTAAGTTTTTCTCTATATAGTGGATTCGGGTGGTAGCCTATACCCGTAGTTGTTTTTTACTCGGAAGAGTTTTCCACTTCGTCACCAAAATCATTGTGTTGAATTTTGTGTGGTTTGATTTATTTTGCTGCTTTAATTCATGTTATTGTTTTAATATTTTGCAGCATAATTTTATTTAATTGTTATTGTGGTTGCCTGTTAATTTATCCATAATAACAGTAACATGACTTATCCTGCTTATTGTTTATAATTTCGCATAGGGTTAGAACCTTTGTGCAAAATCGAATTTTCATCTTTTATATTATCCTTTCAAGCACCAATACATAGTTTGGCCAGTAAACAGAATATTTACATCAACGCTAAGCTGAGGCTTCAATGGAATTAAGATAAAGTAACTATAGATACATAAAAAATAATACAAGCACATTAAAAAAAAAAAATTTAACAAAAAATAAATAATTTTACTTATTTTTTATGTTAAGTTTTGGTACACCTATGATTTTTGACCAAGTAAGATATAGTCTCGATAAACTAATCTGAAAAATTAAAAAGGCATTGCCAATTTGCATCCGCACTTTAAATTTGCCACGTGTCAGAAATCGAAGTGAAATGAACCAAAAGTGATAAGCAAAAATTAAAAACAGAAAAACAGAAACACGTGTACAACTAAATAAAATAAACAAAAGTCAAGCAAAATATCCCCCAAAGTGTGAGCATGTGAAAACACTTTTTGACACTTTTTATTTCCAAACAAAAAAATAAAAAAAATAAAAAGTGTAATTTATTGTTATTATTATTATTATTATTATTATTATTATTATTATTAAAAGGCATTTACAGGGAGGGACCAAATAAAAAAGAAAGGCCTAACTTTTCTTTTCACTATGAAATTGACAAGGGTATTTCATATTTTAGTGTAAACATGTAATTTTTAACATTAAACATATAATTTAAATCATTAAATATATAAACTCTGTCAATAAATATTAATTTTTTCAAAACATGAGATTAATTACATATTTATTGATAGAGTTTGCATGTTTAATGATTTAAGTTGCATATTCAATACTAAAAGTTATATATTTGTACCCCAATGATATTTGATACCTTTGAGTACCATAATAATGGCATTTTTTAATAAGAGTCTCGCACGGTTTTGTGACTATTCTCTTAAACGATCTTGCATAGTTTTTATCACTGTAAGGAGCTTTATCCAATTGAGTGGTTGTTGAGCTTAAAATTTTGTAAGTGAATATATCCAAATTGGATAAATATGTCATTGATATAATAGTTTCAACTTTCAAGTACACACCTTGTACTGCTGAATCAACTTAGTCGGGTGATATCATAGATGAAATTAAGAACTTTATAAGAGCGTTGAATTAAATTATGCTAAGCCTATAATAAAATAGATTAATTATATTTAACTTATTATTTAATAATTTTTTGTCATAGTTTATAAAAAAACACTCTCTATAAAGTCAAGATCAACACTAAATTTAAGTCCAAATTTGTTGGCTTTTTATATTTATATTCTCTCATAATAAATTAGTTTTGTTCTATCATAATAAATTAATAACTAGCAATTTTAATATTTTATATTTATTATAATTTTATTTTCTCTCTCATTGCACTTTTTATCAGCCTGTGTCAGTGTCACACATTTCCTGTATATACACTACCCGCTCTGTTTTCAAAGAGAGATTCTGGAAAGCTCCTGCTTTAAACGATTTTGTTTTCACTCATGGTAATTTCTCAACTTCCCTTGCCTTTTTTAGTCAATTTTCTTATCTGGGTGTTGTTGATTGAGTTAAAGTTTTGATTTTTTGTAATCAGATCTTTCCTGTTCCTCTTCTCTGTTCTTTGTTGCTTCAGAAACATGGCAAATGTTTGTTTTTTGTTATGTTCAGTTTGGTCTGCAAAAGCTTTCATGTGATTTTATGATTTTCTTTTTGTGTGTGTATGTGTTTGTTTTCATAAGGTTTGATTCATTTGATTTATATTTCATGCAGGGATAGAATTGTCAGCTTTTACTTTAGTAGCTCATGATTCAGAGTAATTTTTTGAAAAAGTTAATATTTTTGTTTGTTCAGGTCTCTGAATTTATATGTTGTTGTTGCTATTGATGTAGTTTTAGAATTATGTGATCAGCCTTTATAACTGATGAAAGAGTATAATTGGTGCTGTTTCATAACTGGATTTAATTATTAATTTGTTTCTTCATGTACATACACCACCTGGGTTGCTAAAACAGGGCAACAGTTCTTTGTTTTTTTTTTTTTGCCTGCATTTTTGCGGAAATTATGTGGGTTTGTACTAAGTAACTTTTTTGGTGGGTGATAATTTTGTAGGTTGCAAGTACAGTTAGGGATTGCAACCGCTTCACGAAGCTACTACCTGTAGGTTGACTGATATTGTTTTATTAGGAGTTGTGTAGAGAAATCTTGATTTGGGAAAATGGGATACATGTGTGATTTTTGTGGGGATCGGAGATCTATCGTGTATTGCCGTTCTGATGCAGCATGCTTATGTTTATCATGTGACCAAAATGTCCATTCAGCTAATGCCCTGTCCAAACGCCATTCAAGGACGCTTTTATGTGAAAGATGTAATTCGCAACCAGCATTAGTTAGATGTGCCGAAGAGAGGGTTTCTCTTTGTCAGAATTGTGATTGGATTGGTCATGGAACTTCTACATCAGCCTCAAGCCATAAGAGGCAAACAATAAATTGTTATTCTGGCTGCCCGTCAACTTCTGAACTGTCGTCAATCTGGTCATTTGTGTTAGATTGTCCATCTATTGGTGAATCAGCTTGTGAGCAGGAACTGGGTTTGATGAGCATCGCTGATAACAGCATGAAGCACTCCTGGGGCCCTAATGAAGATACAATCAGCCAAAATGTGTCTGGTGGTGGTGCCAATGCCAATGATATGCGTGAAACAGATAAGCCTAATGTTGGGGTTGGACCTTCATCTATGCCTGGTGTTAACTCTGCAACCCAGAATCTTGAGCAAACCCTTGGATCAGCCAATAATCCAACTTTGCCAAAGGTAAAAAGTTTTCACTTTTGATTGTTTAGAAGTTTCATAGAAAATTTCAGGTATCCAACATGTTTGTACCCTTAAAATCTATGGCACGGCACAATTAGCATGCAGTGAAGTGGGTTTTTGGGTTTAACAGTCCCAATTTCCGTGTCTAGATTCAGAACAGTAGGTTAAATGTTTGATGATGTGTTCTTTTATTGGGTTCTGCTCCACTTTTCAGAATGTGTTAAGTTGGTTGAATATCTTAGCAGTTAGCATCAAGTTTCAGACTAGGGAGTCCATGGGGTATAATATGCAAAGTAGAGAATTAGTGAGAGAGGACAAAAAGAGGGGAATAACCTAAAGAGTGCGGATAGAGATAAACCCTCAATGGTTTTGGAAACTGGAAAGGGGAGAGAAAAGGGAGAATGATAGAATGAAGAAGAGAGAGATTTTTATAGAAGGCCAACTTATGGTTTATAAGGAGGAGAAGAAAACTAAATAGGTCATCAATAATTTTATTTCATCCTAATACAGTGTTAATGCGAGTCATTATAGAGTCTTAATTTTCAAGCTCCCTAAATACATACTATAGGCTAATACCTATTACCTTATAATGTTAGTATCCAGAGAACATGCTAATAGTACCCTAAATTCAAATGATACAGCATGCTAATAGAGTCACATATCAGTCTGGAATGAAATCACTTTCCCTAGGACGCTTGGTGAGCAGTTTCATGCATGACTACGTTCTTGTTCAAACAATATGATTTATATGTTTTATTCATTTTAAAAACTAGTATTACTTCATACATTGGAATCTGGAACTTGCTTGTTCCCCAGTTTTAAATGATTATCTAGAACTCAGATTTGAACTTGCATTTTTCTGGTTTAATTAGTCTCATGTTGGGTAAGTTTTTTCCTCATGAAACTAGAGTTCAACAAATTAAAATTCCCTTATTCGGTGACCGTGTTATAAAATTGATTTTGTATCTATTTGTCAAGGACCGTCACAAAGTTTCACTTCATTAATATGCAGTTATGCTGTTCTGGAACCAAAGGTCTTGCATTCTGTGAAGCTGATGATCTCTATAAGGATTTCAATATGGATGAAATGGATTTAAATTTTGAGAATTATGAGGAACTCTTTGGTGTAACTCTTAATCATTCAGAAGAGCTCCTTGAGAATGGTGGAATTGAAAGCTTATTTGGGAAGAAGAGCATGTCTGCTGCTGAGGTTTTCCCATCATATTTTATCTTGCTTTATACTGTGCACATATCTAAGTTAGCATTACTGTTCTTTTATTATTTATATATGATAGTATTGATTTGTGGTCTGTCGTATTCCAAATACTCTTATGTGGCTTCTTTCTCTAAGTAGTGTAAATAGTGAATCTCATTCACTCTCTTGATAAGCCACAGTTTACAAACAAAAAACAAAATGAATTAAAAAGGAAAAAAATGTTATTTCATTTTATTATATATTTTCCTGCTTATCAGCGTGCAGGATTTCTTTCCAAATTATCTCCCTATTCAAAGTGATGCTTATATATTCCATAGTCTTCAATAGGATCTATAACATTAATTCTTTGTTCTGGTCGGAGGGCTCTTAATATTATATATATATATATATATATATATATATATATATATCTCAAAATTGTCATAAATTCAAGGAGTACCTGTCAAGTTTTCACTTGACTGTTCCTCAGTTAGCAAATTTACCCTCAATGAGGTGCTCTTCTGAAATATCTCATTTATGACTGTCAGCCAATTTGATGTGGCTGTATATCCATGTATATTCTTTTCTCTCTCATATTACTAATAATTGAAGCAATTCATCCTCATCGGGTAAAGATGTTTGAAATCGCACTCGTGAATTGTTCGTATGATCGGAAATTTTTGTTCATATGCAGGGATCTTCAGTTGGACTGGTCAATGCAATGCAGCCAACATGCAGCAATGCAGCATCTGCTGATTCAACGATGAGTACTAAAACTGAACCAATCCTTCGTTTCACGGCTAGGCAAGCGCACTCAAGCCTCTCATTCTCTGGCCTTACTGGCGAAAGTAATGCTGGCAATTATCAAGAATGTGATGCTTCGTCAATGCTTCTTATGGGTGAACCTTCATGGTGTCCTCCATGTCCTGAGACTTCTTTTACATCAGCAGGCCGTAGCAAAGCTGTCATTCGTTATAAGGAAAAGAAGATGACACGCAAGTAAGTACTGGACTAACCAATATATTTAAACATGTATGATAAAAGGTTGTGTGATGATTTGGATTCAGCTTTAGACATAATTATTTAGTTTGAATTTTGCTTTTAGTTGCTTTACCTTTACCTTGTATTGCGGCCATTTGGATATAGTTTTTCCTGTTTGTTGTTTCTTGAATGTCTACTTTGTTTTATTAAGATTAGTATGTTGCTTTAATATCCCCAAGGGACGTGGCTTGGTAGTGTAGGGTTCAGGATTTCACCTTGAGGTCTTGGGTTCGAATCCAGGGAGTGCGTTTCTTATAAGAGCCTGGGACAGCCGGGGGTTTTGCTTACTCCGCTTAAGCCCGGAATGGGTGGTTTGGTGGTGGGGTTTCCAACGATTTCAAAAAATAATAAAAAATAAAAAATGTTGCTTTAATAGGTGAGAAAAAGAATTGAAAGTTCCCTCAAAAGTAGAGATGTGTGTCTGTATCTGCTTAATTGTGTAACCATGTATAATTCACTGCAATCATGTATTGGATTACTTTCATCTTAGGTTGCATGATAATGGACAATCTGTTTGAAGTGTTCAAATTGCACATTTGTTCTGCAACTCGTAATGAACTTGTATGCTTAATTGTTCACTTAAATTTGTGATAGGTTTGACAAACGAGTGAGGTATGCCTCTCGCAAAGCAAGGGCTGATGTCCGAAAGCGTGTGAAGGGGCGCTTTGTCAAAGTTGGTGAAGCTTATGATTATGACCCCATGAACCGAACGAGAAGCTGCTGAGAGTAAACTTTTTAACCATGCTTTAAAAGGAAAGAAACACAATTTTTAGTTGAAAAGAGTTGGTTATTACCTAAACAAGGGATCAACTGATGCATTTTATTTTTCCTGTGAAATGACAAGCCACGTGATTATATCTCAGGGTCTTAGGTTGCGGTGGATGTTAAAACACTTCCAGTTTCAAATGCGTCAACAGTACATTTCAGGAGCGGCCAGTTGCTTTTCCATGACCGCAAAGGATTTAATCGATCATGCATCTTCTTGACCAAACTACTTCAAATTGTGGGTTAATCATCTTCTACTATTTCTTTGGGAAAAATTTCTTTACTAGGAAAAGGAGGATGCACATCATTAATTTTACGTAAGTTGGTTATTTACAAAAAGGGTCTGCCATAGCATAGCGACCGAGTCGCCATGACCTCACAGTTACCAGGTCTCCGTGGAAAGCTTGCTAGCTGTAGTTTTCACTTTGTTTTTCATTCTACATGTGTATCATACTATGTCTATATATGCAGTACAGAGAGAATATAACGTCTGGCCGGAGAGCACCGTGGTGGTCGGACCAAAAAAAAAAACTCAGGCAAAATATTCTCTCCCATTTTTGTTTCATCAGATGTATAGTACAGGATAATTGTATATTCTTATTAGGAGGAAGTAGTATAATGTTTATATTTTTTTGGTGTTTTCACTTGCAATGGCTGGGAAAGAACTTTATCCATTTGTTACTTTGAGCAATGACTGCGGCAAGGCTGTTCTTAGAACATGAGCTGTAATTGTTCCACTTTTGTCTATTTTTATGAAATTTTGTTCTGACTGGTATATGATTTAACAGTAATAAGAAATGATCTCTTTCCATGAGGCACTGGCTAGGCTTTATTTTCATTTGATTTGTTCATAAATTAGCAATTATCAAAGCCTTGGAATCTCAATGATTGTGGGTCGGGGTGTGCATTCTATCCGGTTCGACTTGGAACTGATATGTTTTTGAGGGTAAAGAATCAAAATCGATTCGGGTCGATTTCGATTCTAAAAATACGAAACCTGATTTAATGTCAGAACCACAACTGAACTATTTAATCAGAATCGAAACCGATTTTAGCTTTAAAATAGTGTCTTTTTATACTTCAACTTTTGAAAACATGAAAATTTTAAATTAATTATTACAAACAAATATCAGTTTTGCACTTAAATTTTGAAGTAAAATTAAAAATCTAAATGTTGAATTGATTTTTTTTTTTGAAATCGTTGGAAACTCTACCGCCAAACCACCTATTCCGGACTTAAGGAGAGTAGGTAAAACCCTTGGCTGTCTTAGGCTCTTACAAGAAACGCACTTTCTGGATTCGAATCCAGGACCTCAATGTGAGATTCCGAACTCTACACCGCCAAGTCACCTCCATTAGGTACGTGAATTAATTCACCTGAATTAGAGAGACCAAAATGAATAGCAAGTGAAGCTCTTGATTTCAGAAGTCGGTGATGTGTACGTTTCTGATTCGTTAGAGCTCAAGGCACGTGTCAACCATGATCCACACCATTGTAATTAGGGTATATGCTCACAGCCCGAATCAAATGCCCTTTTCAGTGAGTTGAGCTGTATATGATTTGATTATGTTACCTAATTTTGGCAGAAATCGAATCACAAAGGAAAACTATTCGAATTATTGACAAAGCTAAAAATGACATTGTAATTAGAGTATCTTATTTAAATTCGGAATCGGACCGTAATCAATTAGGAATCGAAAAATAAGATATCATATTTAATTGATTAAATTTCAATTTGAAAATATCGAAAACTGATTTTTCCAAAGAATCAAAATCGAATTAGGTTCCACTTGAAATCGGAACTGAGTCTGATTTTACACACCCCATTTTGTGAGAATAATATTTTGAAGAAAATAAAACGTATTTTGAGATTAAAATTAAGTAATAATAAAGTCATGAATGTTTCCACTTTCACTTCATTTTTTTTTTTTCTGAACGGTCCACTTTCACTTCATTAATTGCTTGGGAAACGAGCAAAGCAGAGACTCAGAAGTCATGAATCATTCATGATGACACAAATTGCATGCACAATGCAGCCAAAATAAATAAATAAAAGCCTATCAAAGTTGACAAACTGCATGGCAGCTATTGGCTAACCACCTGAATTTCAGCAGCAATCATTGTGGCCTCTCCCTCTCAATCTCATCTCATCTCATGAATATGGTGTAACGCACCTACACAGGGCCAATAACATGCTGATGGCTGTTTGTTTTCTGATGCTACTGTATATTTTTGTTTTGGGATGTGACAACTCAAATATTATGTATGTTTCTTAGTGTCATTTGAGTAATGTCTTTAAAATCTCTTTAAGAGTGAACCGTGAATCTTAGAATGGTATCGGCCACCAGCATACTAGAGGTTTAAGCTGTGTATTCTAGTCCTTAGTTGGCTTGATTATTGAAATTTGCGTGTTTCGATGTCTCATTTCTATGTTCCGAATGTGATGCTTGAATGTTTATCTAATGTGTTGCATATATGCTTTATTGCTTGGTTGCAATGTGAATGTGTGCTTAATCGATATCTACTTAACTTTCATCGTATCGTAGCACAACCATTTTATATATGATTAACCATGAGCTTGTCCTTACATGCTCACTTTTAGGCTGACCTATTTTGATGATCCCTAAATTTGGCCCGTGACAGTTGGTATAAGAGCTTACAAGGTTGGAAGTACACAATGACTTCGAACTCATCTACAAAAATTCACTTGGATGCTTTAGAGAAAAAGTTAGTTGACACAACACTAACGAAGAAAACTTCGGATGTCGAAAAATTCAAACGGACTATCAAGGTACTCGAAACCTTGACGACTAAGGTGAGTGCCCTAGAGGCCCAAGCCAATGGTGCAAGAATGAGTGGCACATCAGAAGAGAGACGTGCTAATGATTGGCAAATTACTGTAAATGCATAACAATTAGCCGAGATGACCATAAGGTGAACCTCATCGCCCTCATCATTTCGAACCTGCCAACAACTACCACAAACACTGAATGTGGTAGGTCAAAGGTTCCAAATCCACGAACCTATAAGGGCGCTAGAGATGCGCATGCACTTGAGAACTTCATTCTTGATATGGAGCAATATTTCTTAGTCGCGCGAATAGAAAATGAATATGACAAGGTCTCAATGACTAATGTATTTATCCAGAGATGCCAAATTGTGGTGGAGGATAAAATACATAGATATCCAAGAAGGGTGGTGTGCCATCAACAATTGGGAGGATTTAAAGTGCTAACTAAATGATCAATTCCTACAAGGAAAGTGGCTTACATGGCTCGACGATAGCTACGAGAACTGAAGCATATATGTACGGTTTGAGAATACATGAAAAGGTTATCGAGGTTGATCTTAGATATATGAGACATGTCAAAACAAGACAAACTCTTCTATTTCTTTAAAGGTTGAAGTCTTGGGCAATGACTGAGTTACAGAGGCAGCAGGAAAAAGATGTACCATCCACACAAACTGTTGCGGAACAATTGAAAAATTACTTACTTGAAGGATCTTTATCAATGAAAGAGATGAATTCTTTATAAAAGAGTTTCCTACTCAAACTAACAATGATAGTGGAAACAAAAGGCCATGAGTTGGAGTAATGACAAAAGTGTGGGAGCCAATTAAAGAGTAGAGTCAAGTTCCTTGAGCATTAAACGACCTACAACTCAGAGTGGTCGTCCAAATGGGAAGAAATCCTTGACTTGTTGGATATATGATAGGCTGCATCAAGCTGCAGAGTCTAGAATGATAGCCCTATTAGCGTGAGAAGAATAAGACTTGCTACCGAGAACGAAACAAAAAGTAAAGAATATGGTCGAATGGTGCCATTAAGAATGCTTAATACCTTGAAAAAATAACACGAAGCTAAGAAGGTCTAAAGGAAATGCCTCATATTTTTTGATGTATTGAATAATGGGGTTGTAATAAAAAGTATTATGGTAGACACGGGGGCCATCTATAACTCCATTTCTTCCGCTTAAGTGAAGCATATGGGGCTCAAGTTAGAGTGAGATGTGAGTCGCATGAAGGCGGTCAACTCACAAGCGCTACCCAGAAGTAGTCTAACAAGACAAGTAAAAGTTAAAATCGGCACACAGGATTGTCAGACGAACCTTGTAGCCATTCAGATGGATACTTTGATATTTCTCGTGGAATGAAATTCTTGCTCGAGAATGGGGCAATCATCGTTCTAACTGTTAAGAGTTTGTTGATCCGTAATAGTGCCAGCGAAGGTAAAGTCGCCAACCGAGGTACAGCTTTTGTCTTTACTTTAATTCAAGAAATGGATCAAGAAGTGAGAACCATCATTCATTATCATTCGTACACCAATTGAAGAAGAGATAAGGGAAACCATTACACCAGAGATAAACAGTGTATTGAAAGAGTTTACAAAAGTGATGTCCGATCAACTTCCCAAGATCGTGCATTCGAGAAGGTCCTTTGATCTCCAAATTGAATTGGTACATGCAGCCAAACATCTGGCAAGAATGCCTTACTGAATGGCTCCATCGAAATTAGCAAAGCTTCGTAAACAACTAGATGAATTATTAGAAACGCATTTCATAAGACCTTCAAAGGCATTATTTGGAGCCTCTGTACTATTTCAGAATAAGCGAGATGGAAGTTTGAGATTGTTCATTAACTACAATGCTCTAAACAAGCTGACGATGCGATAAACCTACCTCAGCCCGCTTATAGCAGACTTGTTTTATCAATTGAGTAAGGCAGGGTACTTCACGAAGCTAGATTTACGTTTGAGATATTACCAAGTGAGGATTGCCGAATGAGATGAACCGAAGACAACTTGTGTCACCCGATATGGGGTGTTTGAGTTCTTGATGATGCCATTTGGGCTGAATAATGCACTAGCCACCTTTTGCACTTTTATGAAGGAGATATTCCGTGAATATCTTGATAAGGTAGTGATGGTTTACTTTGACGACACTGTGGTCTATAACACTAATTTGGAGGAACACAATAAGCATTTGGCAATAGTATTCTAGAAACTGAAGGACAATAAACTTTGTGTAAAGAGGAAAAATAACATTTTTGCTTAAAAATACATCAAGTTCCTTGGACACATCATGGAACAAGGCCACATCTGAATGGACATGGAGAAAGTGAGGGCGATTTGAGAGTGAAAAACCCCAACTAACGTTAAGGAACTGTGATCCTTCCTTGAATTATCCAACTGTTATAGAAGATTCGTGGTGGGGGATATTATAAGAAGGCAACACCCCTGAAAGAATTTTTGAATAAAGAGGTGACATGGGAGTGGATCAACATATGCAAGGAAGCCTTTGAGAGCTTAAAGGAAGCAATGGTGGAAGATTCGATACTTGCATTCCCAGATATTACCAAACTATTCGAATTTCAGACGGATGCCTCCGACTTTGCAATGGGGGGAGTATTGCTACAAGAGGACCATCCAGTTGCCTATGAAATTCATCAACTTTTCGAAACAGGACGATGATATATGACTCAATTGAAGGAACTATTGGGGTCAAGGTTTATAGTAAAAACAGATAACTTCGTGGTCAGCTATTTTCTCACACAACAGAAGCTCACTCCAAAGTAGGCCCAGTGGTAAAAATTATTAGTTGAGTTCGACTTTCACTTTTAACACAAAGTATGATGCACGAATCAGGTTATAGATGCTCTAAGTCAAAAGTCAGAACTTAATTGTTTAATATCGTTGGCTAACATGTCCTCTAACACCATCTCCATCTCTATATGGGAGCTCATTCGAGGAAATTTAGAAAATGATCTGGTATCTAACGTGCTTCTGAAGCTGGTAATAAAAGATAAGACTCATCGATTCTAGTTTGAATATGGATTTTTACGGACGAAATGGAACCAATTGATGGAGTTGGTGCTTGGAGTGCCAATCTATTTTGTATATTTTATTATTTATTAATAAAATAACTATATTTTTCATTTCATACATTATTAATGGTATTGTCATTATGCGTATTAGATTGATGTATAGATATGCTAAGAATGACATCGACCTTAGAATAGTTTTGACACTAGATATAAATTATTCTTAAAGTAAATATTCATAGTCATTGGTTTTGGAATACAGTAGAATTCCTATAACCTAGAAGACTAGCACATGTCGTATATTGGAATTGGAGTTCCAATGGTTTAACGTGATGTACCATGAGTTTTGGAAACGCGTATAGACATGTGGGTATTCGTTGGAGCGAATATTGAATGACTCACATGTAATTCCTAATAGTTGGAAGTACACACCACCATCAATAGGAATCTCCTCGAGTCGAGTAGCATATGTTATCCTATGACTATATGATAACATTGATTTTGTGTGAGATCCTACACACTTTGATGCCATGTATGTAAGAAATATTTCATAGGTCTGGCCTCTAGATGTTCGTTGGGTGTGGACCGATGCACTCAATAATCAAGTGCGAAGCAAGATAGGATCTGTCGGCCCATATGTGTACCATAAAGGGTTTAGGTATCCATGTGAGTAAAGTCATGATTCTTAAATCTTTGGCCAAAGTCGATCACCTAGGGTGGATCGCATCAGTTATGAAGAATCGTGGACATGTCGACATGAGATGTGCGTCTCGAAAACTTGACGGTATATTCTATATTTCCTAAGCACAACTCGGATAGCCTACGACGGTGAGATTGTTAAACATATGTGATGACATCGACTTGTATAGTTCAGAAAGGTCGTTCGTGTTCTTCGCGAATTCGGAGGTGGCCGAATTGTGTACATATTAACTAGACTTATATGACGAACGTGTCTGAACTTAAAGAGTCCCAATATGAAGTGTACTCATTGAGCACTTGGGTTGTCGATTATTTTTTATAAAAGATAATATTCGATATTATAATTATCAATTAAGATAATCAAGTGTTATTGGATAACATTGATTATTTACTTTGACCTAATTGGATTAATTCAATAGTTACACAAGAGCTTAATTGTAAAATCATAATTATCTCTACCATTTGAGGATATTAGGGTAATTGTAAGTATGTAATAATAGATGGTTTTGGTTTGATTTAATTGGATTAAATCAATGTGGCAAACATTGAACTAATCCATTTCTTAATCCTTGGCTTGGATTAAATCTAAGTGGTAGACAATGGAGATTAGCCACACCTAATTATACATATTTGGACAAATTAGATTAAGCCCACTTAAAATTTGATTACAACTTTTATTAATTAAAAATTGCCTAAGTTTTGCTATAAATAGCAAGCTTTATGAAGGTTTTAATTACAAGTATAAATACAAGCATAAGCAAATTCTTGAGAGATTAGCCTAAGTTAGAGAAGTGTTTAGAGAAGCTTGTGAGTTCTCTACAATATTTCATCTAGGAGAAATCAAGATTGGATCTTGAAGTGAAGCTTGGAAGCATTGGAAACAAGATTGGATCTTGAAGTCAAGCTTGCACACCTTGGAGGTTCTCCAACAATTTCAAAAAAGGAGAGATAGATTAGATATTGCATCAAGCTTATTAGGTAAAGTTTGATCTTCTCCTAAGCTATGTTTATTTGTGTATTAGATGCATGATCACATAACTTAATGTTGAATAAGGCTAATCAATTGTGTTATGATACTTTAGAAGTATAAACACAACATGCTTGTAATTAGGTCAAAGATGTTCATGTTGGACATAGAACAATTAATTAGAGTTTGGAACTCTAGATTGAAGCTTAGAGTTTTGGCTACCATTCTAGAATCATTTGACCACCTTTGGGTGACCTAGAATTATTCACGAGAAATTTCTTATTGGGATTCTAATTTGGTTTGTGTATTGGATTCAAAATTTACGCAATTGCGTATTTAGAATAAATTTATGTTTTTGTAAAAATATTTGATATTTTGAAAAACTTAATTTTTATTCTATAACATTTGTTTATGTTGGTTTTGAAATTAAAAATTAATTTGGGGTGTTTTTAAAGTGTTTAGGGAAGACCGGAAGTAATTAGGGTAAAATACCCTAATTGCTTCAGCTCACTGGAAAGTGAGCTGAAAATTTGAAAAGAAATCAATGGAAAAAAAAGGTCAGTGCGCGTACAGTGCTCCGTGCGTGACAATTTTATTTTCGCTCGTTCTGGAGCTTCTGGACTCTGATTCAATCCCGGTTTTTTCTTATACACTCGTAATGGAATATAGTATTTCATTAAATAATTTAAAATTACACATATACTTGATATTCATGGGTTAGACCCATTTCCGCTGCCTGAGGCACCGATATGACCCTATGGGTTCGACAACTGCCCCAACACCAATTGTATGTTCCAAATGGATAAAATCTACGAAAAACACTCAAGAATGAATGCCACGACATGTTATGGTCCGGTCACCTAGGGCGCCAAAGGACTCACGCTTTGCGGAAGCATGGATATTACTGGCCGTAAATGTGCGATGATGCAGCAGAATATACAAAGACTTGCCTCATTTGCCAGCATGATAAAGTAGAGAAATTGATGACCCCATGGTTGCTGGAACCATTAAATGTCACAAATAGATTGTGGGAAAGTATCTCTCTCGACTTCATCACCAACCTTCAAAAATCAGTGACCTAACCAATATATTGGTGATTGTCGATAGATTTTCCAAGTTTGCTTTGTTTATACCAACACCTAAGTATTGCAAGGCAGAAGAAATAACAATATTGTTTATCAAGCATGTGGTGAAGTATTGGTTGTGCCCTTACAGATTGTGAGTGATCAGGACCAGAGATTTACATGGACTTTCTAGACCGCACATTCAACCTACTTGGTTCCCATCTGAACATGTCAACAAGTTATCACCCTCAGACGGATGGACATATGGAGTGATTCAATGAGATACTGGAAGAGTACATACACCACTTTGTTAGTACCAACAAGAGGAATTGGGCGCAGCTACTTGATGTTGCTTAATTTTGTTTTAACTCTCAGAAGAGCTCTTCCACCAATAAGACCCATTTCGAGATTGTAATGGGACAACAACCTCTACCTCCACACACAGTGGCCGAGTATACAGGGAAGAGCCCACGAGCTTTCAACTTCGAGAATGAATGGAGAACCAATGCCGGGATTGCTCGTGCATACTTAGAGAAAGCCTCTGTGAGGATGAAGAAGTGGGCATAGCAAAATAGAAGGCCAATAAGAGTTCCAACCTGGAGACTTGGTGATGATCAAGCTAAATCCAAAATAGATACAGTTAAAATGAAATAAGGACAATAGATTGGCGATGAGGTACGAAGGCTCTATCGCCGTTATTAAGAATGTGGGGAAGGTTTCTTATAAAATAGAGACACCAGCATGGATGAAGATGCTCTTTGTCTTCCACGTCAGCAAGTTTAGACCATTTCACGATGATAATGTTGATTCAACACGCAACCAACCAACAAAAGAGAAGATCAAAGGGCCGTCGAGGAAGAAAATTATGAGAGAAGTTGAGGAGATTTTGGCAGAAAAGAAGGTGATTGGGGATTCGTGACGTGGTAAGGAGTTCTTAGTGAAATAAAGAGATCTTGGAGATGAGGAGACTAGTTGGGAGAAAGTCGAAGACTTATAGCAATTTAAGCAGAAGATTGAAAACTTTCAAGCCATTCAGCACCGAAGACCTGCAGCGATTCAACCAGGAGATTGAAGACTTTCCAACCACTCAGCATTGAAGACGATGAGTATATTAGACTTGTCAACGAGGAAGTCGATAAATTAAGTGAGGGAGGATGTAACGCACCTACATTTTAAACTTGTCCAGGGCCAATAACATGTCCAGGACCGCTTGTTTTATGGTGCTAGTGTGCACTTTGTATTTTCTTTATTTTTGTTTTTTTGGGAGGAGGGAGGTGACAACTGAAATACTATGTATGTTTCCTAGTGCCACTTGTGCAATGCTTTTAAAATCTCTTTAAGGGGCGAACACCTTAGAATGGTCTTCGCCACAACATACTAAGGGCTTAAGTTGTGTACTCCATCACCCTTAGTTGACTTGATTAATGAAATGTGCTTATTTCGATGTCTCGTTATTATGTTCCGAATGTGATGCTTGAATATTTATCCAATATATTACCTATATCCTTTATTGCTTTGTTGTCATGCGAATGTCTACTTAACTTTCGTTACATTATATCACTATTATTTTATAGATGATTAACAAGTGCTGTACGGACCTATTTTTATGGCCTGGCCCCTACACCTGCTCTAGCTCAATAGCTCTTTCGATTGAATTTCATAATCAATGCACGTGGGATTGCACTTTTCTAGCTTTCCAGTTTTTCATAGGACAGATGCACACCCAAAGCTCTCTCTTTATATCTTATCAGTAATCATCTAATCTCATCTGTCTTCTTTTTAGGGTTTTGTTCTATCTTCTCATATTTGAAATCCCATATCCAAGTGTGTTATTGAGACGACCAAAAAAAATTCCGAACAGTTTCTTCGACTAGCCATCCGAAACCCACATAAATAATTGTAAATGTAAAATCAATTCAGTACGAATAATTGTATACTGTAAAATTCAAAATTGACACTATACAGTAATTATGCTTTTACAATTAAGCAGGTGCCTTCTTCTTGTTTTTTTTCCTCTGGTAAGTTTGTAACATGGCTTCTGACAGATACCAATTATGCTTGCATGGTGAAGACGCGTCTGTTTAATATCTTTGTTTGTAACATGGCTTCTGACAGATACCAATTATACTTGCATGGTGAAGATGCATCTGTTTAATATCTTTGTTTGTGATTTTTTTTAAAACTTTGGAAATCTCCGCCGTTAAACGGAACAGGTAAAATTCTCGACTGCTCCAGACTCTCTCAAAGAAATATACCCTTATACTCGAATACAAGATCGGACAATTAAATTTTAAATCCTTCACCACGAAATTATTATCTGTTTGGGGATTTGTTTGTGCTGCTTCTTGTTTTATATTGCATGTACATAGTAACAAAGATGTGTCAGTGTATCTACATGCATGCTTGTAAAGTGTTTTTGTCAAAGATGTGTACTACCATCTCTATAATTATGTACTCTCCAGCTATATCAAGTTCTTTTAAATACAGCATAAAGCAACACGTGTCCTTTGGATTTAACTCGATCGATCCCACGTGTCCTTTGGATGTAACTCGATTGACGGTTTGGGTGGCCCTAGAATTCCTGGAAATAGGGACACTAAATTAGGTCAAGATTATTAATTAATAATAACAATTTAAAATTTTCGAACCTTTTTTTTGTTTCAATTTTATTTCACTATTCTTTGTCCACTCCTTTTATGCATTCTCTTCTTTTTTTTCTTCACGTTTCGGTTTTGGTTACTGAAATAAAATAATAAAGATTAATTAAATATATGAAATGGGTTAGGGTACTTGTTCATTTTTTTCTAGAGTAATAATTTAGTGGGTAATTAGGGACGATGTTGAGTTTTGAATCATTTTCTAGAATATGTGACTCCTTATGGATAAAAGAGAGCTTTTTTATATTTTTTGTTGTAATGAGTATTAATTTTTTTTAAGATTTTGATACTCTTCATTTTGACCTAAATTGGGTATGAACTGACCCTAAAACCACGAATATATGTAATATTATATTATATTATTACTCACTATAAAGTAAGTGATAATATCTCGAAACATTAATTAAGTGCCCTAATGAGTGGTATTGTTCTTCAGGTCATATTTTATCAATGATACTGTGCCTAATGAAATTGGTAAATCATTCCTAGCGTTTTCTCAAGTGGATGTATCGGTTTGGTCATCAAGCTTCTACAAGGCCAACTTGGTAAATTACAAATTGATCAATTATAATGCCAAGGGGTTGTCTATTTTAGGTTTGAGTTTTTTGCTCCCTTTTTGATTTAGGTTCGAATCTCATTATTTACGTAAAAAATAAATCAATTACATTTTCTAGCTAATATATAGATTAATTTGATCCAATCTATTACAGTTAAACGGAATTTATTGAATCTTAAATAAAAATGAAAATGAAAATGAGCAAACTTTGAATCATCCCTTGAAAATATATTTGGAAAATCAATTTATGCCCTAGAGGCTTCAGGTAATTAAAGAATTAGAAGAAGATCTTGAATGGAGTTGGATGGACTACATGATCCATAATATATTATTAGTTTATATTGATTGTAACATATGGTATATTTATTTATAATCATAATTCTTGATATTATATGTTATGTTTCATTATCAATCACAATTAGAGTTCTAAACATTCCAAATCAAATTCAATACCTAATCATTCATATTTATTTAAGTTTTTTTCTCCTATATTTTTTTTCTTTTTAAAGTATGAATATTTGATATTATTTCTCTTTCAAATTCATAGTCTAACCTACCTTTTAAAGTCAAATTAGATAGTCAGATTTGCTTGCTTAATTCCAATGTCAGTGTTACAATTTTTTATTTTTGAATCTATTCAATTTCCCAATTCAGAAATCATTTTTTCACCAAACAAGTGCTTTATTGTGACAAATCAGTTTTACATGTTCTATTTAATTTCAGATCGGGTGGTTTGAAAAAAAAATCAAAAAATATGACTTGAAAAAGATAATTTAAAATAAACTTTTTGCTAATCTAGGTGGAACCTTTTTAGGTAACCCGACCGAGGTTTGGTTCCGGGACCGAACTGAAACCGAACTAGCTGTTTCGATTCTTGCTAAATGAGGAACCGAAATCGAACAGTACAGTGTATGGTTTGGTTTGGTTCCGGTTTCCCTACGATTCCGGTTCAGGAAACGAAACCAAATTACAATTAAAAATTTGACATATTTTATTTTATTATATACATAATTTATTTTATTGATATATAAATTAATTATCTTGTTAATATATCAATGATTAAATTATGAGTCCTTTATAAAATATGACACGAGTTCATATACTTGTTTTAGTTAAACAAATACAGAGAATAATGATAATTCGTAATTTGATAATTATGTAATATTTTTTTCATAATACACAATTTTAAGCTAAATGTTTCTGGAAAAATAAATTAACAATACCTTGATAAATTATTTTTTTATTAATTAAAGTATAAATTAATAAATTTAAATTTAAATATTATCTTGATTAATCAATAAATTTTGTCGGTTCTACGGTTTGGTTCCGCAGTTCAGTTCGGCGGTTCGTTTTTTAAGGTTCGGTTTCGATTCGATTCTAACTTAAGTTTCGATTCGGTTCGAGATTCGGTTCTTAAATTTTGAATAAATAGAACCAAACCAATAATTCGGTTCGGGTTCGGTTCGGAAACGCCGAACCATTAACTGATTTGGTCCCGATTCAGTTTCGATCCGGTTTATGACTATTTTAAGGTTTGTTAGGCAACAAGAGGATCAAGTTATTTACTTGCCTCATTTGTAAAGCATTTACCAAAATTATTTGGGGTTTTGACTGTTAATTGAGCCCACTAATTTTTGTTAGTGCTTAACAAATGAGGCAAGTGATTACTATAGAAGTAAATGTTAAAGAGAGAGAACCCATATATGAAACCAATAATACTATTCTTAACACATATTAACTTCATTAATATCATTACATCCACACCAATAAATAACTATATACGGTTTATTTTAGACACATTCATTTATGATTCTATTCTTAAATTTTATAATTAAAACGAGCTGTCTACACTTTATATATATATATACATTAGTGTGCGCCCGTGCCTATGGTACGGTGTTACAGAATTTATAGAGAGATTAAGATTCTGTTATTTAATTTATTTATAATGAAATGATTTTATTCATTAATAAATGATTTTATTCTTTAATTTATTAGATAGTTTTCATTTTCCATTTTTATAGAGATTTTATAATGAAATGATTCTTTATCAACCATTATATTATAATGAAATGATTTGAGCCGCCAATTAAGCCACATAAAGATAGCATTTGGATACATTATCTCTCTTAATCCTAACCATTTGTTATACTCTCTTTCCCCCACACCATTGTGCTTTATAATATATAATATATATATATATATATATATATAAACATTTTTAAGTCTCATCATCGCGCCACGTGACAGTTTCATTAAAGGTATAAAATTAAATTAATAAATATATTAAATAAAAATCATATTATAATAATATATAAATTGTAATTTATATAAGAATTCTATTATAACAAGAAAATATATTATAATATGCTTTTAAAATTAAAAAAAATACTATTAAATTATTTACAATTAACATAATCTCTACCATTTTTTAATTATCAAATTATAAAATTAAAATAATAAATTATTAACATAAGAAACCTATGACAATAAAAAAAAACACATAATATACTATTAAAGTAATAAATATGTTAATTTAATTATTTAATTAATATTTTAATTTATTATTATTAAATTATAAAATTAAAAAAAAACTATTATAATAAGAAAATATATTATAATCTCTCACTAAAATAAAATAAAAATGTGGCACTTAATCTCTACAATTAATCTATATAATTAATATTTTATTATAAATTATAAAATTAAAATATTTTTACAATTAATTTTTTTATTAAACGAAAAATCTATTACAATAAAAATACTTATTATAATTTTATAAGAATTGTATTATAATAAGAAAACATATCATATTATCCTATTACAATTAAGAAAACATTATTAAATTATAAAAAAAAATCTATTAAATAATAACACTATTATAACAATAAAATATATTATACTATTAGATTAATTTTTTAATAATATCACAGATAATCCGACAGATAATATATATATATATAATATATATATATATATATATATATATATATATATATAAAGTCACATGACACATAATATCTACAATTAATTTTTTTATTACTTATTATAATAAGAAGTTATATTATAATTATCTATTAAAATAAATATATATATATATGTGATACCTAATCTCTACAGTTATTATTTAAATATTTTTATTATAAAATTAAAATAATAAATTATATATAAATAAGTTAAATATTTGTAAGTCATTTCATCGCACCACATAACAACTCACTATTAAATTATAAAATTAAATTAATAAATCTATTAAATAAAAATCTATTACAATAAAAAAAATATTATAATTTTATAAAAACTCTATTATAATAAGAAAAATATTATATTATCCTATTAAACTAAAAAATACAAAATTAATAAATCTAAAATAAGAACTTTATTATAACATAAAAATATATTATACTATCTGTTAGGGTTGGTGCTCGGAGTGCCAATCCGGATCGTATTTATGTCTGATTGATAAATACGAGCAATTCCATTTTCCATAATATTACTTATTTAATGGTAACACATCTTGTCTTTTATACACATATTCGATCTAATTACGATTAGATTGAAACTAAATCTGGTTTAGTGATACGTGTATATTAGATAAAGACCCTAAGATTTACAATATAGTGCGCAATTACAACGTAATTTGTAATTGATATTGGAAAGCGTACTATAAGATATATATCCTTAAATAAAGTTCCCGGTCAAGATTTACTAACACATATCGGTTAATAAAATTCGTTGAGACCAGTACATGTCGTATATCGTGACTTGGTCCGATGGTTTATCCCAATGAACCATGAGTCTCAGGAGACTCGTATAGACATGTAGGTGTTTATTTGATAAACACTGAACGACTTACTGAAGATTTCCCAATAAATGGTACACCAACGTCAATATGAATCTTCTCGAGTTGAGCGAGCATAGTGGTCATTTGACTTGAGATACCACTGTGGATATATAAGTTATCCTCCACACTTTGATTGCAGTCACGTCACTGATCTATTCATGATCATACATACGCATGTTCGTTGGGTGTGGACTGATGCTCATGATATCTTGTGCGTATCAAGAAATGATCTGTCAGTCATGTGTACATGGCATAGGCATCATGCACGTGTTTGCGATCTAGTAAATCCATGGCCGTGGTATAACTTCGGAAGTCAGTTCCGAGTGTTATTTAGAGATCGTAAATTGAAAGTCGACTATATTATCACAGATATAATATGGATAGCCTGTGACGGAGGGATTATACGTATGCAATGACCTCGACTTGCATAGTTTAGCGAGATTATCTGTGGTCGTCATAATTCATGAGTGGGTGAATTATGGACACGAAATTGAATTTCGTGACGGATAAACCTAAACTTAGAGAGTCCCACAATATGAAGTGTACTCGTTGAGTACTTGGGCAATACATTATGAATAATACAGATTATTCATAATACTTCACCGGATTAAATGAGTTAATTCGGATTGTTTAATCGGTTAAACGATAACACATGCATTAGGGGATTTTGGCCATTTAATAATTATTGTGTATTTGTATTTGATACATAATTTGATTAGATACACATTAATTATTCGTCAAATGAGATTTTGACACATGCCATAAATATATGTATTTGTTATTTATTGTAAATAAAAATACATATATAATAATAATTATATTAATTAATTATTTAGATATTTAAATGTTAAATATTTAAATGATTAAATAATATCTATATTTCATAAATGTTATGAAATATGGCTAATTATTATTTATACACATGGCATGATTTTATTAAGCCAAATGTGTGAATTTGATTGGCCACCAAAAAGCTTAATATTTAATGAATTGATTTAATTTTTACAAAATGCCAAAAATACAATTGAAGTCGGTCATGTTGATTTTTAAGATTAAAAATTTTTCATTTCCTTCTAACCATCACCTTTGCCGTGAGCTTCAAAGAAAAAATGAGTCTCAAATTTGGTTTGAAGAATCCATGAAGAAATGAAGGAAAATCAAGAAAAAAAGGTTTAGGAAACAAGAGATTAAAGGTAATCTACTTTAACCCTAAGCTTGAAAATTTAGTTTCTTGTTTCTTGATGATCTAGAAAGGTTATAGGGTTCCTTTAATTCTGAAAAATTGGGGCTTTTGGTTGTGGGTGATGAATTGGAAGTGTTGATGCATGTTTGAAGTAGTTTTGGATGGAATTAATGTAATTATTGTCCAATTTATTCATTTGATTACATGTTGCCATTCTAGTGTTATGACCACTCTTGTAACACCTAGAATTATTATTGGGTGCTTCATGTATGGTGACTTTGATTGGTGTTGTGGATTAATTGGATTAATCTTGAAAATTGGATTTAAAGCATTAAATTTGGCAAAAACGGATTCTGGATCAGATCTGGAAGCTTACTGATTTTGTTGATGAAAAATGTGTTTTGTGAATATTTTGGATCTGTTTTGGGTGTTGGAACAATTGCCGGAAATTATTTCCGAGTTGAAATAAGTGAAAACGGCGAAAAACGGCGTTACCGATGACTTTTGAGCCAACCGGGTGACGGCTGTCCAGACAGTGAATTTTTCATTGTTCAGGCAACCCATGAGCTGCCCTAACATTATTAGGGCTGACCTGGACAGTCTCCATAAGTGTCGGGTGGTCGGTTCGGTCAAAAATGTGTTTTACGTCATTTTGCGGAAAAATATTTTCGTAAAAGTTTCGCGACGTTTCTTAGTTGTTTATGTCGTTATTTGATATCGAACATGTTTAGGTGAAATATGAATAAATTATTCATATTAGATATTGAATAATTTATTCGGTAATTTAAAAAAAAATTAAATTACGATTTCGCCCGAATAGCACTTCCGCTGCGCCCTTCGCCCGAAACCCCATCACTATCGTATTAAAATAAGATATACTATTAAATTATAAAATTAAATTAATAAATCTATTAAATTAAAACAACTTTAACTTTTAAAATTAAATTAATGAATCTAAAAATAAAGAATCTTGTTATAATAAGAATATATATTATATTATCTTATAAAAATAAGAAATACTATAAAATTATAAAATTAAATTAATAAATCTATAAAACTAAAAAAAAATCAATAAAAATGTATATTATAATTTTTTAAGAACTATATTATAATATTCTATTAAAATAAGAAATACTACCAAGTTAAAAAATTAAATTAATAAATCTAAAAATAAGAACCTAACATATTATGCTATCCGATAATTTTGTTGAATAATAAACACAGATAATCCAAATATATAAATATAAATATATATAAGTTAAACATTTTAAAACTTTTTCACCGTGTCATGTGGTATCTAATTTTTAAAATTATTATTTTTAAATAAATTATAAAATTAAAATATTCCTAAAATTATTTATTATTGTTAAATTATAAAATTAAAATAATAAATTATTAAAATAAGAAACCTATTACAATATAAAAATATAATCTCATAATAAAATAATAAATATATTACTTTAATTGATTAATATTGTAATTTATTACATTTTAAAATTAAAATGATAAACTATTAAAATAAGAAATATATTACAATCAGAAAACATATTATAATTTCACATTAAAATAAAAATATATGTAGCACATAATCTCTATAACTATTTTTTTTTAGTAATTTATAAAATTAAAATAATTATTTATTATAATAAGAAAAATATTATAATATAACAATAGAATCTCATATTTATTATTAAATTATAAAAAAAATATCTTTTAAAATAATTTTTTTATTATTAAATTATAAAATTAAAATAAGAAACTTATTGCAATATAAAAACATAATCTCCTCTTAAAATAAGAAACATATTAATTTGGTTAATTAATATTGTAATTTAATATTTTTAAATAATAAAATTAAAAATGATAAATTATTAAAATAAGAAACTTATTATAATAAGAAAACATATTATAATCTCCCATTACAATTAAAAAAAATATTTTTGGCACCTGCTCTATAATTAATTTTCATTATTAAATTAAAATAAGAGACCTATTACAATAAAAAAATATAATTTCTTATTAAACTAAGAAAATAAAATAGCAGCCATTTACAAAACCTAACCATTTATTTTGATTTTGGGTATATTGTTATTTGTTATTTTACTTTAAATTATTTCTGTAAGTTTTTCCATGATTTTTTTTTTTATTTTTTATTGTGTTTCAGGATGCAGACTCTTGACCATTAGTTTTTACAAATTTAATATAGACTTTAAATTATTTCTGTAATATTTTTATTAACTTTTTATTATTTTTTATACTTCAGCAGGCAGATTCTGACTATTATTTATTGTAAAGTGAATCTGGATTGATAAATATTTGAAGTTAGATAAGAAAATTGAATAAATTATTTTAAATTTCACTGAAATTCATCCGAAAGAAAATTAAGTATTTTAAAAGTTATTTATAGTTATGGATATAATTTCAAATGAGAGATAAAATGGATAGAAAAACTCTAATATGAATAAGAAATATTATTTGACAATTGCGAGACAAACGAACATGATAAATAAATAAATATATATATATATATATATATATATATATATATATATATATATTAAATGTTAAATAAATCAAATTGTCTCATTTAGATTATAAAATAAATGAGATCTGAAATATTTACAAGCTCAATACCTAAAATAACATTATATTTCTTTTATGATATGATATTATAGTTAAAAATATGATTAACCCGCACAAAGTGCGAGCCTTATATTAATATATTTAAATTAATAAATATATATCTCTCGTGAATTATAATAAGTCTTTTAGATTCACTATTATTAACCCAAAAAAAAAAAAGAAATGGAGAAAACATTATCTTGAAGATAAATTATAGGAATCTAATAGATGTGAAAGTCCAAGGAAGACGCATTTTCATTTCATCCAAGATTTTTGGGACATGACTTGCCGTATTAATTTTGCTAATTGCTATGGCTTTTATATTACATGGGCTCAACACAATGCCACCATTTGCCATCTGGATAATAATGTTGGCGATTAGGGGGTGCCCTAAAAGCCAAAGGGTACTGTCTCATCAGGGAGTTTGCTCCGTTCACTTACTGACACGTGTCCCACAAGAATACAACCCAGGGGTGGGCATCTATTTTAGGGTCCCCCAATGAACATTAGGAGTTGGGACAAAAGGCATAATAAGAAGCTTACACGTGCACATATGGCCACACATGTGGGGAAGAAGAGAGTAACACGTGGGCATAAGGATATGAATGTGACAAATGTGAAAATGCCCAAGTACGCGACAGCTAATCAGAGGGTAATTGACACTTGTCAAAATACAAAAATAAGATGTGAGGTGGTTGCTTGTCATTTTATTCCTCCAATTTGATCATTACAAGCTTCAATTTTAGTGAGAGTTGCCTTCTCATTCAATGCTCTTGTGAACAAGACAAAACATATTCATACGCGTGATTTGATGATGTAGAATTTAGGATCCCACTTTGAGGTCCTGAGTTCGAATCCAAGAAGTACGTTTGAAGAAACCTGAGACAGTTATAGATTTTACATGCTCCACTTAAATTCAGAAAAAGTAATTTGACGGTGGGATTACCAACGATCTTAATATATATATTCTTCATCATCATCATCATCATTAATTAAAAGCCAATTACTTAGTGGGTTGAAATTTTAATCTCTAAAAATAGAGAGGATAAAATTTCCCACTAAGCTTGGACTCTATAGCCATTATATACACATAAGTTTACTTATTTTCAACCCATGATTTAGCTTTTGACTCCATAGACATTATATAAATTGAAGTGGTCACTTTGTCATCTTTTCTTATTACTTTATGCAACATGAGAAAAAAAATTTAAAAATGAAAAATGAAAAATGAAAAATGAAAGCGTGTCTTGTTCAAAATCCCAAATTTGAAATTCTTATATTTCCATTCCATACCTCGTAACTCACTGTATTCTTATAGAAAGAGTTATTTTCATATATTCTTAACCCAAAATAGAAATAGTTAAGAAAAGAAAATGTTCCTAAATTATAGTACTTTTGAGAACAGATTTAATGGACATAGGGTGAGATCTATAGTTCATAGGATTAGAACATGTGGCTACGAATCACAATATCAAAGGTTCGAATTCCTCATCGTCCACCCCTTCCTGGGTGATTGATATGATGAAGTTGAATATCAATTATTTTAATTGTATAAATAATTTATCTTTGTATACATTTAGAAGTTTTTAAATAAATTAGTGATTTATCGACTATGAAATCTTTTAAATCTCATATATTTTTAGAACTTTGAATAAAAGGTTTGGTGGCAAATGAATTATGACATGGTTGTTAGGTCATGAGTTCAAATCCAGATGATGTATTTTTTGTAAGAGTCTGGGACAGCTGGAGATTTTATCTGCTCCTCTTAAATTCGGGTCGAGTGATTTGGCGACGAAATTTTTAATGTTTCCAAAAAAAAAATTAAACTTTTTTTATAATAAAAACTTAAAAGCTCTAGATTTCTCTCCTTGAAAAGAAACCATAGATCTAGCCGCCGATCACATCATGAGTTGTGATGGCCGGCTAGCCATTTCTCAACTCCCACCTTTCCCCATGTTTCCCAATCCCTAAAACTATCCCCTTTCAACCCGCACCCCCTCTTTCCCCCAAATAAATAACCCACCACCCCCCTGTTGTTTTTGCTTCATTTTTCTTTCTCTAATCTCTTGTCTTCTTTTCTTCTTCTTCTTCTCTCTCTTGCCATCTCCATGTACCTCCACCATTCCTCTGTTTCGTTTTGCCTCTAATAGTCCAGGCTTGACCAGTTTCTGTATTTTGTTTGTTTCACTTTGTTACCCGATTCTTTGATCGGGGCTTCCACTCGCCGGTAGAGGTGGCAAAACTAATCAACGAATCGAATTTGTAAACATATATTTACATTAATTCTTTATAAACATATACATATGACATATGTAATCAATATATTTATTAAAAATACATCACCAAATATCGAAAATATTATTTTTCTATGGTAATTAGTCATAATTTCTCAAATCTTAATTGAAAAAGAACAAAATAACTAATAAAAAAGATAATAAAACGAATCTTAAATGAATAAACGAATCAATGAGCCTAAATTCATATTCGATTCGTTTAATAAACGAATTGAATCAAATCGATTCATTTATTAAACAAATTCATTTTTTCAAACCTTTATTCGCTTTAAAGCGAATCAAATCGAACGAATAAACGAATCTTAACCCAAATTGCCACCCCTACTTGCCGGTGGTGGTAGTTTAGTCCAATTAGATTTTTATATATATTGATTTTTTTGTATGCTTCCTGCCTGCAGGTTCATGGACTTTGCAGTAAAAAAATAGAGGTTTTGCACGACTTTGACTGATGAATCGGATAGTGGGAGAGACGTATTTTCCATCAATTTATTAATTTTGTTTTCTAATGATTTTATTTTAGTTGTTGTATGAGTCTTATGTTTACTCTATGTTTTGTGTTTTCCTCTGCTGGTGGTAAAATTTATATTCACTAATTCTTGTCGAGATGTTGAAAATCATGTCGTTCCTCTAACGCTTTATTAGGATTAGGGGTGAATCCGAATTTTGATAAGTTATGAGGACTACATAAGAGTTTTATGTTTTAAGACGTTATCTTTACTATGTTTGAGTCTTAGTTTTGTCCTATTGTATGTTTTATATAAATGAATTCCATAAAAAAATAAAATAAAAGTTTAAAAGTTTTGCAATGAAAAGAGAGATTAGAAAGCACACAATCTCTTATTGAACAATTAATGTTCAAGGAACTAAGGATAGATACATAAAGAGAAGCCTAAGCCTAAAAAGAAGCCAAACAAAACAAAGAAAGAAAGGTAATTACATAAAGTAACCATGGTTTGTATCCAATAGTGTCCGGAAAACACGGAATGTTAACCATGGTTAAGTTAGCTAACTGAATTACAGCAGTAACAGGAGCTTGTACTGGGCCCATACTTCTTGCTATATATATATATAGATAGTAGGAAACAAAGGAGAGACTTGCAAGCAAGCCATTATCTACTTCAAACATTGAGTTGAACAACTACTTGCTAATGAGATTGTGTTCTTAAGTCTTTTAGATAGACTAAGAAAAAATTTCATTATTTTTTTGATCTTTTGAATATCTTGTTAAACCCTTATTGATATTTCATCATCATCAACCCAACTTTGTGTAAGTCTCCTTGCTTAATTTGTTTATTTTCTTTTATGGGTTTGTTTTGAAATGTTCATTCTTTTAATTTTCATTCACTTGCTTCATGAAAAATTGTGTTTGTTGTTCGTTGATAGATCTCTTGTTATAATATTTGATAGAAATTTGGCATCTTGATTTGACATTATGTAAAAGATGTAAGCTTTATTATATGTTTATTGTGATGATGATCTTTTTTGTTTTGTTCATGTGGGCATTTCAAAATTTTTCCCATTTTTGATATTGATCTTTAGAAAAATCAGATCTTGATTATGATTTTATTGTCAAGGAGATTATTTTAATTTGTTTTTTTTTTTAATTAGCTATGGTTTGTTTTGATGCTTTGGATTTATGATTATGGGGTTGGATGAGAATCCTTTGGATTTATGATAAGATGATTTCTAAATTGGGGTTCTGGAAATTGTATAAGCTCTCTCTTATTTCTTGAAAGGTAGCTCACTGCTTGATGTTGGTTTGTTGCTGGTTGGATTTGCTATCATCTTTGGCTCTTCTTCAGGATTTTGCTGTCAACATTTTTCATGTTTAGGAAATTTTCACTTCTCTTTTCAGCTAATTTCAAAAGTTTCTGTGATAATTTTCTCTGTCTCTTATGTTCATTTGAATGATATTCTAATGATCCTTTTATTGCCTTTCAGATAATAAGGAAGCAGTCACAAGATTTTGCTTCAATTTAGTTTTCACTTTACAAAATGGGCCTCGCAAGTCTGCCATCTGCATCTGAAGGAATGCTATGCTTAATTCTAATGAACACTGCTATGTCAATCTCAATCGTCAAAAGTATATTCCGATCCATCCTCAAAGTTGTCGGTATCCATCTTGCTGAATCAGCATCACCACAGTATTCATATTTCACTTCACCTCAAGTTATCTCAACAGAACCTTATGATGTAAATGTAAGTCCTACACTTAGCTATGTTGAGGAGTTCCGAAACCAGAACCCTGCAATCAAGTTTGAAACATTGCGCCATTGTGAAGACTCCTCCGAGCACGACTGTTCTGTTTGTTTGAACGAGTTTGAGCTCAAATCAGAGATAAATAACTTGTCCTGTGGTCATTTGTTTCATAAAATGTGCTTGGAGAAGTGGCTGGACTATTTAAATGCTACATGCCCTCTTTGCAGGACACCACTACTTCCCGAGTTTGAAGATGATCCCTCTTGCTTCTGGTGAGAGCTTGTTTTAGGAGTTTGTTGAGGAAACTTCCATGAACAGCATGTAGTGTTGTATAGGTATTTTACTAATGTATCAGCCAGCTGGAGTGTTGTAGTCTTTTATGTGCGAGTTTTAAGCTCAAATCCTTTGATGGGTTGTTGAGTAAAAACCAGAATTCTGTTGTATATATTGTTGTGAGGTTTCTGGTTTGTTTTATGGCATATAATCTTAGACTTTTTGATCTTGAGCTTTGCTTTCAAAGATTATATGGAGATTTTGGAATGTGACTGAATGTTTTGATAAAAAAAAAAAAAGGTTTGGATTTAACTTGAGTTTACCAATCAAACATTTGACAAGAGCACAAGATTGTTTGTGTGTGTATAGAAGAAACAATCTTGGTCACAAAAGTTAAAAATCTAGCTGGGATTTGGTTGGCCCTTCTTATGGCTTAAAATCAGGAAGTTGATTGATCCTGTCATTGAAGCTATTGATTCATAGATGGTCATATAATATAAGACAACAGAAACAGGTAAAATTGATTAAATGAAGACACCACACACCAATGTGTTTGATTGATGATACATGTTCCTTGCATTTTCTTGTTCTGTTGTGAACAAGAAAGTTTTGCAAAAAGGGTTTTGTATGAGCTTCAGCTTATTGTATGCTTGTTGGAGAGAAATAGAAGCGGTTGAAGAAAGTACTGTGAATTTGGTGGCCATACAATTTTTGCCTCATATTGGCAAATGTTTGTTCCTCCTATTATGACTCAGCTCGTCTGGTTTATGTACTAAGAACATGTGAAATGCTGCTGCAGCATTTCCAGGCATAATCTTCATTCCATGTGACGGCTAATTCAAGCTCTTAATGGAGGATGACATTCTTCTCTTTAATGCCAACGAATCATCACAACAGAAGTTTTTCTTTTCGGAAGCACTTTCGTCTTCAGTTTGTTGCCAAAATGACTTGCTTGAAAATCATCATTTTTGCAAGAAACCTTGTCAACTAAAACATCACATAGGGTGAAAATTATATCTGGCCGTACAACTGAATCTCACGGCGGCCTGAAAACTTCAGTCCTAACTAGTATGCAACTCCAAAATTCAAACAGCAGGTATTGCCATGTAATAGCACTCAACAAACCCACCTGATACAGTTAGTTTGGCTCAGGAACTTTCAATAGATTCCAAACCAAACAAAAACCTTTTCCCGCTAAGTAGATTCGAAATAAATAACATCAAGGCAAAAATTACACGAGTGAGCTGCCGCGGCAATTTTTTTATTGTCTAGCATGTCGGGATGCATCATCCCAGACTCTGCCTGCAACATTCACTCCATGACCAGCAGAAAATCAAGTGCATCAAATTTAATACTAGTTGCCAAAATGGTTCATGTGCGCACTCAAAATGGAAGTAAACATGTGCACAGGAGATTTAAGGAACAAACAAATTAAACTACATTTTCAATTGAAAACAACTGGGAACACCATCACCATATCAATACTGAGTTCTTAAAGCCCACAACGAATATAACCCTCAGCTACTAGCTTACGATCTTTCCCCCACCATCCTATACCTAGTCCTATACCGATGAAAAGCGTTTATTATGAATCAGTCAACTAGAACAACTGAAATGTTCGCTTCTGCTTTATCAATTACAACGATTCAGTACATCTTTTTCTTGCTATCAAAATTCACTTTACAGGTAAGACTGCAGAATGACAAGAAAAAGTGATGGAAAATTATCTCCACCAACCTATATCTTACCTTCAAGAGCCCTAGAAAACCTTAAATATAAAAGGAAAAAAGAATGTAAAAGATTCTCACCACTCAAACAGTAAATTCTACTAGACATCCATGAGTTTTAAGATGAGGAAAGAGATTGAAACTACAACGAAAATTGGTAACACCATATAGTGGCAGCAAGAAACCTGCACATGCTACCTCGACTAACTTAAAATGGTCAAACATCTGTTACAGGCGAACTGCACCTTTTATGTCCTCAACCCAGAGCAACAAGAAGATGGAACTGGCAAATTTCTCCCGCCTCTTTATACAGATTCACACTCAAATCCATCTAGTATCATATCTTCTTGATGTTTCCCACCATCCAAACTCATCGAGTTCCCAAAAATATCCCAAGATTGGCTTGAATTTCTTGTTTTTCAGGTTTACAGAAAATATAGTCTTATCTATGTTTCAGTAGCTATTGGGCCAGTTGATCTGTGCATGCTGAGGCTGCTGATAGACACTGGCTGCAGGTCCCCCCATTTCAACAGCTCCAGCCAATGTTTGAGATTGTTGTAAAAGTGGGTGTACAGTTGCTGCTGTAACTGCTTGTGCGGGGTGATACATACTAGCAAAGGTGCCATGACCAGCCTGTGTGGGAGCAAAAGTCACATGCTGACCTTGGGGAGGAAGATTGTAAAATGAACTAGCTGGCAAGCTAGACATCTCTTGGCCAGGAGCAGTTATCCACATACCAGAACCTTCACTCTGTAAAAAAGCAATAAATCCATAACTTTTCAAATGATGTACATTAAAAAGTAAATAGGGAAGAATCATTTCTTCTGTGTTGAATGATTTTGATAAGTTAACGAACACAGAAGAACGGACAATAGCATGAAAAATTCAGCTAACCTGCTGTCCAGCCATGTAGACATTACTTTCCTTAAACTGGGATGCGCCAAGATCTTCATTAGCAGTTGAGTTTCCAGCTGCTGCAGCAGAACTGGGAGTATAACCAGCATGAGAACCATATGATGCATACCCGCTTGGCATTCCAATATGAGTTGAGTTTCCTGTATTTGTTCCAGGCTTGTACTGTGGAAGTGTGAATTTTGCACCAGCAGCAGCCGCTGCCTGTGGAGATGGATACAGACTGCCAGCTTGAGGTTGCTGAGGAAATGCACCATTGCTCAAAAATTGGTGGATGGCTGGATGTGGAAGATAAAAGGGTGAGAAATAGGGGCCATAATGAATGTAATTTGGAGGATAATGAGACATATGCATTCCAGTAGGCGGACGGAACACAGGAACTGGTTGCTGAGTTGCTATGGAACTTTGCATGAGCCCAGCAGCTTGAGTCACCAGTGGAGTTGGACCTGCTGTGGACATCACTATAGAGTTCCCACTCTACATGCAGACACACGAGCATCAGAACTTATTCAAGTACATAAAATTCAATGTGAGTTCATGTTTTGCATGTGTAATGTATTTCAAATTGATATGATGACATTCAATATTTAACACAAGCATTTGATTGGGAAGTGGCATATGGATTTCAAACATTCCAAAAGGTAGCAAAATTGAAAGGTAGCCGAATAATTCACTAGAAACACAAGTGCACCCAAATCATCAAGTGTAAGCAGAAAACCTGGAACAAACATTATGGATTGTTCCATGAGGAAACATATTATTCATACAGAGGAATATGATGCTCATTTTTGACCATCCCTAGCACCAAAAGAAAATTAGAACATACAAATTCTATGCTATCTAACCACTCCCAAGAAACTCGCACTAATACAACAAAGCATGTAGATCACATATCAAGTACAGTGGAGTTACCATTAATGACCATTCAGATGGACAAATGCCCATATCATAATCCTATCCAAAGGAGGCAGCACACACAGCCATCTATTTAGGCCATCCAAATGCAGAGGCATTTCGTTTATGCAAAAGTAATAATTTGGAGGATTGAGACCCTAAATCATAAGCAGGAAACATTATGAATAACTAACAATGAACCAACATGATTGCACTATTATGCTGAAGAGGACTACTGCCATGAATAAAAACCTTTCTTTCTATGATTATCACCACAAACCTCACTAAAATTCTTGAAAAATATATACAGTCTACCCAAAATGGCTCGACCAAGCAACCAGCACACATAATTATGTCCAATACACACACAGAGACAGGAGGTTAAAAACTCCCAAAGATTAGCCCTGACCAGCAGAAACGTACAGGCTCATGCCCAGACACAAAACAACCACATCCATCCAGAAAATTCTAATAAAAATTATACACAAGCCTTAGTTAGCTAACACTTTCATCATTCCAGTGAATGGATATTAAGCCTGTGATCACATGATTATGTTAAAGGAAGATAGAATTAGAAACAATGCCCCAGAAATATTAAAAAGATTCGGCCAACAAGCAACACAGAATAAACTATTGAAATTTATTTAGAATATCAAAATATGGAAGTTTTCCAATTGAGAAGTGAAAAATTATCAAAATGTTCTTAGATTGTGCAAACCTCCTGAGGAGACTGAGAAGTCTGTGGAGGCAAGACTGCAACATTCCCATTGTATTTGGTGGCAACTCCTGGTGAAGCAAATGGAGAAACCCGACCGTCACCATCAGCACCTGATCGGTAGAATTGGGCATAATAGCTAGCTGGATCAAATGGTTGTTGGACCTAGAAAAAGAACATTCAAATGAAATCAATGATAATGCAAACCAACTTCCAATAATAATCAACCCATGACAATCATATAATTACAAGTTTACTACAAGGTTCAAACTTGAAGTCAAATTCCAATTCGAAATTTATATATCTATATATTTTACAATTCAATGGATTATTTTCGAGTAAATAATCTTAATAGATGAACATAAGGCACAGATCGGAAATTTAAACGCTTACCACAAATCCTGGAAGCCGAGAAACATCACGTGCTTGAGATTCGGAATTCTCAAATGCTAACTGACTCCCTAACATGGGAGACACAAAACCAAAACTGTAGTTTGGAGAAGTATGAACCATCGAGTATTGTTGGCCTCCAGAGAATGCATTCTCCTGCTTGGATTCAATATACTCTGGAACGGCACTGGCTGATACATCACTCTCCCCAGACAAATTTTCTGGCACATGAGTAGGTGATTGTGGATGATCAGGATAATCACCAACCTCAGCAGTTGTCAACGTGTTCTGATTGCTGGATCAAACAATATTATTTCAAATTCACATCATGGATGAAAAGGATGGAACAGATACCATTTGTTCTCAAGTTTTAAACAGTAAACTCTTATAGCTAGTCCAACAGAGGTTCAATACAACCAACAATACAATGAATTATTAAACAAAGGGCTAGCAGCGACCTAGAGATAGCTGCCTGTTCAGAAGAGATTTGCTACAAGTCCAGAAATAGACACATAATGTTGCCTTATTACTGAAAGAATTACAACTGTTCTCGACAAGAATGATCAGAAACTGCAGTAAATTAGTGTAATATTAGCATGACATAGGATACAGTTACAAAGGACTATTCAGGCATAACTTATTCTTCCAACATTTGAAGGAGGTGAGGGAAGGGTTGGATGAAAAAAGGTCACTTTTCAGATTGAAACCTACAAAAAATAACTCATTGGTACAAACCTTGCAATTTGCTCCTCCACAGTTCCTTCAATAACCTGCGAAGTCTCAGACACTGGTGTAGAGCTCTTTTCACTCTCTTGACCACCGACATAATTTGAATCGACTCCAAAACTAGCATCAAAACTTCCAAAACTCAACTTGGTTCTTTCAGATTCAGGGACATGGATATGGTTTGGAATTATAACATGTTGACGTTGTGGAAGATGTAATTCCCCAAGCTTCTTCTGCAATTTTGATGTTGCTTCCTCTGTATCAAGAGAACTGGACACATTCTGAGAAGGGGCAATGGCTTTGACTAAAACAGTAGGAACCTCAGATGTAACAGCCATTCCAGACACTTGAGCAACATTTGGGTTTGTGGGCTTAGGTTTCCACTCCTTATTAGAACCAACTGTTACAGAGAGAGGGGTGATTATTACTTTTATCAATAGACAGTAACCTAGCTATCAATCAAACCTTAGTAAGATGTAAATGTATGATATCAAAGCAGAAATGATTTACAATAATCCGATTTCGAGACATTTTTTACTTAGCCTCCTCATATTGCTCCAAAATTAATGAAAAAACAGTTAAGGCATCCAATGTTTATCCAATATACTACCTTTCTGGGAACCAACTATTTCTTGTGAACGGCTACTATAATTAGATGGAGGTCGACTAACTGAAGAGATATTGTGGATTGATACAGAAGAAGATTGGGCGGACTCAGTAAGCTGAGTTTTCACGAAACCTTGGGATTTGCTTGGCATCTTTCCATGCATAAATGAGCTACCAATCTCAGAAGCTGCAGTCAGCCATTGACAAAGCTAATCAGACATCACTCGAGAAAAGATTAGTCACACCAACTAAGAATTTCAAAATCCTCACCAGTTGGCTCAGTAGGAGTTTGATGGCTCCCTAGTTCATGTTTAATTGTAACCACTGCACCAGGGAGACTAGAATCATTAGATGGAACCAGAACAGGATCTGAAGACGAGAAACAGACTGTTGATGAAGATGACATGCTGGAATTTGCTGCAGGCTGCCCCTGTGTTGGTCCAGTGCCAAATGCATGGGTAGGATCTTTGCTTGCATCAACATTAGAAGGTGCACTCCCCAACTTACTAATACCAACAGCCGATGAACTCCCTTCAGGTTGATTTACACCACTTCCAGCAGGCAAATCGGAGGCATTCAGAACACTAGTGCTTCCAGAAGTAACACCACTAGGACCATTGGCAATGACAGTGACAGAGCTGCGAGATAATTAAAAATAAAATTATGCAAACTGTACCTTCCTGGATTTAAATATTTTAATATCCTGATAGTAGATACAAAAAGACTCTAAAACTGCAAAGGGAAGTCAAATTGGTGACAGTAGTCACCTTGCTGATGGAGTTGTTTCTTTATTTTTTGTTTCCTGAGAGGCTGGCAAGGATGGACTAGCACCCTTTTCTGCAACTTGACTGGTTCCATTGTCCCTTCCAGTAATGGAATTCTTGCCACCGCCAGCATCTGGCAAATAGCACATAAGAAGAAAATTAGTAAGCAAATAAAATGGTCCTTAGAATGCCATGTTTTTTCCCTGATGAGAGCAATAAATTATGTCCTATTAAACTTTAGCTCAGTAACCAAGACAACCTTTTTGTATCATGAAAAATCTATACTCTATACTGGAATTGTTGTCGAGAAAGCATAACCGCAGCACCACCTCAGCACTACCAAAGCTACTGGTAGAGAACACGCTCAAAACAAAACTCAACAACATCTTCTTAAGTGAACCAAATAGGCAAATATATGTTTAGAACAAAATTGAGCTGATAACCACTGTTTCACCCCTTCTCAACATAGTAACTAAAGGTGGATAAGGATGTCCATGGGGCCAAAAGAAATTCCTAAAACTAACTCTCCTATGTGGAATGTGTGTATAATCTAATTGGAAAACACCAAGAAAAAACATAGGGAGGCAGAAGCAGACCCAAAGTTGATACTTGTGAAAAGGTTGTAGTATTGTTTACCATGAGATGGGTAACAAGGGGAGAAATTCACCCGGCCACCCCTAATTCCCCGTCCCTGTGGGCCAGGCCTCCACCGAGACTCTGCGGGCTCTCTGTTGTTCGCATTCTGCAACAATAAAGATGATACAAAAGCTGAAATTTGAATCTGAAGAAGAAAATAACAAGTAATCACCATATTCTCTATGCATTAGCTAGTAGATCACAACCAGCAAATGATGAGATGCTGGAAAAAGCAAAAGAAAAAAATGTATACTGCATATCAAAATTTAAACCACACAGAACTTCAGTGATTTTTACAGCATACAATTATCGATTAACAACCAGCACCTCATCTTATTTTAGAATCACAAATGTTCTTAACCAAATGTATTCTATCATGATGAACATGCACATAAACATTTTTAAAAAAAGTCACTCAAAAGTTTCAACAATAATACACACTTGATCAATCGAAAAATGAAATATGCAAACTTAGAAAAACGTCAGCTTATGACAAAAAAAAAAATTACCTGTTTTCTCCTGTCGCGTTTCCTTTTCACCTCATGAAATGGATCTGTAAAGTGTAAAATCACACATAAACTAATGACCTTGGTTCACGAAGGGATAAATAAGAAAAAATAAATGGGGTGACAGAGAAAGTGAAGTACAACTGTACAAATAATAAAACATGCATCAATAACTATAACAGTACTTAACAGAACTTGTGATAGTAATATCATAAACACAAATGCCAAGGGTCAATCAGAAAATATTATAATGGAACAATTTGATAGCCACCAAGCAACAACTAATAAGAAGAGGAGCAAATCTTTAAGCTGCATCACAGCATCTTTAGTACGTTGTCATTAATTAAATAGATCATAATATGATATCAATTCCATAAGTGATACCATGTTGAAGCCTTGTAAAAGAGTCAGAGAACCAATCATTTCAAATTCATCATTGTGTCATAGAAACCACACTAAAACTTAACAAAGTGCAGTGAAATAGTTAAACCAATCACCAAACTATCATCTCCTCTGAAGTCTGAGCTACCAAGATAGAGCCTAGTTCTTCCTCCTAATACACACTGTGGATTGGTGAAAGAAAAAAGTTTGCATGCAGCTGCAGGCAAAATTAAGTGGCATTCCATCTGCTCCGACTTCCATACATTATACTCGATAGACCGCATCCATATTGGACAGCATCAAAAGTCAGCAGTCAGCAAACAAATAACCACTACTTAAGCAAAATTCCCCCCATTACCCAGTACCAACATGCATATCACCATAAACACAGTAATCAGCATATACCATAGTCCAATAAGTTCAAGTTTCAGCAACTCTCCGATGATCCATACCAATTTCTGGTCATATAAATATCCTACATTATAGACCTAAAAGTTGTCCTTTTTTCATAAACCAATTTAATCATAGACAATGTAGCCATATTGAACAAAAATACTAATTGACCGCCTTACGAAAACCAGAGAGAGCTATAGAATAGAAAAAACAAGAACTCAGCACAGAGTCCGTGATAAGCCATCTAAAGAAACGTGTGAAATTCTAAAAACTGATATCAACAAACCAAAATTTCTTCCGGACAAAAAATATAAGCTCAAAAGAAAAAAGCTTTTTACGTGGCATATGCATAGCGCATGAAAAATCTAAGATAGCCCTAGAAAGTATAAGTACATCAAAAGCGATAACCCATGAAAGAAAAATCAACAAACAAGCCACTAAATCTCCAATCACCAAAACCTAAGTAGAATTAAGAGAAAAAGAAATCCCAAAAAAAAAAAACCCAGATGAGTAAACAAAGAGCTGAAAGCACGGATCATAAAAAAGAAAAACAACGAATCAACAAATCAAGATGAACCCAAATACAAAAATGAAACAGGGCAGATAAATATACCCTGAAGGAGCAGTTTTTGAGCGGCTTCATTAGGATCCATCGAACATTCTTTAAGCATTGCATAAATCTCATCTTCACTGTGATTGCCCGTGATCTCCTTTATATTTTGGATCATCTTCTTCACGTTGCTCGGAATTGAAACCCTAGACGACGACGACGACCCACCTCCGCTCATCTTCACTAACTCCACTCACAAACCCACAAATTAAAAAAAACCCCTTTTCTCCTCTCTCTCTCTTAAATTATTCTTTAATTAAATAAAAAGCTATTATTTGCTTGCTCGCCTCCTCTCTGTTTGTTATTTGCGACGGCTATGTTGCTGTATATTATTATATATAAGAGAAAAAAAAAAGCGAGGAAATGGAAGAACAAATGGAGAGAAAAAATGAAAGAGAAGTGAAAAGGGTTGTGAGATTTTGTTTTTGAATTGATGATGATCTATCGATGCCAATAAGGCAAAAATAATGAGCAAAACGCAGTGTGATTTTGGACTGTAGGCCTTTTTTGTTTTCTTTTTTTTTTTTTTTAAATCAAATGATTTTTTTTTCCCAATGTGGGTTTATAACATAGTTCAAAGTTGAAACATGTTGAGCATGTGTTTGTCAGAAGGGCTGGTGGGGCCCAGCGGTGGTAATATTTGATCTTGATCTTTCAACGCTTAGAAAGTCATTGAATCCAACGGTGATGGTGAGTGACCGTACGTACATTTTGGTGTTTTTACGACGCCAAATGACGGGGTCAAGGTCACGTGACAATGCATATGCACTGCAATGTTATTGTGTTGCTTAAGCCTTAAGGTAAATCTACTAAGCAACCTTTGCTAATTTATGATGTATTTGTTGTTGTGATTAAGAAAGTATGTACTGGAGATTAGAATTTGGTTTTCAAGTCTTGAGTTCGAATTTTCGGGATGTATTTTTTATAAGTGTTTAGGATAGTCGGGTGATTTGTCTGTGAGATTTTCAACGTTTCCAAAAAAGAATATTAAGGAAGTATAATAAATATATGTTAGTTGATAGATAATATTATTTTATTTTATATTTAAAAAATAATTTCCGTGTATTTTTAGAGAAATAATAATTAGTTATCTTAATATTTTTTTACTATTAATCAAACGTTTACAAATATAACTTGATCAAAATATAATTTTATCGTCTCATCATAATATCAAACCAGCTTTAATAAGTATTTATAAAATGTCCCCCAAGGGTTTAACTTGGTGGCAGACTTGTGACTTAATTATCAGGTCTTGGTTTCGAGTCCAAATTGTGCATTTCTTTATAAGAGTCTGAGATAGTTGATAGTTTAACCTGATTCGCTAAAGCTCGGATTAGGTAGTTTGACGGCGGGATTTCCAACGTTCAAAAAAAAGTATTTATAAAATGTTTATTTTTATTTTTATTTTGCGCCAACTAATTGAGTGGAAACAAAATGTTTAAAATTGGGCAAGTGAGTAGTGACTATATGATTAGTTGAATAAATCCCTACTTTGGAAACTCATAAGAAAAACAACCCATAATTGTAGACTTTTTGGGATTAACGTTATATAACTATATGATTAGTTGAATAAATCTTCGGTTTGATCAAACTAATTTATTTGTTTAAATCTTAATCTTGCATGTCTTTATGATTGTACCATAATTATTTACAATACATACATATGGCATGGCATGATGACAAGTTCCTATAATGGATATAAATATTAAATTATCATAAAAAAAAAAATATTAAGTGGGTGCGATGCCATTTGGCATGTGAGTCAAAAGGAAACTAAGATGTAATGTTTTCAATTTTAAAATTAAAGGGAAACCATTAAATTTCCAATCTGCTTTTTAAATTTAATTTACCAAATTTTCAATTGATGTTATAAAAATGTATAATTTTTCATTCAAAATTATAAAAATATACTGTTTTCACTCGAAATATTATAAAAATTTGTCAAAATTCCGCCTTGACTTTTGAAAATTTAAGTGAAAATTGAAAAAAAAAATGAAAAGTATTGTAATAATTTCAAACATTCATTAACAAATTAGATAAACTAGATGACAATTCGCATAATGTGCGGGCTTGTATTGAATTCATGTTTGTCACTTAAAATAAACATTGTAAATATTTTAATTAAAATTCTTATAATACCGCATAACTTAAATTCACAAATATCGTCCTTAAAAGTATCACGTTAGTCGTTTCTAGTGATCAATATATCTCATTCATATATATTTAACACTTCTAATAACAAACAAATCTAGTGAAGTAACAAAATAATGAAAGTATAAATAAAATATTGAATTTTTTCTCATTATTAATGTATTGGATCCAAAATAAAATATCATGGAATCGAAAGTCTTGGAAAATTATAGCTCATTCGTAAAAGCAGGAGTGTGAGCCGAGACTCAAGAGTGAGGGTTACATATGTTTGTTAATTGAATGAGTCAAACTGGATGAGGGAGAATTTAAGGTGCACAAAAATATTAATAAAAATTCCATTATAATTCAATTAACGTTGACCAAAGTTCATCAAATTGGAAATCTCATCGTCAAATCACTTATTTCGGACTTAAGCGGAGCAGATAAAATCTCCGGCTGTCTCAGGCTCTTGCAAGAAACGCACTCCCTGAATTCGAACTTAATATCTCAAGGTGAGATCCTGCACCCTACAAATCAATAATTTTAAGAAGAGATAAAAAATGAATAAATTTTTAGAGTCGCTGAAGAAGAGAGAAGATTATAGAGACGCGAAGGGTGGGAATTATTTGTTAAGCATAAGCTTTTCTATTGTATTATTAATTTACACACACACACTCATATACATACTTTAAAATTGTAGTGAATGATCTCTATACAATTGACATTATGCTAACCTTTTTCTATATGATTTATCTACATTTTCATATAAGAGTTATCTAAATTAATACAGAGTCTGTACTTTGTTTAAGTTAGAACATATATTTCAGGTATTGATCTTATGAATATTCCAGATCTCGTCGGTTTTATAGTCTAAATAAGATAATTAATTTACTTACACGTAATATTTATACATCATTCGTTTGTCTCTCAGTTCTCAAATAATATTTTTAATTCACTGTGCAATAGTTGATAGTCAAAGTTTGCATCTTAAAGCACGGTAAATAATAAAAAAATTATGAAATAAAAAAAATTATAAAAATAATTCAAAATAAAATAATAATATACTCGAAATCATAAAATTGGTTAGGTTTTGTGGACAATTACTATTTAGGTTTATTATTTTAATATGAAATTATATTTTTTTTATATTATAATAGGATTTTTTATTTTAATAATTTTTTATTTTAATTTTATAATTTAAAAATAAAATATTAATTGTAGAGATTATATGTCACATATATTTTTTATTTTAATAGAAAATTATATTATATCTTCTTATTATAATAGGTAATAAAAAAAATAATTGTAGATGTTATGTGTCATATGACGCTATTAGAAAGTTTAAAAATATTTTACTTATATATATATATACACGTAGGGGTGGCAATTTGGGTTAGGATTCGTTTATTCGTTGAATTCGATTCGCTTTAAAGCGAATACGGATTTGAAAAAATGAATTCGTTTAATAAACGAGTCAATTCGAGTCGATTCGTTTATCAAACGAATCGAATACGAATTTAAACTTATTAATTCGTTTATTTGTTTATGATTCGTTTTATTATTTTCTTTCACTAGTTATTGTTATTTTTCAATTAATATTCGAGAAATTATTATTATTACCATGGAAAAAATAATTCTCGATATCCGATGAGATATTTTTAGTAAATATATTACTTACATATTTCATATGTATATATTTATGAAAAATTAATGTAAATAAATTATGGTAAATTATGTTATTGAATAATATCATAACTAAACGAATATTCGTATTCGATTCGTTTATTAAATGAATCGAATACGAATCCTGATAGTAGGATTCGTTTAATAAACGAATCGAATACGAATCCATCATATTTTGATTCGATTCGCACTACAAGAAAAAAGGCTTTTACTGATACTAAATTAGTGTCAGTAAAGGGTTTTACTGACACTATATAAATGTGTCAGTGTTGCCGCAGCCAGAAATCACTGACACTAGTTTCTAGTGTCAGTGATTCTTAGTGTCAGTAAACGTTAATACTGTAGTATCAGAAAATTATTGACACTATGGTATCAGTAATCTCTCACACTATTTTAGTGTCAGTAAATTATTGACACTATATCATCAGTATTTAGTGATACTATAGTGTCAGTAAATTTTGTTACTGCAGTATCAGTATATCGCATATATTTGATTTTTAGTGTCAGTAATTATTGTTACTATAGTATCAATATCCGTCAATATCTTTTGAAATTTAAAAATCGTATTATTTCACAATTATATTTCTTATTTTTTGTAATTAAATTAATCATAAAATATATATATATATATATATATATATATACCAACTCAATGAAATAAAAAACTAAAAAATTACATTTATATAAAATTCGCAATATAATAGATTAATCGTATTAATCAATTCAACAGTATCACATGATGAATACAAAAACTCCATAGACAATCTTTAAATTAACATATATATATTTCAAAAACTACTCTTAAAGTCCCATCAAAATGTCATGCCCCCACCAAAATTCATGATACTTGTTGAGAAGCCTGCAACAATCCCCCAACAATATGATATCTGGCACAAAATCTGAAATTATAAACCAAATGTTAAGAATTAGATGGACTTCCAAAAAAAATCGATATCTTCATAAATAAAAACATTAAATACATCCAAATAAAAATACAAAATATAACCCTAATATAATTTTTGTCACATAAAGCACTTATTGACAATAACCATACCAACAACCTAAGAGCATGCATATAAAAAACCAAATGGCATCCATAATAACAAGTTGTATCTTTCATACCGCTACATAATCACCAAAACAAACAAATCAATAACACACACACACACACACACACACACACACACACACACACACACACACACACACACACACACACACACCCACACACACACACACACATATATATATATATAGACGGACATAAAACTGAAATAAAAGGATCTCATGAACCAGATGAAGTTTATCAGATGACATGATCTAATACTGTTTCCAAATGCAGGAAGCAAATCAAGATGACAAGATAGTTGTTCATTATGGAATTCCTGGAAACTAAAAGTTCAAAGCTCAAAATGTACTAGAATGTAACATTCCAGGTAATTGCCATAAAAATAGATGAGATAAACATGTTAGATCTCAATATATCAAATAATGCTTCCATAGCATTCATGCTGCACCTCAAAGCACATCAGATGACAGGTGCCATATCCCCCAAAGGTTTCAACAAGTATCAATCAGAACATGGCAAAACTTCATCAGGTAAAAAACTATCTCCAAGTTCATGTCTGACATAGAGAACATCGAGACACTGTTAATAGAATATTTTACATCATGATTGTTTTAACTTTCAAGTCTCAAAGCAATTTTACCCACTAGCAAAACTCACAAATAAAACAAATTAACCCACCAAATTAAACCCATCAGGGCATAAAAATGAAATAAAAGATATGATTCATATTGCTTTCACTGAAGTAAAAAATCTGGGGAAAAAATTCTAAGCTAAAAGTAGAAACAAGAATGTATTATTTACAGAAAAGAGAAATACCATACTACTTCATTAACTCAACGAACAATAGCTATGTTGTCCTTGTCATTTGTATTCTGCAAGAATAGAAGATTTCCCAATATGTCATGAATTAAAGTGAAAAAATAGGAAGTAATAATCACCTCTGTAAAACATGTCCTTGTAATTACCTCTTCATTATACTGTGTGATTATATGTGCAACATATATTGCCCAATCATCACGGAGTTGCGTTATATCTTCCAGAGTGTACTCATTAATCCCCTTGAACTTTAAAATATTTATAAGTTAGAATTTTAAACAGTAAGATATCTTAATTGAAAAGATATCTTAATTGACTAGTGATAAAACTTAACTATTGTTAACTTACATTGTCTTTTAGAATGTTCACATTTGTTACAATTTGCTGCATGTATTTCATCACATAATAACCGCATTCAAAACTTCCAGGCTGCATTGGACACTATAAAAAAGAATTATCATATCAATATTAGTTCATTTAGACATATTCTAAATATTCTCATTGTTGCATATCACAAAAATATATATATATATATATATATATCATAACTTGTACCTTCACAGATACCCAAGTCACACTACCGCTCTTATTATTAGAATGTAAAGATTGATACACTCTAATTCCCCTACAAAAAATTATAATTGGATATCATATAAATAATGCAACAATAACCCAATGTTAAAATAAGAGAAAAACAACTATAACTTAACTGATTAACAATTTGCATCAACTCATCAGTAGGATTATTCCCCTTAGGATCCAGATAATATATCGTGCGTCGTACTATGTCAATTGCAAGAAGCACCCAGTGAAAGCTAAATAAGAAAGAAAAGGTAATAAAAATCTGGTAAAAACCAGATTTTTACCAGATTTTTGTTCCTTAAATCGTGAAGCCTTACAATAATCCTACTGATGAGTTGATGCAAATTGTTTTGACCCAATTTCAATTGTTTTGACCCAGATTTTTACCACTCAGTCAAACACATTTCAAAATAACAATGAACAAAAACCAGACATTTCAATCTTTTACTAAAAAAATAACCTTGCCTCATTGAGCATCTTTACCCATCTTTCAACCACAATTGGCAAACTATATCAGCAGCATAACTGTCCTTATAATAATTGCGAAAAAATATACCCTAAATTGACCTTGCGAACAATCAATCAAAAACCAAAACTTTTGACCCAATTTCACAAACCCCTCTCAAATCCAAGAATAAAACTAATAATAAATTTTATTTTTATGTTTTAAAAAAAACCCAGAATAAAGTTGATACCTTTATCAGAGAACTGCATGAAAGTATCAACCTTATTAGCAGAATTAGCGACAGAAGTTGATTTGTAATGAGCATTCTTACTTCTCTCCTTCAAAATCTCAACAATCTCCTTATAATACGACATCTTAGCAGACCCGCTTCCTCTGTCTTGATGCTTAGTCTTTTTGAACTCCTTAAGCAAATTCCTCCATTTGTCCGTACACATCGTTGGCGACCTATCAAATCCCTTCTCCCTCATCTTGGCCGATATCTGTTCCCACAAGTGCTTGTTCGACTTCGATGTGTTAAAAAGCCCATCCATTTCCCTGCGAAACGCAATCAGGATCCGCATTTCGTCTTGAATCCAAGTCTCGGCGCGTTTCTTGGGAGCCTTCACTTCGTGGTCCTCCCCACCGCTGCTTTCCCCGAGGATCATCTGCTGAGGTTGCAAGTCCCCATTGGCCGCCGCCATGATCATGTCACGTGATGTGTGACAGCCGCCGCAGCTGCTTCGTCTTTGTAATAATCTATGGGGCGCGGCTTCTCAAAAGCTAGAGTTGGTTTTTATTTAGCAAATAATAAATTATTTACTTAAATAATAAATTATTTCCCCAATAGCCAATAGTCACGATTTAAGGAACAAAAGTCACGATTTGGCCCAGTGGTAAAGTCTTACAATAAAAAAAAAATTTATATCAATGGTTACAATTTCGAGTCCCAGCAGACTTAAGGAAATAATTTTTTTTTTAATTTTTTTTACTGATACTAAGGTATCATTAATTACTGACACTAAATTTACTGATACTCTAGTGTCAGTAATATATGCGAAAAACGTCACTTCCGCGAGGTGTTGGTTCGACTCCAGACGACTACGCGTTTTTTTTTTTTTTTATTTCTTACTGATACTATTGTAATAGTAATTACTGACACTAAAATCGCTGATACCATAGTGTCAGTAATTATTGATATTTAAGTGAAAAACACGGAAATAGGCCCATTTACACGTCGTTTCTGACACTTTTAGCCTAGTGTCACTAACCTTAGTGTCAGTAAAGGCCTTTTTTCTTGTAGTGTCGTTTAGTATTCGATACAAATTCGATTCGTTGATTCGTTTTGCCACCCATATATACACACACGCAACACACATACATTCTTTGCCGGAATAATGTAATATTACTTAAAAATTAATCAGATAATATAATATGTTTTATTGTTATAAAATGGTTCTTATTTAATATATTTATTAATTTAATTTTATGATTTAATAGTATTTGTTAATTGTAATAAAATTGTATAATTATTTTCTTATTATAATACAATTTTTATAAAATTATAATATATATTTTTATTATAATATGATTTTTGTTTAATAAATTTTATAATTTTAATATGAAACAGACACATGATGCGATTAAGATGTTTAAAAATATTTAAAGTAGACGATAAAAAGTATTGAAGTTATCCTTTTATCCTTTAGAAAGATATTAACATTATTATCCAGATGTGCAACAGGAGCCAAAGTGATAAAGAATTAATAGCAGTTCCACTATAAATTAATTCAGGCTTTATCTCATCTTCGAAGACATGGTTGCATTACACAACAATAAAGAAATTAATTTAAGATAAGGATCATTAAAATTCAAAAAAATAAATAAAAATAAAATAAAGATTTCACTTTCACGATACTCAAAAAAATTAACTGACCAATGAATATTTTAGTCAAATAATAGCAAGGAACTGATTAACAATACAAATAACTAATGTTCCTTAAGGGGCGATTTGGGTCATGATTAATTTATTCGTTCGATTCGATTCGTTTTAAAGCGAATACGAATTTGAAAAAATAGATTCGTTTAATAAATGAGTCAATTCGATTCGATTCGTTTATTATACGAATTTAAACTCATTGATTCGTTTATGATTCGTTTTATTATTTTATTTTAATAGCTATTGTTATTTTTCAATTAAGATACAAGAAATTACAGCTAATTACCATAGAAAAATAATATTGTCGATATTTGGTGATATATTTTTAGTAAATATATTAATTATATATTTCATATGTATATATTTATGAAGAATTAATGTAAATCAATTATAATAAATTATGTTATTAAATAATATCATGACTAAATGAATATTCGTCATGATATTATGATTTGTTTAATAAACGAATCAAATATGAATTCATCACATTTTGATTCGAATCGTTTAGGATTCGATACAAATTCGATTCGTTGATTCTTTTTATCACCCCTAATATTACTTAAGTTTTTTTACACGAAAAGGCAATAAATTTTAAATTTTTGCTATTAAGAAAATATACTCATATATGAAATCTTTTATCCTTCCAGTCCCCGTAGGATTTCCACCTTCAACATAGAAAATCCTACACCAAACAAATAATATATATATATATACTGAACAAATAATTTGCTAAACTATTTTTGTTGACGTTGGTGCTTGGAGCGCCAATCTAAATAATGTATTATATATTTTATTAATTATTAATAAAATAATTACATTTTCATTTCAAACTTTATCAATGGTAATGTCAGTATGCATATTAGGTAGATGTATAAATATGATATGAATGACATCGACATTAGAATAGTCTTGTAGTAATACCAGACACTAGGTGGTCCGACATTGAGATAATATTACTATTATAAACTATTCTTAAAGTATATATATTCCTAGTAGTTGATTTTGGAAATACGGTCGAATTCCTATAACTCAGAAGACTAACACATGTCGTATATTGGAATTGGAGTTCCAATAGTTTAACCCGATGTACCATGAGCTTTGTAAGCTCGTATAGACGTGTGGGTATTGGTTGGACCGAATACTGAATGACTCATAGGTGATTCCTAATAATTGGAAGTACACACCACCGTCAATAAGAATCTTCTCGAGTCGAGTAGCATATGTAATCCTTTGACTATATGATAACATTGATTTTTTATGAGATCATCCACACTTTGATGTCATGTATGTCATAAATCTATCATGGTATGGTATCTAGATGTTCGTTGGGTGTGGACCGATACATTTGTTAATCAAGTGCGTATCAATATAGGATTTGTCGGCTCGTATGTGTACCATAAAGGGTTTAGATATCCATGTGAGTAAGTCATGATTCTTAAAGACTTTGGCCAAAGCCGATCACCTAGGGTGGATCACATTAGTTGTAAAGAATCGTGGACATGTCGACATGAGATGTGCGCATCAGAAACTTGACGGTGTATTCTATGTTTCCTAAGCACAACTCGGATAGCCTATGACATAGGGATTGATAAACATATGTGATGACTTCGACTTGTATAGTTCATAAATGTCTTTCGTGTTCTTCGAGAATTCGGGCCGAATTGCGTATATATTAACTAGGCTTATATGAAGAATGTGTCTGGACTTAGAGAGTCTCACAATATGAAGTTACTCATTGAGCACTTGGGTAGCCAATTATTTTTTATAATAGATAGTATTTGATATTATAATTATCAATTAAGATAATCAAGTATTATTGGATAACATTGATTATTTACTTTGACCTAATTGAATTGATTGGATTAATTCAATATTTACACAATGGTTTTGTTGTAATTTCATAATTATCTCTACCATTTGGGGAAATTATGGTAATTGCAAATATGTAATTATAGGTGTTTTTGGTTTGATTTAATTTGATTAAATCAAAGTGGAAGATATGTAACTAATCTATTAATTAAATTTTGTCTTGATTTAATTGGATTAAATCAAAGTGGTAGACAAAAGTGATTAGTCACACTTAATTATACATATTTGGACAAATTTGATTAAGCCCGCATAAAAGTTGATTAGAACTTTTATTAATTTAAAATTACCTAAGTTTTACTATAAATAACAAGTTTAAGCAAAAATTTTAATCAAGCTTGAGAAAGCTAAATACAAGAAAAAATTAAAGAAAGTAGACTAAGCTAGAGATGTGTTAAGACAAGTTTTGTGAGATCTCTACAACATTTCAATTAGGAGAAATCAAGATTGGATTTTGGAGTAAAGATTGTTAGCATTGGAATCAAGATTGAATCTTGAAGTCAAGCTTGCTAACTTTGGATTTTCTCCATAACATTTCAACAATGAGAAGTAGATTGAATCTTTGAATCAACCTTGCTAGGTAAGTTTGATCTTCTCTAAAAGTTATGTTTTTCGTTAGTGAGTTTTTATTAATGAGACATATAGTGATGAATTATGTATTAGATACATAATAACATAACTTTATGTTGAAATTAGACTAATTAATTGTGTTATGATTATTTAGAAGTATAAACACAATAATTGAGTCAAAAATATTTATGTTAGACATAGACATAAAATTAGAGTTTGGAACTCTAGATGAAAGCTTAAAGGTATAACTACCATTATAGAATCACTTGACCACCTTTGAGTGATCTAGAATTGTTCACGAGTCACTTCATTGAGAGATTCTAATTTGGTTTGTGTTTTGAATTCAAAATTTACGCAAGTGCGTATTTAGAATAAATTTATGTTTTTGTAAAAATATTTGATATTTTGAAAAACTTGATTTTTTATTTGATAACACGTGTTGATGTTGGTTTTGATGTTAAAAATTAATTTTGGGTGTTTTTGAAATGTTAAAGGAGAATCAAAGAAATTAAGGTAAAATACCATAATTCATTGAGCTCTCTGGAAAGAGAGCGGAAGGTAATGCAATATATATATTTTTTTAAAAATATGTTTGTCAGTGTGCAGTGTGCGCAAGCACTTTAGCACACACATCGCTCACTGATCGCAGGATTCTGATTCAGTCCCGATTTTTTCCCATACAATCGTAATGGAATATAATAATTCATTAAATATTTTAAAATTACACGCATACCTAATATCTAAGGGTTAGATATACTTCCGCTGCGTGAGACACCGATCCGACCCTAAGGATTCCACTTTCGCCCCCAACAACTTTTTTAAAAATTGACAATAAATGAATGATTTAAGCAGAAAATTATTATACTTTAATGATTCTGTGAAATTTTGTGTTATTATAATAGCCTCTAAGAGATAGTCCAACAAGTTCTTGGTGCGTACTTGTAGTAAAACTGTGATTTTGAGTTTTAAAATCATTAAATAAATAATAATTAAACACTAAAAATACATCCAAAATTAGTTTTTTTTTTTTTTTCAAAAAGAATGAAAAAATTAAAGAGAAAAAGAAATATCTGGACAGCGTTAGGGGTGTGCATTAATCGGTTTTAACCGATTAACTGAACCGTTCCGACCCATTTTTTATTACGGTTTGGTTATTGTGATTAAATCGGTTATTGCGGTTAAATTTTTTAAATTTTTTGGTTATTCGGTTTGGTTACGGTTATGAGATTCGTATAACCGAACCGACCGATTAACCAAAATTAAACCATATACATATATGCTTTCAAAATCCTAAACCAAAACTAATGCTCTAAATCAAGAATCAAATACGAATGGATTCGTTTATTAAACGAATCGAATACGAATTTAAGCTCATTGATTCGTTTTATTATTTTTATTTACTAGTTATTGTTATTTTTCAATTAAGATTCGAGTAATTATGGGTAATTACCATAGAAAAATTAATATTTTCGATATTTGGTGAGATATTTTTAGTAAATATATTAATTACATATTTCATATGTATATATTTATGAAGAATTAATGTAAAAAAAGAGTGGTAAATTATTTTATTAAATAATATCATGACTAAACGAATATTCATATTCGATTCGTTTAATAAACGAATCGAATACGAATTCATCACATTTTAATTCGATTCGTTTAAAATTCGATACAAATTCCATTCGTTAATTCGTTTTGCCACCCTTAGCACAATCTAAAATATTTACGGTTGATTCTAACAAGTTAATTAATAGCTTCACAAATACCAACATAGGTATGGAGTTGATGAGTATCAGTATTTGAGAGATCAGTTATGAATGCAGTAGTTGAACGGTTTGAAAAATTGGTAAATCAAGAGTCATTGGAACATTTAATAAATTTAATTTTCAATGGATTATGAATGCAGTAGTTAAACGGTTTAAGCGATGGGTAAATCAAGAGTCATTAGAACATAAAATAAATTTAATTTTCACTCATAAATTAAGGAGAGACTCAAAATTCGCAGATGAATGTGAGAGTTTTGAGTGTTTTAGCTTTAATATTAGATATTAGATTTGATTCTCTAAAATAAATTTATTGTAGCCGTAATTGTAATAAAAATGTAATTTTCTTATTGTCAAGAGCGTGGAGTGTACTAAAAAAATGACCAAGCACTCTCTCTGGCACTAAAGCATTAATGTTGTAAGTAATTGGTGACAAAAAGTTTAAAATTTAGTTTGTAGGTCCTGATTTTTAGTATAAAATATGTTTTTGTAAGAGTTTGAGACAGTTGAAGATTTTACTTGATCTATTTAAATTCGGATCGGATGTTTTAGCGGCGGAGTATATTTCTTATTAGAACCTGTGGCAGTCAGTGGTTTTATCTATTTCGCTTAAACTCGAATCGGGTGATTTGGTGGCGGTATTTTCATTCCAAAAAAAAGTTGTAAGCAATCATTATCATTGAGTAATTTTTTAATTTTCGGATAATAACCTTGAGCTGTATTTTAATGTGATTGCTCATGTAATTATAAGTTTTGATGTTTTTGTTTTAATTTTCAGAAACATAAAAGTTTGTCAAAATGCTCTAAATCCTCCAAAGAAATGCATTAATAGATTGTTGGGTTTGTTCGATCAATTACAAAATTCAGCTCAAAATTTGATCATGAACTTATCTGCTGTGAAGTGCATGTGGGTATTAACTGTAAAAGGAAAATCATGGGAGAGTTATTTGTAAACATAATTTTTGATTCAGTGGATATAATCAGTGGAAAATCATGTGTCAATGTATTGAAACATGATATCAAATAAAATTACACTTATTTTATGATGAAATTTATGGTGATCAAATTAGACTAAAAAGATGCACTAGAAAATAAGGGTGGTAAAAAAGTCTGGGTCTGGTTCGGGCCGGGCTTTGGCCCGACCCGGGGGTAAAAAATCCCGGGCCTAGCACAATAAGTCCGGACCCGGCCCAGCCCGGGTTTAAAAAATATTATATATATTTATATAATAAATTAAAAATATATTTAAAATTTTTATTAATAAAAAACCAAGCCGGATAAAGCCTGGCCCAGCCCGGCAGACGCTCGGGCCGGGCTTTTCCAGGGTACGGGCCAAAAAAAAATTGCCGAGCTCAAGCCAGACTTATCAAAGCTCGGGCCCGCCCGACCTATTGCCACCCTTACTAGAAAGAAGAGGAATTGTCTACAGAGAGCGTGGCTTGATGATGTATGGTTCATAATCTGGCATTCAAGTATTGAGTTTGAATCTAGAGAGTGTATTTTTTATAAGAACCCGGACAGCCGGATAAACCCGAATTCGAATGATTTAACGGTAAAATTTCCGTTTCAACGAAAAAAAGAGGAGATAATCAATCTTAATACATTTGATTCAATCTTATTGAAGGATTATCCTCATTTTAGTTTTTCAAATTGTCTTAACTCTTAAAAAGTTTAGGTAACTTGGTTTCATATTCAATGGCTAAAATTTCAATACATCCTTCCAGAAGCTAGTTCTGTCGAATTTATAGTATCTACTATCTATCCTGATAAGCATTTTCTCTAAGAATCTTCTAATAGTCCGTGCCTCGTGGCATCAGAAATTATGTTGCAATCACGACATCGTTTTGAATTCTCCCATGAATTCAACCGACTGTTGAGTTGTGTGCCTTCTTCTTATTCTTCCATTTATTACTTTGAAAAGTGAAACCCAAACAAAAAACAAAACTTCTTACATAAAATCACACACGTGTCAGTCCACAAGACGTCACACATTACGCCACGTGTCTTTTACTCACTGACTCATGCTTTTGTTAGCACGCCAGTCTGCTTATTTTTTCCCTACACGTAGCAGCTCTCTGTTACACTTTCAGTGCCTAAAATACACATTATTCCAAAACTACCCCTTAAAATGGAGACACTGACGACTGACCTCTTCCAAAGTCCTTCTAAGAGGGGCAATTTGTTGTCATTTCACTCGTCAGCTTTGATTCCCATCAACTTTATAGCAATAGCAATGGTGTGGTGGCACACTCTTTGTTCTTGCTTCTATCATTGCATTGATTTTTTCTTTCCTGTTTATGTCAGATAAGAGAGAACATTTCAAGCTTTGGCTTCTGTTCAAAAGGTAAATTTGAGAAAGTTTTTTTCTTGCTTATATTTTTTTGTTGTCTCAGTTTTTTTTTTATTTAATTGATTTATTGATTGCTTTGGAAGAGTAATAATGATACTTGTGATCACTTGGTCCTGATGATTTTAATATATATTTGGGGTGTTGTTTTGGCAGAATTGGCTAAGTTTTAGATGTAGATTTGTTGGTAGTCTGTTAATAATATTTTCTGGGTTCTGTTGCATCATGGGCTTATAGCCATTTGATTATCTCTGACTTGTGAAACTTGTTGCTTATAATAATAATGAAAAGGGAAAAAAATAAAAAAAAATTGATCTTGTTATGTGATTTGTGCGCCAATCATGTTATTTTTTGTGAATTAATTGAATGATGGTCTTTGATCATACTAAAAATGAACATTTAAATTTTATTTTATTTTATTTTTCTTCTTTTTGGAATAAAAACGTGCAAGGGAACTTAAATATAAGGAAGTTAGGTTAAAATTTGGCTGATATTTTGTTTATGAAGCTCCAAACTTTTTTGGTTCTTAATTGCTTGACTCTTGAAGTTCCTCTGCATATCTCTTATTTAGTCTTCTTTTTTTGCAATTTTTTTTTTTAATTACGATCCAAAATGGAATTATGTTGCTGATTTTGTGTGGTGAGTTTTAGGTTATTGTTTGGTTTCTTCTGGAAGGGATCTTTTAAATTATTACGGAGACATTGACAATGGAGGATTCTGCGAGAAATTCGTTTGATTCAACAATGTTAACTGAGAAAGGGAATGTTGGAACATATGGGATTGTGGGTGCTGCTATCGTTGCTTTACTCATTCCTATATTGCTATCTATGACATTAGTAGGAAAGAAGAAAGGAAAACAAAGAGGAGTTCCGGTTGAAGTCGGTGGTGAGGCAGGTTACGCAATCCGCAATGCCCGGATACCTGAATTAGTTGAAGTTCCTTGGAAAGGGGCGACAACCCTGGCTTCTCTTTTTGAACTGTCTTGTAAAAGCCATCCACAGGATCGGTTTCTTGGAGAAAGAAAGCTACTTAGCAAGGAGTTTGTAACGGCTAGTGATGGCAAGAAGTTTGAGAAGCTACACTTGGGGTATTATGAGTGGCAGACGTATGGAGAGGTTTTTGATCGTGCATGCAACTTTGCATCTGGGCTTGTTAATGTAGGTCATAATGTGGATACCAGGGCTGCCATTTTTGCTGACACTCAAGCAGAGTGGTTCATTGCCTTCCAGGTATTGATCGCATACATCAATTCCATACATTTCTTACTTCCTTTTCATGAAGTATTGAATACACTAGCAATACTAAAATCAGTTATTAATGGATTTCAGGGATGCTTTAGGCAAAGCATAACTGTTGTTACTATTTATTCTTCTCTCGGTGAGGATGCTCTTATTCACTCACTTAATGAGGTGGGGAAATATCATCTTATCTATTTATATATTATCTAGGATATAAATAATTTATGTCTTGCACATCATTCTGTTTTTGGTGCATTATTACCTGGATTATGTATACTTCTTACTCATAACTTTAAACAATTGGCAGACACAAGTGACAACGCTGATCTGCGACTCTAAGCAGTTGAAAAAGTTGTCTGCTATAAGGTCAAGTTTAACAACTATCAAGAATGTCATTTACTTTGAAGACGATGGAAATGAAAATGATTCTGGAGTCCCTGGTGGTATTAGTAATTGGACAGTTTCATCATCATTTTCTGAAGTTGAGAAACTGGAAAAACAAGTCCTATTGATCCAAGCCTACCTTCAAAAAATGGTGTTGCAGTTATCATGTATACAAGTGGCAGTACAGGCCTACCCAAGGTCTGTACCATGTATTTTATATTCTTTGTGTCACATTTGACAGTAATGAGGCAAACCAAGAACCAGTATATTAGTGAAACTATGAATTATTTTGTTCGTAAATTGAATATTCGGTTTATGTATTTGCATGCCAAATTCCTAATACTTGGATGAAGAAAATAAATTAATTTGAAGATTATTATCATGTATTTAACTTGTGTGCTTTTCTGGTGATACTGAAACTTTTGTTGGTACTCCTCCATTCCATAAGTATCATTTATGTCTTATTTTAAGATTGTGCTATGTGAAACAATTAGGGTGTCATGATGACTCACGGCAACATTGTAGCCACTGCAGCAGCAGTTAAGACAGTGATTCCAAAATTGGGACGGAGTGACGTATACTTGGCGTACTTGCCTCTAGCTCATGTTCTTGAACTGGCAGCTGAGGTATGTTCATATCTGCATTTTTCTTGTTTACACGAGGAATAAGATTGTTTTAACTTTTTTGTGGTTGTCTAGTCTGTGATGATGTCTGCAGGTTGTGCAATTGGATATGGTTCTACATTGACCATGACAGATACTTCTAGTAAAATAAAGAAAGGAACCCAGGGAGATGTTTCTGTGTTAAAACCGACACTTATGGCAGCAGTTCCAGCTATTTTAGATCGTGTTCGAGAAGGGGTTGTGAAAAAGGTGTTAACTCATAACAAAATTAATTGTCTTGTAATGAAGTATGGTTTTATGGCATTTGTTGTTGGTGCATATGCATAGATTGGGGTCATTGGATAAATAATCTATTTCTCCACTGATTATCACGATTCCTCCAGGTTGAGGAGAAGGGGGGGTTTGCCAAGAATCTTTTCAACATTGCATATAGGCGTCGACTGGCAGCTGTAGAAGGAAGCAGGTTTGGCGCTTGGGGTCTGGAGAGAATGTTCTGGGATGCCGTTGTATTCAAAAGAGTACGTGCTGTACTTGGAGGTCAAATTCGATTTATGCTTTGTGGTGGAGCTCCTTTATCTGGGGATTCCCAGCGGTTTATTAACATTTGCATGGGGTAATAACTCTCATATTGAATCTGGTGATGTAAATTCTTTCCATTCTTTCTTTCTTCTACCTAGTATTCACAGTTTAAGTTGATTTTTTTATTTTTTTCTTACAATGTATTTCATCAGGGCTCCAATAGGTCAGGGGTATGGCTTGACAGAAACTTGCGCTGGAGCTGCATTTTCTGAGTGGGATGACCCATCTGTGGGCCGTGTGGGTCCCCCTCTTCCCTGTTGCTACATTAAGGTTTGCCAAATTGAAATTAAGCTGTCATTTATGTCTATGTAAAGAGACCTACTCGGATTGTATTATGTATTGTGCTCGGTCTGCATGACACCCCAGTGACTACCATCTAACGAAAAATAACAACTATAAGATTTATAGTTGTTAAAAGTAACAAAATTGTTAATTTCACTTCATAAGAGACATGTTCACTTACATCTTACTCTGAGTTAGTGGTAAGATAAAATATAGTAAGATTTAAAGAATTTGGTTTACAAGAATCTGCTGTCGGTATTGCAGCTTGCGGCTGGGAAGAAGGTGGGTATAAGACTTCTGACAAACCAATGCCTCGGGGAGAGGTTGTTGTAGGGGGATTCAGTGTGACTGCTGGCTACTTTAACAATCCAGGAAAAACTAATGAGGTCTACAAGGTATATTTTCACTGTGTACGGATGTTCATGTGCCTTGATGAAAGTATCCGACAAAACCTTTGTAACTTGAAAATTGATTGGTATTTTTACATGCTGCAGGTTGATGAAAATGGTATGCGTTGGTTTTATACTGGTGACATTGGACAATTTCACCCTGACGGATGCCTTGAAATTATTGATAGGAAGAAGGATATTGTCAAACTTCAACATGGAGAGTATATCTCCCTTGGAAAGGTGCCTTCATAAACTGCATATAGACTATAGTATTTCTTTGTTTGGAATACTGCTCATTATCTCGTTTAATGGCGTGATTGCAGGTTGAGGCAGCACTGATGTCAAGTAACTATGTTGATAATATCATGGTACATGCAGATCCCTTCCACAACTATTGTGTGGCTCTTGTTGTTCCATCACGCAAGGCTCTGGAGCAGTGGGGCTGTGAAGCTGGCATCAAGTACCAAGATCTTTCAGAGCTGTGCGACAAAGCTGAAACCGTCAAGGAGGTTCAACAGTCTCTTTCCAAGGTCTGTTTGCTTCTGCTTGCATCTTTTACTTGATCATGCACTTGATATTTAGCCTGATTAGTTGTTTTACAACTTATCAAGTCATAAAGATTTATCATTCCTCCTCAGAGATATAAGATCATTATATTTCAGCAGGTAGCAAAAGATGCAAAACTGGACAAGTTTGAGATTCCTGCAAAGATTAAGTTGCTACCAGAACCATGGACACCGGAGTCCGGATTGGTTACTGCTGCTCTCAAGATAAAAAGGGAACAACTCAAGGCAAAGTTCAAGGATGATCTCCAGAAGTTGTATCAGTGAAGATGTGACAGTAATAATTGATGTGTTTCCCTTTGGTGCCCTGTCAGTGAACATATTTGCTACTTTTTGTGGTGACATTGGAGATCATCTTCACTGATACCTACTAATCGCGCGAGTTTAGTAACCAATTGTATCAGTGAACATATTTGCTACTTTTTAAACTTTTTGAGGTTTGTGTTTTTTCCCCCACCAGACTCCTGTATAATGGAATTTTCAAACAATTTGATGCCAACCCTTCCATTTGAAACTCAAGTTTTGATGCTGGTCTCTGTGATTGCTCTGCAACATATTTGATATATTCGAGTAATGGTTCCGGTTCCGGATAAACCCAACATCGTAGAAGTAGTTATTTCAGGGTAGATTCCGGTTCCAAAACTTAGAAGGTGTAAATAATCATATATGAGTTTGGTATTAAAAAAGTATGGTTAACATAAATAGTGTTATATAATTTTATTTTATGTTAAAAAATTAAGGTGAGTAAAAATTAATTTTTTTTAAATTTTTATAAAACTCTTTTTAAAATAAATGAATTTTCAATATCAAATCCTTATCAACTAATAATGTAACATAACTAGGGGTGGCAATTTGGGTCATGATTCGTTTATTCGTTCGATTCGCTTTAAAGCGAATAAGGATTTGGAAAAATGGATTCGTTTAATAAATGGGTCAATTCAATTCGATTCGTTTATTAAACGAATCAAATACGAATTTAAGCTTATTGATTAGTTTATTCGTTTAGGATTCGTTTTATTATTTTTATTTACTAGTTCTTGTTAATTTTCAATTAAGATTCGAGAAATTAAAGCTAATTATCATAGAAAAAGTAATATTTTCAATATTTAGTGAAATATTTTTAGTAAATCTATTAATTATATATTTCATATGTATATATTTATGAAGAATTTATAAATCAAATGTGGTAAATTATTTTATTAAATAATATCATTGACTAAACAAATAAATGAATATTTGTATTTGATTCGTTTAATAAGCGAATCGAATAAGAATCCTGATATTACGATTCGTTTAATAAACGAATCGAATATGAATCCATCACATTTTGATTCGATTCATTTAGGATTCGATACGAATTCGATTCGTTGATTCGTTTTGACACCCCTAAACATAACATTACCTAATTTTGTCTCATTAAAAAATACGTTGGCGTGTTTCAAACGGTTACTCTACACTCGGCAGCAGGCAGCACTAATCTGCGCCCCCCAGGCTTCAAAAAGTCTTCCGCCACCCTGTTAGATAGGGATTCACAGAAAAAATGGAGGGCTTGGTTTCTCTTAAAACGACACCCCGTGTTGCGTTTTTAACGCTGAATCACATATGCAATAAGTTGTCAATCGTACGGTCGGTTCCAGCCTCCTCAATGGACGTGCACAGACGAAACGGTGCCCGTTTCACGCCCATTCGAGCTCAAAAGGTAACTTTGTTGATGATTAGATTATGATGATGATAATGAATACTTTTTTTTTTAAAAAAAATTAATTTAAAAAGTGCAATAGTGTACGGTTCTTGAAATGGTTTTAAAAAATGATTTCTTTTAGTGGGATTGTCAATTTTAATGTGAATTTGCAATTGCAAGAAGACAATGAATGATGGATAAGTTTAAGCTAAGGGTATGTGTTTAATTGCGGCACTCCGGTTTAATTTTTAGAGTACCATTTTTATTTGGCCTGCCAACTTATATTTGATAGCCACAGCAGATGTGGATTAAAGGTTACATCAGCTCAATCCTTAACGTGCCCTTAAGTTAGTTGTTTTGGAGCTAAAGAATGTTGTGATTTTGTTCGTAGCCTGAGATAGAGGGGTCAGCTATAATTTCCCCAGTGGAGGAAGATGCTGAAGCTGCTCTTAAAGCTAAAGAGTGGGAAGTGGGGATGTTACTAGACGAAGTTGCTGCAAGCCAGGGTATAAAAATTAGGAGAAGGCCACCAACGGGCTCTCCTTCGCACTATGTGGGACCCTTTGAGTTCCGGATACATATCGATGGCAGTACTCCTCGTAACATTTTGGAGGAGATCATATGGCACAAGGACGGAGAAGTTTCACAAGTAATGTTTTAACTTTAGTTCTAAATATGTTTTTTCTTTTGCTAATTTTTATGAGCTTTGAAGTTTGTGATTATGATGATCCCTTTTTAGTTAAAAGAGAGGAGGCCATTATATACCCTGAAGAAAGCCCTTGATAATGCTCCTCCAGTTAGAGATTTCATTGGAGCTCTTAGGGCTGCCCATCAACGAACTGGACTTCCTGGTTTGATTGCTGAAGTAAAAAAGGCTTCTCCCAGTAGAGGAATCCTAAGAGAGGATTTTGATCCAGTAAGTATACATGTTTTATAATCAATGTTTAAAAATACGGGGCGGCGCCTCGAGGCGGCCGGCCATTGAGGCGCGAGGCGGACCTCCTCGAGGCGGTGAGGTGGGCGCCTCAATCCGAAAATCGGAAAAATAATCCAAAATACATTCATTTCTTCATAATTCATAGTATGTTCAAAAAACTATTGATAAGTAATCCAAAATACATAAATGCATTCACATGACATAAGAAACAAATGCATTCACAGGTAATGACATAAGATAAATGACATATTTTCAGCCAAACAAGTCAACATTTTCGAGCCAAACAAATTGATAATCTCAGACTGAAATAAATCAAAACAAACTTTCTGGAAATTAATATCAAATTATGGAGACTGTCTCCATATCACTGCTCTTTGTTTTTTTTCTATTTTTCTAATTGTATTTGTTTCACTTTTTACTTGGCTATAACATGATTTAACCAGATTTGGTGATGCATTGAGTTGGCAGCCTTTGTTTTACATAAATGACAATATAGGATATAATTTAATGTTTATGGGAACACAACAAAATTTAGATAAACACCTTTTAGAAATGAATAAATTATGGAGACTGAAATCATCATAAATGAAATCTCGATTCTTACCGAGTACCGTGTCGCCGAGGGAGACGATTATTTGAAACCCTAATCTTGATTTGGTTTTTTATTTTTTTTTATTTTGTCAAATGAAACGACGACGTTTTGGAAGCCCAAAACGTTGTCGTTTCATTTTAGAAATTTTAAAATAAAAAAAAACCTCTGCTGGTGAGGCGGCCGCCTCAGACCGCCTCACCAGCAGAGAGGCGGGCGTTTCAAAAAAACCTCATAAGGCGGCCGCCTCGACGCGCCTTCGCCGCGAGGCGGCGAGGCGGTGCCTCGAGGCGGCCGCCTCAACCGTTTTTTTAAACATTTTATAATTCTGCACTTAATTGCATTCCCATCCAATTCTTGGGGCTATATTTGATCTCATCGAATGTACAGTACTTGCTACCTTTATTAATTTAAATTGTTCATTGTATATTCTAAAGTCTATACATCTAATGAATTTTGACCTTGTGGAAGCATCTTGCCTAACTTAAATTTTTTTTATCTTTCTTTATGATGTCCATCAGCGTATAATTTAAGTTTTATTATTTGTTTCTTTCTTATCTGAAACTTTCTCATGATAGGTTGAAATTGCCCGAGCTTATGAGAAAGGTGGAGCTGCATGCCTCAGTGTTTTGACTGATGAGAAGTATTTCAAGGTAAATGTACCAAGTTTATCTTTTTGAGCAATCCTGTACTCAAATTTTGATATTTAAGCTCAAATGGTTGTTTGTTTCCTCTGACTTGCTTCTATTCCTACCAATTAAGGGAAGCTTTGAAAACTTGGAAGCAATTAGGAGTGCAGGAGTGAAGGTGTGTCTTATATCTTCTTGTATTCCTGTTTTTTTTTGAAATGGTATTCTGTCTTTATTCTTAGCTGTGTTTTTGTCTTGTTGTAAGACAATTTATAGTATAAGTTATGGTTCTAATTCTAGCAAGTTCACAGTGCCCCCTATTGTGCAAAGAATTCATTGTAGACGCATGGCAGATCTACTATGCCCGAACAAAAGGTGCAGATGCTGTTCTTCTCATTGCTGCTGTTTTGCCAGATCTTGACATCAGATACATGACTAAGATCTGCAAGCTGCTTGGTATGGCTGCACTCGTGGAGGTTTGAATGGTTCTTCTTTTGTTATTTGTTTCCATAAGTATTTGTGCAACTGTCAGTGTCTGAGATCAATATATATTTACTTGTATATATCGTAGTTGTACGACATTTAATTAGTTGCCGGTGGTCA